>OZ024857.1:7552189-7692189 GCA_964017155.1 Oasisia sp. SBJ-2009 | reverse complement strand
GCAGCGGCATAACTGTGGTGCCAATGGGTGCACACATGGAAGCGCTACGCACGTGCGACCGGCTTGGCCGAGAATACTGAATCGGTGCAGGCGTCCCCGCTACTGACGCTGATTGGGGCGCCGGCTAGGCGGGTTTCGCCACATTTGAGTAGAACCCTGCAAAAAATGCGGAAAAGATCCAGCCGATGCTGGATCAATGCGAGGCGTACTGTCGGCCGAGACAACATGTGCCATTTGAACGATACAAGTTTTATAACCGACAACAACAAGCAGGCGAAACGTTTGACCAGTACGTAATGGAGATGCGTTAACTCGCCATCAAATGTAATATTGTCGACACTGCGCCTGAAGTGATTCTAAGACACAGAATTATCTTCGGAATCGCAGACAGAAGGGTTAGAGAAGCGTTGCTGCGCAAGGATGATTTAACCCTGGCTAAAGTGTTGCAAACTGTTCGGGCGTCTGAACTGTCCAACGCACAGATGCGTGAACTAGATGGCTTGGTCGCCATCCGTGAACGTGTTGCGTCAACCAAAGAAACACAAGTAAGAAATGACGAAGGGACGAATAGGCGAATGCAAGTATTGTGGTAAGATACACGGGTTTCGGAAGGAGAACTGCCCGGCGTATGAAAACAAACTGACTAAGGAACAGTTAGTGTCTAGGTTTCCAAATATGCTTGCGGATGGCATAGGCAAACTGGACGGCAACTATCACATCCGCCTGGATACCAGCGTAGATCCTGTACAACATGCACCGATAGGTGTTCCGGTGGCACTCAGGTCAAAGCTACAGACGACACTGAATGAAATGGTAGACCAGGACCTTCTGGCTCCTGTGACAACACCAACTCCGTGGATATCGTCAATGGTGGTTGTGCCCAAGAAGAATGGGAAGTTGAGGATTTTCCTGGATCTAAAGGACCTGAACGCTGCTTTCAAAGAGAACACTATCCACTTCCCACCATCGAAGACATCGCGACGCGACTGCATGGTGCCAAGGTCTTCACCATAGTAGACGTACGCAGTGGGTTCTGGCACATTTGCTTATATGACGAGTCTTCCCAACTGGCAACTTTCAACACGCCTTTCGAAGCACGAACTGATCGAGAGCCTCGCGGGAGTGGAAGTGGTGGCTGATTACTTTGCAGTGATTGGCTGTCGATCAACTATGGAGGCTACACTCATGTATCACGAACATAACCTACTCAGTTTCCTAAAACGCTGTGAAGAGACTAAACACAGACAAGCTTCCGCTGCGCCAGACGGAAGCACCGTTCATAGGACATGTGGCGTTGCCGTTAGGCGAAGGCCTGACATTTATACCCGACAAGGTGCGGGCCATTGTTGAAATACCAGAGCCTAAGGATGTAACAGCAGTACACGACTAGTTGGCATGGTAACTTACCTCTCAAAGTTCGTTACGAAGTTGACTGAGCTCATGGGACCTAGAGCCGCGTCATTCCACAGTGAATTATAATCAAGTGCTGTTAGCTGCCAAGGCAAAGCAGGAGCAGCCTATAACGCACATTCACGTCCACTACCAAATTTGACCACTGGTGCTAGTGTATGTATTCGAATGCCAGGAGAGAAGACTTGGACCTCTGGAACCTGCGTGGGAGAGGCAGAACCCAAGTCATACGGTATCCGAGTTGTTCCAAATATGTATCGTCGAAATCGTAGACATATCAGAAGACCCACACATGAACAAGGACTTGGGCAATGCTGATGAGTCAGAGACGCGTGCAGAAGAGCCAGATTTGCAGAATATTCCTGATGAGCATCCAGAAGCTGACACAACAGCAAATCTGAAGAATGAATCACCAGCACACAGCTAATGTCAGACTTCGTGACTATGTCTGTTGATGTTGCGAATCTACTTGGACTTTGAACGTTTCATTTGTGAATACTAATTCAGAACTTTGGGACTAGCAACAACATATTTCTGCTGACGTTACAAATCTAAGTGGACTTTATTAACAATAGACTTTGTATATGGGTTTATGTAGCAAATCTGCTTGGACTGTGAACGTTTCGATTTTTAAATAATTTACATTTTGTGTGCAGTGCAATGTTTATATTGCAATAACTATTAGTTGCAGTTAATTGCGTTAATACACGTGTTATTTTTGTTTGCTGGTTTGTTTAGATGGGAAATATGTGACGAAATAGTGTGTGACCCCTGAACGGGCGTTGTCCGTGAGCCATTATTATTAAATGATGCTCGTTGATTATAAATGGCAATTAAAGACATTTAAACCGAGATATTCATAACATTAGATATTCTTAAAGGTATATAGGGCACATTAAACAAGACGGACATCTTGAAACTACGTGAAATCGCTCATAATTGTTTTTTGACCATCCTGTGTCAAACGTTTGTATGCGCATATATTCGGTTAAGGTGTAGCAACCATATACCCCAAAAGCGTGTATTTTCATGCCTTATCCGACCAACATTCTTCTGCTGTAGAAAAGGCAGTGTGGTGATTGATTCAAGCCTCGTATTCAACAAAAACAAACTCCAGAGACTGCTCGATACTACTGATAATATCGAGACTGCTGTAGGAGAACATTTTAGACGCAGCAACGTCTCTTTGTTTCAAGCCTCGAAAATCACTATCAGCTCAGGTGTGTATTTGTGGGTCATCATTTCATCGACTACACAAAACACGGCACATTTGCTCTTGTTGTACTTAATGTAGCTATACTGAACCTGCATATATATATATATATATATATATATATATATATATATATATATATATATATATATATATATATATATATATATATATATATATATATATTATACATATATATATATATATATATATACATATATATATACATATTACATATATATATACTTATATATATATATACATATATATATACATATATATACATATATATACATATATATACATATATATACATATATATACATATATATACATATATATACATATATATATACTTATATATATATATATGTATATATATATATATATTCATATGCATATATACAAAGCGCATCCCATACATGGAGAAAGGCAGATACATTTTATATTTCTAATAAAGTAATTCATTTTGTATTTAGCACAATGTTTTCACACCTATTCTTAGAATGGACCTGCAATGTGGCCTCTTCGAATCGTGTCAAAACTAACAGTCGATATTTTATATGCGAAACTAGCGGTATTGAGAGTTCATGCAATGAATAGTTGAGAAAGCGTTGTGCTAAATATAAAATCTATTCGAAAATGTATCTTCTATTATATGCTTAGGAAGAGTGCCTTTCTCCATGTATGGGATGCGCTTTGCCCATCACTAAGTATGACATCGGAATTATATATTTTATTTTTTATAAAACATATATCTGAAACATTAATGGCTGTTTCTTTAACGTCGTTGCTTAGGTTGCTTACTTACTTACTATTTCGATTTTTTTTTTTTGGCAAACATTAAGTGCGACCAATTACGGCAGTGTTTGCCAGCACTGCATGTGACTGACTGCTTTAAAACACTTTTTAATTTAAGCTCTGCCATTGAAATCGCCTGCCAGCTTGTCGCCAGGTCAGGTGACCATAAAATAAAAATAGTTCAGCCAACCATGCAACAATGTTTAAGATGCGAACGAGTCATTATATTGTAATTCGAACCTGTTGTTTATCCATCTTCAAATTGGGGCGGATATATGCGCTTTTCTTGCGGCTGACGCAGTCGCGGCTAGCGAAGTCAATTGAGCACTTCGCGTAGGGATCTATATGGGCTAGTTTTGCATGGCAAATAGCCATGGCTTGAGAATGCGAATATGAAAACTAGCACCTTCCGAGATAGGCGGAAGGTGCTTTGAACGGAGTGTGTGCAGTAACCCAGTTAACCTGTAATATTATATTGTCAGTGTTTGCAAAGTGAGATAACTATAGCGGTATATATGTTTTGTAGGTACACCACAAATGAGGTCAACGACCACAACAATCAATCCGACCTCTGCGTCGGAATGGAACAATTTATACATACTTGCAATACTACTTGGAGCTGCCATCGTTGTCGTGGTAGTTTTTATTTCCTACAGATTCAGGGTTAATTTCACCAGGCGCGACTCGCATGTCCGCTTGCCTCCACGTAATCGTCAAATCCAGGGAAGGTCTACAGGCTACCCTGCGTTCGCAAAGTTTCCTGCTTGTAGAGCTTACCCGGGATATAGAAGCTATGCAGCTTATAACGGTTATCCAACAGGCGCGCACCAACAAATATCAACCATGCCTAACTTGGCTGTCCGTGGTTACATGGACAAACAATTATACTAACTATATGCCTGCGCTCATTTATTAACTATCGTGTGCAACATTATTGGACATGTACACACACGCACGCACGCACGCACGCACGCACGAACGCACGCACGCACGCGCGCACACACACACACACACACACACACACACACACACATACACATACTTATTGTTATCTATGATTGTCGCTTTCTAATCACCGAGGTAAGCGCATAATTTGGCAGCCACCTTGGGGATGGAATACCCCTATTTAAGTTACTTCTCCCCCCCCCCCCCCCCCCCGAGGGGAAAGGTCTAGAAAAGGTGACCTAAGCAAAGCGTGCCTCATTCAATCCTGTCAGCTTACCGCAGGTGGCTGGAATCGGAGTCGAAACGCAGAATTCGTGACAACTACGAAACCAACTTGTAAGAAAGACACAATATGTGCATGGAGCTTGGATCGTCAGAACGCTGATGGAAACCATGCAGAACTATGGTAGATGTGAACGGCGTACAGCGGTAGTCGGGCTGGAGTTACAACATTGGTATTGCTGCCCCTAGGCAAACTGATCACAGAAGATGGATTCGGGTATACTTTGTTCTGGTCCGAGAAGACAATGGACGATGTCCGAGAAGCTGGGGTAGGCTTTGCCACCCGTACAATTCTTGTCAGAAAGCTGCAGTTGCTCCCCAGAGGTGTGGCCGTCTGATAGTTACGAGAGTACCACTTCAGAGAAACACGTCGTACGAATGGATAACTTGTGAATATCAAAGATGATATTTTTCTCCGAGATGGCATTTGGCACAAGAAACACATCCGGCCCAGTCAGGCGCTACGAAGTCTGCCTGAAGGCATCGCTGAGGATCTACGGCATCCGCATTCATGGCTTTGAAGAGACACGTCTGCAGGACCGGGACCAGAAGCGCCAAACCCGCAGGCAGAGAAGTCAAGTTCCCACTTCTGCAATAGCCTGAAACAAATGAGGTCTTCATTGTCTTCGACTGACTTCCAAAATCTGATTCATACTTCACATCACACTTCGTTACATCATATATAGGCAGATTAATTAAATTGCACGTTATTATTAATATTTATACCACTAGTACGTGTAAGCGTTGCAACTGGCAACTTTATTTAAAACGTTATAGCTCAGAAGCGTAACGTGACAATTCAGCGCGCCGTAGCAACTGGCATTTATTTAAAACGTTTACGTGACAACGTGATTGTATGTAAACCAGATTGAAAGGCAGCTAGAAGTTTAGTTGGTGTCGAGCCGTGGACGGGTACAGTGGGATTTCAAATAAATAAACGTTTCGAAAACAAATGGTTTATATTATGTATATGTAACCTATTTAGTATAAAGAACCCGTTTAGCGAGTTTACATACGTATTCACATTTTGATGTTATTAACAATTGTTCATTTGTTTTATTTGTGTTATGATAACTACTATTGTTATTATGTTATTATCCAATGCAGCAATCTGTTTATTATTGTTATCATTATCATACGTCTACGAATCATCAGAGTTTGACACATACCTAGCCTGTCGGCAATCATTGTTTACTTTTACAAAAATACAATAGTTCATATTTTACTATGCCTCACGTTGTTAGATTGTGTTAGCTATATTGGAATATGACGTGTTTTTGTCACCTTTCTGTTTACGTCACATTTAGTATTAACATAAGTTCTGCATCATGTCAGTGATGCAGAAATTAAAACGTGTTTTAACAATTGTATATAGAATATTTTAGAAAACTGCACTGAGGATAGTTTACCTGGCAGGTATACAATGTTTGTGTCATACTGTCGATTTTATTTATTAACCGAATTTTATTTATATTTTATGTCTGTTACACCATGTATTTTACTATTTTACATTTTAATATTGTAAGCCTGTGCGATTGTATGTATGAGGACCCCACTGAAAAGAAGTCCATTGTGTAATTTAATGTGCGCTGTATTTAGCTGGGCCATCCTGAATATATATATATTTATTACAGCCGTACATAATTATTGATTTGTTGTAATGTAAGAACTTGCTTAATGCTAATTAATTTTGTTATTACCTGCAGTATATTGTGTACCGGTCTAACCAGATAAATTAATAACTCAATCAACATCGATACTTCCTATGTGCTCGATATAGTGCAAATGAAAATAAACGTATGGTACAAAGTCGAGCCGTGGACGGGTACAGTGGGATTTCAAATAAATAAACGTTTCGAAAACAAATGGTTTATATTATGTATATGTAACTTATTTAGTATAAAGAACCCGTTTAGCGAGTTTACATACGTATTCACATTTTGATGTTATCAACAATTGTTCGTTTGTTTTATTTGTGTTATAATAACTACTATTGTTATTATGTTATTATCCAATGCAGCAATCTGTTTATTATTGTTATCATTATCATACGCCTACGAATCATCATAGTTTGACACATACCTAGCTTGACGGCAATCATTGTTTACTTTTACAAAAATACAATAGTTCATATTTTACTATGCCTCACGTTGTTAGATTGTGTTAGCTATATTGGAATATGACGTGTTCTTGTCACCTTTCCGTTTACGTCACATTTAGTATTAACATAAGTTTTGCATCATGTCAGTGATGCAGAAATTAAAACGTGTTTTAACAATTGTATATATCATATTTTAGAAAACTGCACTGAGGATAGTTTACCTCGCAGGAATACCATGTTTGTGTCATACTGTCGATTTTATTTATTAAACTAAATTTTATTTATATGTTATGTATGTTGCATCATATATGTTACTATTTTACATCATTTAATATTGTATGCCTGTGCGATTATATGTATGAGGACCCCACTGAAAAGAAGTCCATTGTATATCTTAATGTGCGCTGTATTTAGCTGGGACATCCTAAATATATATATTAATTACAGCCGTACATAATTATTGATTTGTTGTAATGTGAGAACTTGCTTAATGCTAATTAATTTTGTTATTACCTGCAGTATATTGTGTACCGGTCTAACCAGATAAATTAATAACTCAATCAACATCGATACTTCCTATGTGCTCGATATAGTGCAAATGAAAATAAACGTATGGTACAATGTGTGATAACTTAGACAAATTAATCACAATGGAAGTGACCACTGCGTTGCACAATTCTGCTCATCATTGCCTCTTTAGATATGATGTTTGATTTAACAGATAGTATGTATTTAATTTTACCGTACGAATCACGCTCATGTAACAAGAATAGTAATCATATTCTAAGTGTTCCTGTATTTATCGGCTTCATTCACATGTTTGTGTTTTCCAGTAAATTGTGTTATAAACAAGAAACTTGTATAGTTTTTGTTCAGCTTGTTTATTAGGCAACGGTGCATTACGCCAATATTTTCTGTATGTTGTCAACTTCGTGACTTGACCCCAACCCCATCCAAGTGTTTTCATTTCCCTCTCTACTGACCTTCTCCACGTCTCCTTTGGTTTCCTCAGCGCTCTCTTGCCACCAGGAGACCAGCGCATGGCTACTCTCGGAATTGATGTCAATGACATTCTACAGACATGGACAATCCATCTCCATCTGCGGCGTTTAACCTCGAGAGAGTTGGGATGCATACCTGTTCTTCCGTGGAGTCCCTTGTTCGACATTTTGTTGAGCCAGTAGATTTTCAGAATTCACCTGAGACACTTATTTTGAAAAACTACTAGCATCTGGCATATGCCTTTGGTAACCTTGATTCTGCTACATAGAGTAGCACACTCAATATATTACTCTTGAACACACGAATTTCGGTTCTGTTGCTGATCTTATTGGTCTTGCAGATGTTTTTAATGCTGCAAATGCCCCTCTGGCCTTACTGATCCTTGCCTTAACCTCATACTCTAAGTTGCCAACTGTTGTCACCTTGACCCCAAGATAGGTAAATGCAGTCACCTCTTCAATGATATGTCCTTCGCTCGTTATGGGATTTGCTGTTTGTCTGTTGTTTCGCAGTGTCTTTGTTTGTTGTTGTTTATCTTCAATCCTATTTACCCAGAATTTCTGGCAAGATTCCCGCTTTTGCTTTGGATGTCGATCTCCATAGCAATGTGACAGGAGAGATATGTCGTCCGCGAAATCCAGGTCATCCAGTGTTTCTGTAAAGGTCCACTTGATGCTAGCTTTTGTTCCTAATGTTTTTTCTTTCATGACCCAGTCGATCGTAAGGGCGAATAGGAAGGGGGATAATATGCATCCTTCTTTGATTCCTCTCTTTCTTTCAAAATCCGCTGTCAGATATTGACCACAAATGACCTTAGACCTAAAATAACTATAGAGCAGTTTGATCATGCTCACAAGCTTTAGGGCATTCTTTAATGCATGAGAATACACCAGAGAGGGTCTCTATGAATGCTATCAAAAGCCTTTTCGAAATCACCAAAGTTTGCATAAACTGGCCTGTTCTATTCCTGGCACTGTTCCATGATCAACCGCAATGTAAAGATATGGTCCCCACAAGATCTTCCTTTCTGAAAACCGGCCTGTTTTTGCGTATCGGTGGGTCAATAGCTGCCGAAATTATGTCAAGAATAACCCTATTGAAAACTGTGCCAGTGACAGACAGCAGAGTGATTCCTATCCAATTGTTGCACAGAGTAAGATCGCCTTTCTTCGGTAATTTGACAATCAGCTTTGTCTTACAATCATTTGGTATTTCTTCCTTCTCCCATATACCTTCAAAATTCTCTATCATGGTTCTAACTATGATTTCTCCTCTAGTCTTCAACATATCTGCACTCACCCCGTCAGCTCCCGGTGCTTTCCCTGACTTCATGGAACTGACTGCTTTCCTCACTTCTTCAGCAGATGGTGGGTCTATTGTGACCTTCAGACCTTCGTCGCTTACTGGATTATCTGCAAGATTGTTTGGTGCTTCTTTGCTGAGGATGGTCTCGAAGTGTGATTTTCTTATGTTGGCCTGTTTTGCTATGCCAGTGATAACATTTCCATTTACATCTTTCACTGGAACTTCGCTGTTTCTAAAGCCGCCGGCAAGTGTCTTTGTCATAGTATACAATACAGCAATATTCTGAGTTTTTTGCGATTGTTTCTGCTTCATCAGCCAGATGTTCAATGAAAGCTCTCTTGTCTGCTTTCGTCTATCTTTTCACTTGTTTGTCCAGTTTTTTGTATTTTACCTGTAGCTGTGCCCTCAGTCGTTGGGATTTGGTATAATTTAGCATATTTTTTGTTGCCTTGCTGTCATCAATTGTTGTCAACGTATCTGATTTAATCCAGCACATGGTCGCTCCCTACATCAGCTCTGCGTCTGGGTCTAACGTCTTGAAGTGATCGTCTCCACTTCCGATTTATTATCACATGATCGATCTGACTAACACTGTTTACATATATAGACCTCCAAGTGGTTTTGTGAATGGTTCTGTGCTTGAATAACGTTCATCCTATGACTAAATTATTTTCCACACATAGATCTGAACACGGTTGGGTTCAATTACGTATTGAATACCAAAATCATGTGTATTTGAATTGAACATTACAAAAGAGCGCGTATTTGTATTTGATATTTTGTCTGTATTTGAAACGTATTTGCAAATACAATCAAATACACATAAACATTATTATTTACCAACATTGCCTGACATAAACTGGCTCAGGAGTCTAGACAGAATGTTTTTCACACCTGTGGACAGGCACTACTGAAAAAATTGGCGAACTGTCAAGCTGGTCAAACATTAGCATCAATGAATGAATGGTAAGCCAGTTAAGCTTATCTATGGCCATAGAGGCATATATTCACAGGGTATGTACTTCCAAAATCCTGCTGTCACCTGATGTGTAAACATCCTGGGCTCGGAAACAAAGGAAGCCAGGTTTCGTCCATGCAGGGGAAGAGCTACCAACTAGTTGGCATACTAGCATAATAAAGGACGTTTAGTAAACCTGCCTACCAATTAGTCTACAGTAGTCAATCAAGCCTTTGTAGAGACAGTGTCCCTAATCAATTATAAACATTTTGATGGACTAATACACACATGTCTTTACCAGGCACGGGGTCAAATACCTTTTCAAAATACATTGTCGGTATCAACATTTCTGTTTCATGATCACTCGTAATGCCTGCCAAACTGAATACCTTTCCTGCGAATCACCTTTCACCAAACAATTCTTTTCAACCTTCAAAATACCCTTTAATTTCACCTGGCAATGACCACACTCTTTGTTTGCTCAGAGCAATGGGGTGGATTAGCACCTGACGGTGACCATAGGTCAATTTCCCCTTTGTTCTTTAGTCATGCTCCAAGCTGGCATCATGCTATACTGGTCTCCTGGCTGTCTTTCACACTTCATCACAAGATCATGCCAGTCAATAGCATTGCCTTTTCTGTTGGCAACATAAGCATTTTATTATGAACCTCCTAGCTTAACTTAACAAACAACAGCTTAAGGCCTTTACCTTCGTGTATAGAAGTTTCTGAATCAGTTGTCACTGTGATGTAATTAGCAATAAAATGATTCCCTATCACTTGTATGGCTGTTGTTGTATGAACAATGCATTAAATATGACCATAAACTACATGTCTCGATATAGGATTTTCTTTTTTACCTATATTATAGTAAAAATGAAAAGTACCTGAAATTGAATTTGTAATTAAATACATTTGAGTGTATTTGACCTCATGTCTTTACTGGTCATGCTGTCTAGTAAACTAGATGCTGACATGTTACCGATGCCTTGTGTAGTAAATTAGTAAATTACTAGTAAAATAATTAAGTGCATGCATTTGATATTTTGTTTTTTATCACATTTGGAAAGACAAAATATAAAAGTCGTATATTAAATAAATAAATATAAAAAATAAATATTATATATATATATAATATTATATATACTACACAAGAGTGTTGTAACATTATATTCTTCAAAATAGACAATTTTGCCGCAATTGTTAAGTTGTATGTCGGGTTAGGGCTAGACAAAATTCCATCCATTGTGATACACTTCAACTATAATGGACACACGATCCACGTATTTGAATCGTATTTTAGATCCAATTTAAAAAAATGGCAATGTATTTGAATCGTACTTGAATTAAAAATGGCGGTGTATTTGTACTTGAATATTTGTTTTTTGAAGTTGAAATCTAGAAAAGCCATGTATTTCATTCGGCTGAATTGTATTTGTATTTAATCCCAAAATGTGTACTTGGACCCAACCCTGGATCTGAAAACCTCTCACCTTTATTATTGTTGCATCAAAAGCCGCCTTTGGTCGGTCGGTCGGTCGGTCGGTCGGTCGGTCGGTCGGTCGGTCGGTCGGTCGGTCGGTCGGTCGGTCGGTCGGTCGGTCGGTCGGTCGGTCGGCCGGTCGGCCGGTCGGCCGCTCGGCCGCTCGGCCGCTCGGCCGCTCGGCCGCTCGGCCGCTCGGCCGCTCGGCCGCTCGGCCGCTCGGTCGGTCGGTCGGTCGGTCGGTCGGTCGGTCGGTCGGTCGGTCGGTCGGTCGGTCGGTCGGTCGGTCGGTCGGTCGGTCGGTCGGTCGGTCGGTCGGTCGGTCGGTCGGTCGGTCGGTCGGTCGGTCGGTCGGTCGGTCGGTCGGTCGGTCGGTCGGTCGGTCGGTCGGTCGGTCGGTCGGTCGGTCGGTCGGTCGGTCGGTCGGTCGGTCGGTCGGTCGGTCGGTCGGTCGGTCGGTCGGTCGGTCGGTCGGTCGGTCGGTCGGTCGGTCGGTCGGTCGGCACACGAACAAATTACTCATCATCTATGGCCATGCGGTGTAGTTGATTGAACGATCAAGATAAGGTGACAAATGAAGAGGTACCTCTTTGTGTTGATTTATTATAGAAACATGATTTATTACTGTCAATGGTAAGCATTATTTAGAGACTGCGACAATTTCTATTACGACGGTATAAAGCACCATGTGGCTGAATTGGTCTCATAATACATGCATATCGTGAAATGTCGAGGTCCAGTAGAATAAACAAACAAAAAGACAACATATTTTGCGGTTGAAAAAAGTTCACTATAAATCAGAGGAATCCTGCTTTCCTGAGTACTTTGTTAACATCGCCATAAATACTGTTAATTATATAAATCGCAAATGCATTTATGAAGAAACAAATATTATGTTGACATTTGAAACATTACATGATGTCTATGGCCGACTCCTGCATATACTTCCAATACAGTGAGTTAATTGCGAATATACAAAATAGCATAATGTTACGTGAGATGATTTATCCAGTGTTTGTCTAGCTTTACCTAATAATGTTGACCCTTTATTTTTTATGTCATGAATATGAAAAGACCACGACAGTTGTGGTTCTATTACAATTCCTAAAGAGATGTATGCTCTACCTCACGTGTGCGGGCCATAATGTGGCACAAGTCGGCTGTGGTGAGGACGCCGCCACACGGTCCAGAAAGCATTGACAGATTGTTAACATCAATGAACTGGCGGAATTGAAGGCAGCTTAAGTACTAGTGTAGCACCATACTCGTACGTCCGGTATGCCATCACCGGTGAACATGTAATGAGTGTCTTCAGGGAAAAGATAAGGTTAGGAGAAACCTAGAGCCGCCCAAAGTACCATGCAGGCGTCATGTCAGAATGTTTTCTTTATTATGCCAATGTCAACAGTATTTTATAAAAATTATGCAAAACAGAACTGTCCTGCTGACTATGAACACTACAATACAGCATGATTTTATTATGTACCTTTTTCATTTAGAACATTTGGTGATGAGTGATATATAAAGTTAAACGTGATGTAAGGTCAATCCAGAAAACTGTCAATGTCGTATGCCGCATCATGGTGAAGCAGATGGTTGGGGGAGGAGGAGTAACTGACAATAGAATCTAGTTAATATCTCCCGACTACCATATAGCGTGTGTGTGTGTGTGTGTGTGTGTGTGTGTGTGTGTGTGTGTGTGTGTGTGTGTGTGTGTGTATGTGTGTGTGTGTATGCGCGCGCGCGTGTGTTCATCTGTATATGTTTACTTACGTGTGGTTGTCTTTGAGGGTTTCTTGAGCCAGTGCGCTACACAGCATTGTGTGTTTGTGTTTGTTTGTTTGTTTGTGTGTGGGGGGGGGAGTGCAAGGAACTGGGATTGCTAAAAGATAAAATATAGTTATTATGGGCCACTTGTTGTAATCAATTTGTATGGTTGAAAACAGCGCGTAATGTTTTGATATATGTTCGTTCGTCCAGTTCACACAATGATGTTCGATCGCGCGCGCTGGCTTTCTGCACTCTTCGATTGAAGGCGTTTCTGCACTGTCAAGATCCCACTGTCAAATGCACTTGGCGCGTGTTTACTTCCAGCAACCAATCACGACGATATACATTTGTATCCTAATCGGCGAAGGCGCGACCGGGCAGCCATTTTAGTTCACGTTTTGGGCACCAAGACAACCGGTCAATACAGGCAACTACTGCTACATGTTGAACACACCACCGGGGTGGAACACCTGGGATGATTCTAAAGATGGCCACAGTTGTATTCTTTGTGAATATGACATCAGATTCCCATCTTACTGCCACAATTGCACGCAATTGAGGCTGACAGAACACCGAAGTTACAAACTTCGACCTCTATCGCCACATAACCACATGCAGGATACTGCATTACTGTGTCTGATGGGAAAGCATGCGTTGATCCATTCACTACAATTTTATTATATTACTAACGACCAGACAGCTAATGTTTCGAGTTAATCGGATTCAGGTGTAACTATGAATCAGATTTTACTATGTCTATTACAAAACCCTATTAACTTGAAATAGTCACGAAAGTTTAGTTGTGTTGGATAACGGATAACATATGGAATTTGCAATACAAACGATCAAATCTCAACGGAAGTTGTATTATATCGTTTAGATGCGCAGCTCAATGGAAATTCTTTGCTAGCAAAACTGTTAAGTCGCTAGGTGTTTAGTGTGTGTGTGTGTGTGTGTGTGTGTGTGTGTGTGTGTGTGTGTGTGTGTGTGTGTGTGTGTGTGTGTGCGTTCGAGCGTTCGTGCGTGCGTGTGTGAGTGTGTGTGTGTGTGTGTGTGTGTGTGTGTGTGTGTGTGTGTGTGTGTGTGTGTGTGTGTGTGTGTGTGTGTGTGTATATGTGTATATCGTATCGAGAACAAGATACTCGTTATTGTGTTTCGGGCCTTTCGTGATCGGATGCCAACGTGCATCGCCTCTCTCATCACGCTATATGTGCCGCGTCGCGTCCTGCGATCTGCAGACCGCGCGTTGCTCTGTCTGCAGATCGCAGGATGCGTCAGTTCCTCGGCACAACCTCGAACATCATGGACGCCGCTCATTCTCCCGTGCAGGACCAACTCTGTGGAACGCACTACCTGAGGATTTGCGTTCCACAGAGTGCATGAACAAATTTAAAGCGCACCTTAAGACATTCTATTTCAAAATTGCTTTTAATGTCTAGTTCCTCTATACCTTTTAGATTGATATTAACATTTCAAGTGGTTCAGCATTATAATTATCACGCCACATATGCATTACAGTAGACGGTTTTGGATAGTATGTTGATCTAATAGTAGCGAGCCAGCCTACTTGTGCACGTGTGCAAGGGTGATGTATTGTCATGTTTTGTTATTTTAATCAGTAAAACGAAACACTGCATGTCTTATGATGTCGGGTAATAATATCGATAACTAATATCATGCTAGGTGTTTGGGCAATGTGTATCATTGTAGCTGAAATTAATAAAATTTGTTTGCATGCTTCGCATAAACTTACACTGCGTTTACTCTCTTTTTTTCGAGTGTTCGCCGGAAATGTATTTCCGCTGGTTCCTCCTACAATGTCGCGATATCAGTCCATTAGAATGTAAATACTGTTACTTCAGAGTGTTGTAATTACGTGCTCATGTTAATAAGGCACGCAAGTGATATTTGTTTCATGGTAAAGATATTTAGGCAAATAGGCCCCGTCTCATTGTTCGTGATTTTAACACATTCGGTTACAGGCGTTGTGTGTTCATTACAATTATGGGTACATCACATCCCACGGAATGTTGCTTTCTGAAAACCAACGAGTCAGCAGGTTCAATAGACTGAAGCTGAGTCCCGTATATCCTACAACGACGAGTGCCAACGATTTATGACATACATTGTATTATCCTCAGGGAAAATTAATGTTACGAGATTCTGACCAGCCAAACTCCCAACATAAATGCAGCTTCTGTTGACACTTTCTATTACTTGCAACGGTATGTTGGGACACACGTTGGCTTAACGACAATGATGGTTTCTAGGTACTTTTATTGTTCTACCCTCCTCAAACAAACTGTTGATGGCTAGACGACTGGGAGAAACACGATTTATCTTGCAATCAGTACAACGTTATTGTTTAAAAACGTTCCAGTCAAGGAAATTGTTATATGACACTTTTGTATTACAAAAATGGAGTTATTTTGTTTAGTCTTGATTCAAGTACACCACTTTCTGGTAGAACTGACAAACCGCCCTATGCCCAAATAAATGTTTGGGTTATCAGTGAATGATTCGAAGTTTAAACCGTATCCATTAATAAATGTATCAATTCATGTCTGATACTGTTCAAAACACATATATTCCTTATTTTATATCTTGCGATTTATTGATAAATATTTATTTATCTAAAATCGTTTTGTTTATGTTGTGTGTTTTCAAATAAGTTGACCAAATGGCTGATTGATTGATTACTATTTTTATATTCAATCACAAAGTGTGAAACCTAGCTACAGTATATAGGACAACTGACTGCTTATGAACTTACAAGAGCTATTACATTAAGTCTAGTTATCATTACTTCTTTTTTGAGACATAGCGATTATCTATAATAAGCTATATTTCATTCTACTTTCGATAGCTTTAAATTATATCGACTACGTCAACGGAGTATCAAGCATAAAATAATAACACTCGGTAAACCGAAGCTTCACTAACTTTCACTGAAGCAGCCGGCGGGAGACGAATGAGTTCTGCGTCCTCTCTGGGCCTCCCTAACGACAAGAACAATAATAAGAGCGTTACAACACATACGGCGACTAAACCCATTGTTGAAACTAGACGTATTAATTCTGACACAGGCATACATTACCTTCACGCCATTTACTTAGGTCTATAGTCAGACGTGAAATAGAAACAGCAACGCTATCAAGATTTCCCTAAACGATCGGGCGCTTCTTGCCAACGTTCCGCGGCGCGGCGTTGCTGCCAAACCGGATGACGTCATACCCACTGTTACGTCACGTCAACGCGGTCAGTGCGCCATCTCTCGCGTAGTTGCCAAAGTATTTCGGCGCGGCGTTGCTGCCAAACCGGATGACGTCATACCAACTGTTACGTCACGTCAACGCGGTCAGTGCGCCATCTCTCGCGTAGTTGCCAAAGTATTTCGGCGCGGCGTTGCTGCCAAACCGGATGACGTCATACCAACTGTTACGTCACGTCAACGCGGTCAGTGCGCCATCTCTCGCGTAGTTGCCAAAGTATTTCTGGCTACGTCGTGAACAATGGTGGCGACTTCGCTGCAATAGGGGAAACCCGGGCAATGCGCTTTAGGGTAACAGTTTGTTGTGTATCGGCCAAACACACCAAAACACAACAGGGCATGGTTTGTTTTTTGTTGTTGACATCATTATGTTTGATAAATACGGACTATTCCGTTTTACCCGCAAAATTCTCATTTTACCCGCATATACGAATACAATTATTCGGGAAATATGGGGTGCATATTAGTTGCGTCATTCGCTAATGTGACGTGGTCTAACGTATGCAGAATAGTTATTTTACGTAACTGATATATTAGAACTAGTAAACTACGATAACAATGGCGAAGATATGCGATATGGTAAGGTCGTATGAGCAAAATTTCATACTTCTTTGTGAATTTGACTGCCGTACCTTGGGCGGATTAATACTCCTGTATAATTACGTAATCCATAGACCTCACTTCGTTATGTAACTGAGTGATCTCGAGCTACTAGTTAAATTAAGCGATTTACAGAAACAGGCATATTGTCAAAGTAAATTGCTTTATTTTTACACGACTCTCCCGTTTTACCCGGGTTTCCCCTACCACTAAGCGAACTGGGCGAAACTACCTCTTCCTTCTTCTTTCCTATAGAGGGCTAGACTTATGCTAGCGTATTTAAACGTGACATACTTTTTACATTGTATTATGTTTCAAGAGCCTGTCCGACATTCACATTCTGGCTCTGTTTCTTATACGACAGTCACATAGTGCGTCGTGTGTGCCATTGCACCGCACTGCCAGGCGCATATTAAACGTGCTGTATCTGTCTAATGAAAACACACAACCGCCGAATACATCTTTCGAAATATATTCTAGACAGTCTTCGATAGTCAGGCTTAACACTCAACAGTCGGAACACGCAAGAGTCGTTTTCTCGAGCGATCCAGCCAGCCAGCCAGCCAGCCAGCCAGCAAGGCGAACACAGCCCACAGCTCCGTAGTATCGCTTAACCGACTGTCGGTCGGCTGCGGAACTACGCCGAGAAGACAGTCTGGTCACTTTGACGGCTTTTGTTTATTTATCCGCGTGATCTACATAATGCTGCCACCTCACGGACACTGCCGTAATTTATATTTTTTATAAACAACTGCAAATTTGTATTTCTATTTATTTTGTGTTAATATCAGTTTAATTTTGAATAGTTTTTATAGTACAGCATTATTTGATAAAAAGGTATCTTCATTTACTTTGTATACTATCCGTGTGGGGCTAGAAAATGCTGACACCTCACGGATAGTGGTTAATCCTGCCGTAATTCTTATTTTATAAACAACTGTAAATTTGAATTTTTACTTACTTTTGTGTTTATATAAGTTCAACGTTGAATACTTTTCATATGATATCTTTATCTTGTAAAAGTATATCGTTATTTTAATTTTTATTTAATAGTTGGCCTGAGAACCAATCAGCATCTCTACCCTAATCTGGGGTAAGGCCACCTTGGCGGGTCAAAAATGCAGACCCATATTTTCTTCAGGAGGGTGTGAGGGGCTGAAAAGTGCTGCCACCTCCCGGAACCTGGGTAACCGAGGCTAACAGCTCCGTCGCTAACTTGAACGCAGACGACGTCAACGCCAAACGATGGTAAATGTGTTGTAGCTTTCTCGGTCGGTCGCTCGGGGGCGCCACCAGTGTTTACATAAATTTGTGTCTATAGTTTCAGAAGATTTATTTTTATCAGGGAGTAGTTTTCGCACTGCTGGCGCAGGTGTGAACAAAAAAAGTTTTGCCAGTATTGAGATTAGTTTTAGAAACCTTATTTGGAAATGGATGAGTTAACAGTCCTGCAGATATCAGGGAAATGAAGCACATTGACTAAGCAATTTTGTTGTCAAGTAGATACAGTTCAATATATAATAGTAGTCAATTCTTGTTTTTGGTTCGATAAAAACCGGAAATATCTTCTCAAGTGATGGTGGTAAACTGGAACCAATGAGTATCATGCGTGCAAAGTAATTAAGCATACGTTGGAGTTTAGATATATTATGTTTGGCAATGTTGCTTACAATGAGTTAGTGAGTTACTCTAGTTGAGTAGGTTATCAATTAAAGGTAATGGTATTGTTTTTTGTAAATAAGCACAACTATGTAACGATATTAGGGCCATAATTCAACATGTCATATTATTGCAGATAATCTGCAATAATACGACGTCAGGCATAATGAAGACAGGCATAATACGAATTCAGGCATAATACGAAGTCTAGCATATTGCAAGCGAGCATAATACGAGCAAGAATGCAAGCTTGCATAATGCGAGATAGAATGCCAGCAAGCATAATACGACTTGGCATAATCAGCACTCGCTAAGTTTGTGCTGCAGTCTAGCGAACTACGCCAACTTGAAAATTGAAAATACTGAAGTATCCCTTACATTAACAAATGTTTTGGCTCAGGCTATTCACCCGCGAGGTGCTCGCTCGCTAAATAACGTCAAGTCGAACTGTTATTTTGTTGTTTGTAATGCGCCTTATTTATCCTCTGGAACAAAATTTAATATGATATGAGGCAGAAAGTGAGTTTGGGCAGAAACCTAGCATTTAAATTATAATTATAGAGCATAATTAATGTATGTAATCAGCTTAATAATAAATGTTCCGTTAATTATGTCATTTATGATTTTTTATGAGTAGTTACGTAACATTTTTTTATACAAATAAGGCAATATTAATTTGGTGTAAAAATACATGTGATAATTAAACACATGTTCTTTTGTTTCTTAGGCATACTACTTGACCATATCTGTCACATATCAACGTACAATGTCTGCAATTACGTGCATGTCATCACACGTACGATGTCTTCCGTTACATAGTGTGACATTTGCTAATAAATAAAACATGCCGCAACATCACATCGATTGTCATGCGTCGTTTATTGTCACTGTCAATCCGGTTTTAAAGTGGGGGTACGGGTGACCAATGTATATACACATATGTATGCATATGCACGGGCGTCGATCGGTGGGGGACGGGGGGGGGCGCGTCCCCCCACTTTTCAGGGTGGGGACAGCATAGGGATTTCCCCCCCACTTTTCAGTTAAAAATATTGCGAGGCATATAGCTTGACTCAACACTCCTCTCTCTTAAAAGCCGCTACATAAGACTAGCTAGACAATAAACTCGCGATATCAAGTTCAGCAAAGTTATTTATCGAAAATTAACACGATGCAAACAAGTTTTGAGGCATGTTTTGCTGTTAGTGCGCCATAATCCGTGACAGTAGTCATCACAGGAGAGTCATCTTGAACTTGAAATTTGATTTGGCATTATACACAACACAATACAACAGAAACAGTAATAACTAAAATAGTTGATGCAACTGGACGCCCATTAAAATTACAAAATACTGTCTACCTCTAACAGTACATGGTGTACATAATAATAATTTAGTTAATAACAAGATCATAATAACGCTAATACTAAGAAAAGAGTAATATGTATCTAATGATACTACTTATACTATAAAAACAGTGTATTACTATATATAATCTAGTTTAATAAATGTTGACGTGAGAAATTATACAATTATTAATGAATTGTGTTCATCAAGCAAGAATCATCGAACAGCCCGTGGCATTTATACCAAAACGGCTTTGTTATTTCGCTGACATTGATGATTTTAAATGTGTCGCGCAGAAAGGCCAATCGGAAAGTTTATAACTACCGGAAAAATGTAAGCCGCTGCAGGGCTCTATCAGTTTGCAACCTTGTGTTGATATTATTAATAGGCTCTAGCCATTAAGCACATTTAAAATGATGAAATTTGTGTTGTACTTTCACTCCTCGCCTACTTGATGCTTATCGCCTACGGTAGAAGCGGCGGATTCCTGCACTTTGTGTAACATATTCCCATTTGAGTGATAACCAATTTCTTTGCCAAAATGTTGGATTGGGAAGTTCTACACAGGCACAGCATGGGCGTCGATCAGTGGGGGACGAGGGGGACGCTGACCACTCCACGGCCTGAGGGGGCCAGCATAGGATATGTCCTCATACTTTTTCAGTTCATGAAACAAATTCAGAGTCGGCGATCCCTCTGTTTTATATCTATACTTTCATGTAGTTGCCCTGCGTCGCCAGTCTCTACGACACTGAACCTGGCGAGAAAGTGAAGCAGCCGATAGACGACCGCGGAATGGTTTCTGCGTCACCTCTGGGCCTCGCTAACGACAAGAACAACAATAAAGGAAGCGCTACAATATATCGGCGACTATACAGTTTGTTGCAGCTATTCGTATTAATTCTGAAACACGTGCACTTTATACATTTCCTACACGCCATATGTAGTCAGAAAATAGTCACAGCAACGTGGCAAAGGCGTGGCGTGGCGTGGCGTGGCGTGGCGTGGCGTGGCGTGGCGTGGCGTGGCGTGGCGTGGCGTGGCGTGGCGTGGCGTGGCGTGGCGTGGCGTGGCGTGGCGTGGCGTGGCGTGGCGTGGCGTGGCGTGGCGTGGCGTGGCGTGGCGTGGCGTGGCGTGGCGTGGCGTGGCGTGGCGTGGCGTGGCGTGGCGTGGCGTGGCGTGGCGTGGCGTGGCGTGGCGTGGCGTGGCGTGGCGTGGCGTGGCGTGGCGTGGCGTGGCGTGGCGTGGCGTGGCGTGGCGTGGCGTGGCGTGGCGTGGCGTGGCGTGGCGTGGCGTGGCGTGGCGTGGCGTGGCGTGGCGTGGCGTGGCGTGGCGTGGCGTGGCGTGGCGTGGCGTGGCGTGGCGTGGCGTGGCGTGGCGTGGCGTGGCGTGGCGTGGCGTGGCGTGGCGTGGCGTGGCGTGGCGTGGCGTGGCGTGGCGTGGCGTGGCGTGGCGTGGCGTGGCGTGGCGTGGCGTGGCGTGGCGTGGCGTGGCGTGGCGTGGCGTGGCGTGGCGTGGCGTGGCGTGGCGTGGCGTGGCGTGGCGTGGCGTGGCGTGGCGTGGCGTGGCGTGGCGGGGCGGGGCGGGGCGGGGCGTGGCGTGGCGTATTGGTATCCGCAGCCGGAATTGCAGTCTGACTGTGGCCAAATACGATGGAGTGGTGACCCTACAGCTCACATAACCAAATGGTGACGTGCCGTGCTGGAGACACAGACAGAATCACTGAACCGAGGAGCCGCCACATCTGATATGAGACGTCGCTAGCGGCGTAGACGGTGCTGAGTCATACAGCCGAGCAGTCGTCTTGAGCCGAGTAGTCAGAACTGGGACACGACCTATATCTCACGGCTGATTGTGTGAACACTCCCACACCCCTCCTGCGTATATGAGTTGGGGTTGGACGTGTTGCTTGTAGGTCGCCCTAGACTCGGATTACAGGTCGCTATTATTGGAACACTCGTTCATTTCTTTGACACATTCGTCTAAAAATAGAACGGTAGGTAAAGTGAGTGGTTATTAATTACAATCACTGCACGGCGACTGTACGACTTATGCGCGTAGTACCCGCTGTTACGTGATAGTCCTGTGTTCCAGGTTTCATAGGTGGTCGTTAAGCAGACATACGTCAACAAAACGTATACAAATATACTAAATATGCAAATTCAACGATACAATGTATTGTCCCATGTAGCTTTAATGTGTCGGCAAATATGTTGCTTATAATGCATAGATATGTGGTTTAGTCTGAGTGGATATGTCCGTTTGACAGGCTTGGACGGCGTCAAAAGAATATTCGTTGCTTCAGATCGACAATCGCTGTAGACATGGTATAGTGCTGGAGATTGACATTGTAACTCAGGGAGCGTGTTGCTCAATGTACTAACCGCAGAACATTTCAAATGGGTTTATTAATTTGACATGTCACAAAACTAGGGCTGTGCGTTGTAATGAATGATATAGGATGTCATATTTATAACAGTCTATGCAGTAGGCGTGCCCTTTCTTTACGGCCTCGTTGAGTGAAGCGAGTCGGTTGAGTGCAATGAAGCGTAGCGAGCTAGACGGCGTGTGAAAAACCAGCGACCACAGCGCCATCATGCGGCGACATTTTAATGTTGACAAACACGCCACTAAATGTCACTCGTTCATACGCGTTGGCACAATGGCACACCCCTTTTGGAGTCGTTGTGCTTATCACTTCTTTTTACAAGCGCCTTTGGTATATTATAAATGACAATAACATTGACGCGATATTCGATTTATATTGTAGGCAGTCGACACAACAGTCACGACGGGCCGGTAGCAGTTTGTCTGTTATCGTGTTAACTCGGACATATGTGTTATGTTATTGGGAAAATTCAACAGTTAGGCAATCTGTCTGAGTGTATCATTCATATTAGATAATCACCACTGAACTGTCCGAACATATTCACATGAAATCGTGTTTGTCTGTAAATGTTGTTATGTGACGGAAAGTGTAGTGTGGTACATCTTGACAGAAGACATGGTTATTTCATACATGTTTACGTCCATAAATACAAACTGCACGTAAGTGACATTGATAGCTTATTCTGATAATTTATTCAATGATATATGTAACTCACTGTGCATATTCAGGCTGGAAACTACACACACATACACACACACATATATATATATATATATATATATATATATATATATATATATATATGTATATATATATATATATATATATATATATACATATTAAAATATATATATATATATATACATATATATATATATATATATATATATATATATATAATTCTCGCTGGTGTCCTGCAGTGTGACACCCTTGCCCCATATCTCTTCATTATCGTCCTCGACTACGCCCTACGTCGTGCTATCACGGGGAAAGAGGAACTATATGGGTTCACAATCACCCCAGGGAATAGCAGACGGGTCAGGTCAGTGATACAGACGGACTTCGACTTCTCAGATGACATCGCACTCGTGTCAGACTTCGTCGAGAAAGCACAGGCCCTGCTGCTCAGTGTGGAGGGCGAGTGCCAGAAGATGGGCCTACAGCTGAATGCTAAGAAGACTGAGGTAATGACATTCAATATCAACGAGAAGGCCAAGATCACAACCAAAAATGGCACCATCCTCGCAGTCAAAGAGGACTTCAAGCACCTTGGATCTTACATCAGCTCGACAGAGAAGGACATCCGGGTACGGAAGGCCCATGCATGGAGAGCACTCAACGACCTCAAGAATATTTGGCACTCTGCCATGCCTGATGACCTCAAAAGAGCAATCTTCATGGCCTCGGTGGAATCCATCCTGCTATATGGTTCAGAGGCATGGACGCTTACTGTAGTGCAAGAAGCTCGGCTCGATGGCTGCTACACAAGTATGCTCAGGATGGTGTTCAACGTAACATGGAGGGATAGGGTCATGAATGAGGTCCTCTGTGGAGATCTTCCTCGAATCACTACAAAAATCAGGAAGAGAAGACTTCGAATGGTAGGACACTGTGTCTGACACCCTAAACTTGCTGCAAGCAACCTCGTTCTATGGGAACCGTCGCAGGGACGAGCTTCACGAGGTGACCAGTAAAATGTTTTTTTTTATACAATATCTTGTCCTGTTTAAAATGTTAATTAAGGCAATTTTGTCTCTATGAGATTTTGCCCAGGGGGATATTGTCTGAGGGATTATATCTGAAGGAATTATATCCAGGGGGCTTTGTCCTGGATTCGTTTATTTTAGTTGTACACCAATTTTCTGTAATGCTGCAAACATCCATTGTAATATTGTAATATCAGTATGCCATTATTTCAGCTCCACGATGGGGAACTTATGCTGCAAGTGTTGCTATCCCAATGAGTATCAATCACCGCCTTACACCCATATTCAGCCAGTCGCTGCACAACCTCCTCCTCTGCCAGTAGTGGGGAAATTAAGTGACCCGCTCTACATAAATTGGCTAAAGGCGACTCGTGGACTTAGCCTGACAGTAGACGTACTGCGTCATTTCTGTGATGTAGAAATGAAGACACTGCATGGTCAGCTTGTGAATAAGTGTGGCGGCAATACACAGTGCAGTGGCTCGTGTTCACCGACAGATGTGAAGAAAGTCGGAGGACAGTTGACCGTTGTCAATTGTCCCACAGGTGTATGTCCAACCTGGCTGGCAGAGATAGAAAAGGAGCGTACGTCCAGTAACATCAGGCTGACTTACCCCAATGCTGTCATCCTTGACTGGCCCCAACACCATTGGCAGGTGGCCAAAGTGTACATGGGGTGGGGACAGGACGCGTCCAGTGTCAAGTCATCGGACACCGACGCCTCTGGCATCTTAGCGCTGATCCGAAACTGCAAGCACTTCAGAACAATCATCGACACAACAAAAGCTGATGCTGTGAGTATAACACATATAATTGCGAACATTCGTGCAAGTAATAAAAGTAAACGTAAGTTTTCATATAGCACAGTTTCCGAACCTCAGGATTGCTCAAAGCGCTGTACACTTTAATCTCTGTTCAATCTAACACAATCTCAGCAGATCTGGGTCTCATCCAGCCATGCTGCAATTAATGCGTGAAGACTATTCGCACACAAATATTCACCATTGTCTATAGCCATGTACTGATTCATTGAGCTGAGTGAAATGAAGCAACGTAGCGTGAAAAAAATTGCCCAAGGTTTTACCCGGCAGCACAGGATTGGAACCCGGTTCGTTAATATAAGAAATGTCTATGCAAAATTAGAGGAGTGATTGCAATACAAACGTAATCAAGTACGATTACAATCTGTATGAAGACGCATGAGTATAAGTACAAGTACAAGTTCCCAGAAAACAAACGTACTCAAGTATGAGTACGATTACTTTAAAATGTAATCATTATTACTTTCATGGTTACTTGAATATCCTGTTTCTACCGTAAAGGCAACTTTCATGGAATCATGTGATCATTCTTTTTCTTTGCTGTATCACTGTCTCGTGTTCTAACTGATTACTGCTATCCACTATCCAGGTGTTATTATTACGCACAATATAATAATAGTAATAGAACATAAATAGCTCAAATAATATTGCGTTATTAGATTGATTACTTCTAATATTGCCATTTCTATCTGTCTCATGTATTTGCTATTTGCATGCAACTGTTTATATAACAAATAAATTGTGACTGTGAGAAGTAATCGTGAGTACGATTATTTGTAATCTTGAGTACGAATACTTTGGTAATGTACTCAAGTGCGAATACATTTACTTTGCTTTTTGTATCAATGTATTCGAGTAGGAGTACGATTACTCAGAACGTACGAGTATCATTACTACGCATACAGAGTATGATTACGCCATATCTGCCTCTTAATTGAGAGTGTGCTACTATTCTATTACACATAACCGATTAGCACTCAAGTCGGACATTGATGCAATTTGACGGTCACCCCGAAACTCCTCAGGTCGGCCATAACCAGTAAGCGAATACAGCACAGCGTTTGAATTCGGTTTATATGGTATTTATATGCTATTTTGGATACTTCCATTCTCAACAGTTTTTACTGCGTTTTCGAAATGTTAACATCAATAGTTTTTGTTTTGGGACATTAAAACATTTTCTCCAGCCAGGAAGTTGGTCATGTATACAGCTAAAATGTGTAACATATTATTATAAATTATATACCAGTGTGTAGATCATTTCATGTTCTTTTAAATAAACCGAACTTGTAGCAGTAAAAGCCAAGCATAAAAGGTTACACCGCAACAAGGTACTTTTTTTTACAAAACAATTCAAAATCAAGAAAATAATGGTCAACCTATTTTAAAGTAACAACAACAGTTTTGACACCACTGTGTAGTACTTTTATTACCTACAACACGCATACAACATGCAATTACGATAATTTAATAGTAAAGGCGCTAGAGCAAAGAAATTGGTGCAAGCAATATTTTTAAACATCTAGGTCAAATATTTTAGGAAGCACAGGCTTCAGGTTAAAATCGGCTGAGTGCGAATGGGTTAACACATACAATTGCAAACGGTCACGCAAGTACACACCCATGTTCACTGTAACGTATTATACTGTTTATTTGACTGCATCATTTCCCACAGCCACATTATCATCTACCCTATGTTCAGGTTTTTTGTTCAAATTGTTCATAGAGATATTTTATGGTAATGCCACTTTAATGTACGATAAATCTCAATTTCATTGCATTATCAGGTCCCGAAACTGGCAATTTTTCAGTTTGCCTAAATATATATTAAAGTCTTCAGAAATGCTTACTCAAATTTTGCATAGACATTTCTTATTTTAGTGTCATTATACATAATACATTTGCATTTTAATTAATCTATGTGCGTATATGTCAGGTCTTGCTTCCCCCACAAATGAAAAAATCTAAATGTTGACATGTTTCATTTTTCTGCCTGGGGTTCCAGCTAAAAAATTATTTTCAGGGCTCACAAAAAGTGTGAATACTTTGGTAGGCCTATACAGACTAAGTGACATATGGGGAATCCCACTCTGTCTTAATGTTAGGTTTATGGTGAAAAGAAGATTGATAGATACTTTATTTTCAGAATTTCGTACATCATACAAATAAACAGAATCAGTGAATATGACAATAACATTATATAGTATACAATTCCCAGCTGACAACGGAGCCAGTTAAGACTATAGCCAGTAAATGAACATGATGATAATACAATAGGATGAATACTTAAAAAGAAGAAACTGACTGCTGTCAACCCAGCAATAGTTGTATAAACAATGTACAGCTGTAGTAAGAATTTAACATGTTGAAAAAGGATAACATTTCTATATTACACCTGATTTGAGAAATGTCACAACAGTAATGTTAAGTAATAGATTGACATATATAGATAATAGTGTAGACATAAGGTTTACCTATATCAATTATAACCAGAATCAGTTTACACACACACACACACACACACACACACACACGCACGCACGCACGCACGCACGCACGCACACACACACACACACACACACACACACACACACACACACACATATATATATATATATATATATATATATATATATATATATATATATATATATATATATATATATATATATATATATATATATATATTAGATATTTCGTGTGATGTGTTTCAGGTGAGAGACAAACGCAACTTCCTCATGCACCACCAGTCCATGCAGTTGAGTGCGCAGGAGCTTGCTGACGTCTTGTTACCAATGACAGACCTGCTCAATGACCTCCATCAGCGTCACAGTGACCCGGCCATCCTACCTGTTGTGACGGACATCCAACAGGTAGCCATTACCACAGTAAACTACTTCAACAATACATGTTTAACTTATATATATTTTATTTAGCTAGTCCCATTAACCCTTACTCTCAAACCAGGGGTCGTAACTACACTATAGTACCCCTGGCCGATAACCTCTGGGGATTGAAGCGGAGTTGAACCATACAATTATAGCAGTCGATTTCACCAGTCGCTACTGCCTCAGCCGTGGGAACAGTGCAAATGGCCGCCCCAATGTGAAGATGGACATATAGGGTGTCTACCATTACAGATTTTCCGTAGTCATTATGGAAATTAACCGAAAACTGTCTTGAGGGAACTCTCACTGGTGACCTGTCATGAGTGACAATCTGGCTAGTGTGACCTCTCATTGGTAACCTCTCGTCTTGGGTGAACTCTGTCACTAGCAACAACATATCTTGAGTGAATTATGTCACTAGCAACAATATGTCTTAGGTGAACTCTGTCACTAGCAACAACTTATCTTGGGTGAACTCTGTCATTGGCAATCACATGTCTTGAGTGAACAAAATCACTAGCAACCACATATCTTGGATGAACTCTGTCACTTGCAACCACATATCTTGGGTGAACTCTGTCACAAGCAACCACATATCTTGGGAGAACTCTGTCACTAGCAACCACATATCTTGGGTGAACTCTGTCACTGGCAATCACATGTCTTGAGTGAACTAAATCACTAGCAATCTCATATTTTGGATGAATTCTGTCACAAGCAATCATGTCTTGAATTAACTATGTCACTGGTAACCACATGTTTCGAGTGAACTAAATCACTAGCAACCACATATCTTGAGTGAACTCTCTCACTAGCAACCACATATCTTGGGTGAACTCTCTCACTAGCAACCACATGTCTTGTGTGAACTCTGTCACTAGCAATCTTATATCTTGAGTGAACTCTGTCACTAGCAATCTTATAACTTGGGTGAACTCTGTTACTAGCAAACACATGTCTTAGGTGAACTCTGTCACTAGCAACCCTATATCTTGGGTGAACTTTGTCACTGACAATCACATGTCTGCAGTGAACAAAATCACTATCAACCACATTTTTGGGTGAATTCTGTCACAAGCAACCACGTCTTGAATTAACTATGTCACTGGTAACCATCTTGAGTGAACACTATCACTGGCAATCACATGTTGTGGGTGAACTCTGTCACTAGCAACAACATGTCTTGAGTGAACTCTGTCACTAGCAACAACATGTCTTGTGTGAACTCTTTCACTAGCAACCACATGTCTTGAGTGAATTATGTCACTAGCAACATCATGTCTTGTGTGAACTCTGTCACTAGCAACAACATGTCTTGGGTGAACTCTGTCACTAGCAACAACATGTCTTGAGTGAACTATGTCACTAGCAACAACATGTCTTGTGTGAACTTTGTCACTGGCAACAACATGTCTTGGGTGAACTATGTCACTAGCAACAACATGTCTTGAGTGAACTCTGTCACTAGCAACAACATGTCTTGTGTGAACTCTTTCACTAGCAACAACATGTCTTGTGTGAACTTTGTCACTGGCAACCACATATCTTGGGTGAACTCTGACACTAGTAACCACATGTCTTGTGTGAACTCTGACACTAGTAACCACATATCTTGAGTGAACTCTGTCACTAGTAACCACATGTCTTGTGTGAACTAAATCACTAACAACCACATATCTTGGGTGAACTCTGTTATTGGCAATCACATGTCTTGAGTGAACAAAATCACTATCAACCACATATCTTGGATGAACTCTGTCATTGGCAATCACATGTCTTGAGTGAACAAAATCACTATCAACCACATATCTTGGGTGAACTCTGCCATTGGCAATAACATGTCTTGAGTGAACACAATCACTAGCAACCTCATATTTTGGGTGAATTCTGTCACTGGCAACCACATATCTTGGGTGAACTCTGTCACTTGCAACCCCATATCTTGAATGAACTATGTCACTATAGCAACCACATATCTTGGATCAACTATGTCACTATAGCAACCACATATCTTGGATGAACTCTATCACTGGCAATCACATGTCTTGAGTGAAATAAATCACTAGCAACCTCATATTTTGGGTGAATTCTGTCACAAGCAACCACCTCTTGAATTAACTCTGTCATTGGTAACCATATGTCTCGAGTGAACTCTGTCAGTAGCAACCACATATCTTGGGTGAACTCTGTCACTGACAATCACATGTCTTGAGTGAACTAAATCACTAGCAACCACATTTATGGGTGAATTCTGTCACAAGCAATCATGTCTTGAATTAACTATGTCACTGGTAACCACATGTTGTTGGTGAACTCTGTCACTAGGATGACATTTTATATACATAATTATTTATAATGTATATAAATTTACACACACATATAATAATTGTATGTGTATGTATGTATGTATATATATATATATATATATATATATATATATAAGTATATAATTATTTACACCTATATATGTTAATGGTTCTCATAGTTATGAATTCATGACACATGCACAGTAGCGGTCACGTGGATGTTATGTGGGTGTTAGACCTATGAAAAGATGCAGGGAAATACGACAACTTGAACCATTTGTAAGAAATACACTTGAGCATAAACAACTTAGCACTACGAGGATACACCTAGATTTGTTTCATTGCATACATAGCTGTGCCATCATTGCCTTAAACTCCCCCCACTGTATAGACGCAGGTTTCAATGTAACATGATACAGAGCATAACACAGTTGTCTTGTATTCCAGATCGAGCAAGCCATCGTTGATATTACAGATAAAACGTTCCTGGCAAATGAGCGCAATGCCTGGCACCAAGTGCTTGCATCTCACGCAACACACATACACCAGTTGTATTCAGACAGAGGACAACAGACAGAGGACATCAGTCAGGTAAAAATATTATATATACAATATATATATATATATATATATATATATATATATATATATATATATATATATATATATATATATATATATATATATATATATCTTTGTTGCTGAAACAAACATGTAGAATTTGCTTCCTGTCAGTGTTAAATTAGAAAGAAATATAGTTTCATTCCGCCGGCATCTAAAAACCTGTCAATAATGCTACCTATCCTCCAGAGCTTCCTAGCAACTTCATCTATCCGGTGCATAACAAGTCAATAATATATATACATATATATATATATATATATATATATTATGTAATATGATATATATATATATAATATGTATATATATATATATATATATATATTTAGATATATGTTTATAAATTTATATACATACATATACACCCTGTAGATAGATTAGATGTATGTATATATATATATATATATATATATATATATATATATATATATATATATACATATTGTATATCTAAATGTGATATTTAATTAGTAAAGTTGCCTTGGAATGACATTTATATCTATAACCACGTTCACTTTACAGTATGTAATTTTGTTATGTTAACCACTTAGCATAAATAATTTTGCTATATTTCCAATAAATAAAGTATAATAATCTTGTATCTCTCCAATTGTTTCTTTTTAAGTAAGCACAGTTCATAGTAGATGGATCGTGTTAATATAAGTGTACATGTGCATTGTTGTGATGAGAGAGTCTACAAAGAGGGTTCGTGCACAAAATGAATGCCCAAGGCATGAAATGGCTTTAAGCATGTCCGCACGACTAACTTAAATTCACAGTATTTCAGTTGTTCGCGTGTATAAGTGGGAATGGATGTTGTACATATGCATGCATAGCTGTACGTATAATATATATATATATATATATATATATATATATATATATATATATATATATATATATATATATACAAACTGCTGAATCCAGACAATCTTCCAGCCAAATGCATGCAATTTTACACATGTTTCACGATAAACAGTGTGTTTCATAGGTCTCTACAGTACTTGTATTTTGTATACATCCCGTAGTTTCACACCCCTGTAAGCAAATAATGCATGCGATGCGCATATCCATGTTTACTCTTTACGTTCTGTCATTCTTGTGCTGCAGAACCACGCTGAAATTTGTCAACTCCACAAAGCTGTGAAGGCTAACAGGGAACTGGCGAAACGGCTTGGTAAAGGAAAAGAGACCAAGAAACTACTTGGTACGTTTATAGTGGCTATTTCCCATTATAAGACTTGTATATTTGCCACCTATCTGTTACACGTTATTGCAGCATTGTTCAATCTATTCACATGATGGCTTTCTATGCCGATAATATGCAAAACGTGTGCCGAGAGTAGTTATTACGCTTTTGGAATCAAGATGTGGATGTGGTGTGCAGACTACCAACAGTGCATGTGTCAGTATCCCAGGAACAACAGTTAACATTCGTGGTCAGCCACAATCCACAACGCATGCATCAATCTCACAGGATCTACATGTAAGTTATAATGCACCGTATACGTCCAATGTGTGGTGGGTGATATTGGTAATTGGCATAGGATATAATACCAATTGGTAATTGGTATATAATGAATTTTTATATGCAGTTATAGCAGTACCTCAGGTATTGCAATAACTCAGGGAATTTGACGCCCCTGCCATGCAGAGTTGTAAACCACTGCCTTGTGGTATAGGTTCTTGTCAGAACCGAAGGCTAAGGGAGCAAACCCTAACCAGAAAACCATGTCACTGTGGCAGCATCAAGGGCGGTTGATGTATGGAACTCCCAACATCTCTCGACCAGCCACTGCAGGGACAAATAGTTTGCGCCTGTTTTGCCGGTATAAGACCTCTATTTGTTCCCCGAGAGAGTGTCGCTAGTAACTTGCAAAAGCCAGCGGCACTTCAACACTTTTTGCAAGCTGCTTCCATGATATGTACAACTGCACGAAACTCCATACCGGATCGGCCGTCGACAGTGGACACTCAGCTAGGAAGAAGAAGACAAAGAAGACAACTACTGACATTTGGACAATGGAACGTCAGGACTCTCCTCGACCGAGAAGGACCTAACCGACCAGAAAGACGTACGGCACTAGTAGCAATGGAACTTGCCAAATACAACATCGACATCGCCGCCCTATGTGAAACAAGACAAACACCAGACGAGGAATGGGCAGCTCTGCAGCAGGTCGTGTACAACACAGCCAAGATATATCTAGGCAAGCCAGACAAAAAACAGCAGGACTGGTTCGACCCCAACGACCAGGAGCTACAGACTCTTATGAGCAAACCAGGAGCACTAGGTCCACCACTGCAGCATACAAAGATGCCTGCAGACTGCTACAAAAACGCACCCTTGCACTGAAATCAGACTGGTGGGAAAGGAAGGCAGTGGAGCTGTAGAGAGCTGCCGACAGTAACAACATGAAGGGCTTCTACAATGGACTGAAGGAAGTGTGGGGACCCAAAAAGAAGGGACCTGTTCAACTGAAAGCAACAGATGGAATGGAGACCTTCTCTGACAGCAAGAACGTTGTGGCAAGATGGAGTGAACACTTCCAGAAGCTACTCAACGTCCATGGCGACATAGATCACGAAGCTCTGGACAACATCCCGCAGTGCATTACCAAGACAAGCCTCGATGAAATTGCAACTATGGAGGAGATGGCTAGAGCAATCGCCGGCCTGAAAGATGGCAAAGCACCTGGAGGAGATGGAATTCCTGCAGATGTATGGAAGCATGGAGGAGACAATCTGTTTAGCAGACTGCACCAACTAATCCCCAATGCCTAGGAGATGGGTTCTGTACCACAAGCATGGAAGGATGCCAGCATTGTAACCATCTACAAGAAAGGTGATCGAACAGACTGTGGGAACTACAGAGGTATCTCTCTTGTTCCCACAGCAGGCGAGATCTTTGCCAGGATCCTCCTCAACAGACTATCTACCCACATAACACCAGATGCAGTTCCAGAGACACAATATGGCTTCAAAGGTAACCGGAACATCATATATATGATATTTTGTCTCCGACAACTACAAAAAAGTGCATTGAGCAGGACCGACCACTGTACATAGGATTTGTCGAATTCAGTAAGGCGTTCGTTACAGTTGGGAGGACTATGGCAACTACTGAGGAAGTATGACTGCCCAGAGAAGTTCACAACAATAATCGAGGCACTACATACCGGAATGATGGCAAATGTTAATGTTGGAGGGGAAGTCTCGGAATCGTTCAGGGTCACAAATGGGGTCAAACAAGGTTGTGTACTGGCCCCCACGCTCTTTTCCATCTTCCTATCAGCAATGCTCGACGATGCTTTCCGAGACATGGGGGATGGCGTCTACATACACTCCAGACAGAGCGCTGACCTATTCAACGTCGCACACATCAGAGCGAAGACCAAGACTACTCGGATACTGATGAGAGAGCTGCTATTCGCAGATGACAGTGCACTGGTTGCACACTCTGCTAAAGAGATGCAGAAAATACTGGATGCTTTCTCCAATGCGTCAAAGAAGTTCGGCCTGAAGATTAACATCAAGAAGACCGACGTGCTGTGCTGTACCAACCCGATTCTACAAGAACCCCGAGAGGAGGATATCATAATTGATGGAAACAAGCTGAACTCTGTTCTGGAACTCACCTACCTCGGAAGCACTATATCAAGTGACGGATGCATTGAAGATGAAATACAGAGGAGGATGGCCAAGGCTAGTGCATCTTTTTACGCCAGAGAATCTGGAACAACCACCATGTGTCCATGCGGGTTAAAGGCAAGATATACTGTGCAATCGTGCTGTCCACCCTCTTATATGGAGCCGAGGCCTGGACAGTGTACAGACGACAGGTGAAGAACGCATACGTAGAAACGAGCTCCACAAAATTCTTTCTGAATCTAAGAGATCTAACTAAAAAACACAGATATTTAAACTCCAGTAGTTTGTAAACGAATAATTGTAAAACTGTACAGAAATTGAGAGGCTCCTACCCTAAAGAATAGTCACATTGTAGCTAAACTTCGAATTTAAATTTTCCCGCCACTACCAACACGTAAACAAAAGGACAACACCCTGTGGAATTGCCAACAGACAAAACAGAGATTAGGCACAGTAAATCAACTAGACAAACAACATATTAAAAAAAATCATCAATTACACAAATAACATAACTTAGTTTAACTAAATTAGCTAAATTTAGAATAATAACTTAACCAATTTAAAAATTATAATAAAAAATTGTGAAGGCATCCTGCACTCTTGTTTACTTTAAACTAACGTGGCTTCTACACCAAGGCACCTCAACTAAAGCCCAGAGTCGCCCTGGGTTTCCACCTTTCAAACTTAAATCTTTCTCCCCCAGCACTGCCTTGGTCCCTTGCACCAACCAAATAATATACATTTTTACATACACTGTATAAACATAATAAATACAACTATTTAAACCAGTACATACCTAGGGTTACAACCAATTATGGCAACTACTGGGGGAAAAAAACCTAGAACAAAAAGTTAAACAGAACTTGAAGGGACGAAAATTGAAGAAGAATTTTGGACATGCACTACCTGTAAACAAAAATTCAAAGGAGAAAACCAGAAATTACTCGAATGTGAGTATTGCGAGGAACATTTTTGTATAGAATGTGTAAGCATTAATGACAAGGAGTACAAATTGATGACAGCCAAAGCCGAAATCCATTGGTTTTGTCCACCCTGCGAAAAAAAAGTCATAACAAACATAAAGAACGAAAAAACATGTGAGGAAAGATGCGAATTTTCCTAAAAAAGTTGAAGAAAGAATTGCACACCTAGAAACAGAAATACAAAACAAAGTGGACGAAAAACGTGTCAATGAACTAATCGCAGCAGCTAAACTAGAAAAGAATACACCAGCCCAGACAGATAGCAAAATTACGTCCAACGAAGTCAAAGAAGTCATCCAAAATCAAGTCAAAGAGCAAAACCTAGAAGCTAAAGAAAGAGAGAAAAGACTCAACAATGTAATCATTTTCAACCTTACTGAATCATCATCCCAGCTAAAAACCTCAAAACAGCAACACGACGAACAACAAATTCTGGAATTATGCACAGAAATAGACAATAACTTCACAGAAACAGACATCATGCACATGGAAATCCGTAGAATTTGAAAACTAAGCGAAGATACAAGCAATCATCCCAGACCAGTTCTGATCAAATTTCCAAAAACTGACAACAAACGTTCCATTCTGAGAAATTTCCACCGACTGAAAAACAACGACAAATTTGGAAACATCAAGATAGACCATGACAAAACAAAACAAGAAAGAGAAGTGTCAAAAAAACTATTTGAAGAAGCAAAGAGACAGGAAGCAGCTGATCAGTCGGGGGAATACATATACAGAGTCAGGGGTCCACCATGGGAAAGAAAAATAAGAAAGATACGGAAAACACAATAAACACTACACACCCGCAAAAAAAAAGCAGTTAGAAAGGTCAACACAATAAATGAAAATTCTGATGTGAACAGTATCCTGTGCTTCTATACAAATGCAGATCAACTAAGAAATAAGTTGAATGAATTTGAAAGAAGAATTGAAGAATTAAAACCCCACATAATTGCTATAAACGAAGTAAAACCCAAAAACCCAAAATGCAAAAGTAACAATCCCAGAATTTTCCATAAAAGGATACACCCTGTTCACCAAAAACATTGAATCTAGTGAAGGTAGAGGCATCGTAATTTATACAATTAGCACCCTACAGGCAGAACAAATAAATGTTCTCACAACTTTCAAAGAATGCTTATTTATAGATGTCAAACTTAAAAACAAAACAAAACTACTATTTGGATGTATGTATAGAAGTGATGGGGGGACAGAGGAAAATAACACTGAACTCCTAAATATGATTGGGTCAGTGTCCAAACTTAATACACACATATTGTACTCACAGGTGATTACAATCTACCAGACATCAACTGGGATCTTTGGACAACAAAATCAGAAAACCCAAACAATATATCCTATAAATTCATTGAATGCCTCAGGGACAACTTTATGTTCCAACATGTTAAAAAAACTAGAGGAAGAGGAACAAACAAGTCAAATCTGTTAGATCTAATCTTATCAAATGAGGAAGACAATATAGGTGAAATCAAATATTTTAGCCCTTTGGGTAAAAGTGATCACAGTGTCATCAGATTTAACATTCTCTGCAATGTCGCCATAAACAATTATACAAAAAAGAGAAAGCTTTTCAACATGGTTAATTATGATGAAATGAGGACCGACCTCGCACACATAAACTGGGAAGATAAATTCAGACTTTATAAGGACAATGTAAATGATCAATGGGAGATCCTCAAAACTATACTACATACATTAGAAGATAAATATGTACCTCAAAAGGAAGTCTCAAGTAATAGAAAGGGAAACTTCCCATTAAACGCCAACACCAGAACAACAAAACAGAAATGGATAAATTAACTATAACTGAAAACACAATATTATCAATTTTAAAAGAACTTAACATCAGTAAATCACCTGGTCCCGACGAAATAAGCACTAGGCTACTAATGGAGCTCTCAGGTGTAATTTGTCACCCTCTGTGTAAAATATTTGAAACATCAATAAAAACATCCTGTATTCCTGATGATTGGAAGGATGCAAAGATATCAGCAATCTACAAAAATGGAAATAAAAAATTAGCCAGTAATTACCGTCCAATAAGTCTAACAACCATAGTCTGCAAATGCATGGAAAAAATAATCAGAAATCACATTACCAGTTATATGAAAGAAAATGGTCTTTTCAGTCCAAAACAGTATGGCTTTATTTCCGGCAGATCTACAGTTTTACAACTAATAACAATACTAGATACCTGGACTTATGAAATAGACAGAGGACACCACACATATGTTATATACATGGACTTTAAAAAGGCCTTCGACACTGTACCACACAAAAGACTAATAAGTAAATTAAACAGTCTAAATATTAGTAAAGAAATAGTAAATTGGATAGAAGCTTTCATCTCAAACAGAAGACAAAAGGTGGCAGTAAATGGAAAGGAGTCAAATTGGTATGATGTAACATTTGGAATACCACAGAGATCAGTCCTAGGACCTCTACTCTTTGTATTATACATAAACGACTTACCAGACCTTACTCAATCCGACACATTTCTATTTGCTGATGATATTAAAATATTTAGACCCATAATAAATACGAATGATCAAGATATACTACAACAGGACATAACCACCATAGAAAAATGGAGTCATGATTGGATGCTAACACTACACCCAGATAAATGTACACATATGGAAATTAGAAAAAATAATGTAGGTGAAAATCAATACTATACAACAATTAACAATGTCACAAAAACAATAGACACACATGATAAACAAAAAGACCTAGGGGTAACTTTTGACTCAAAACTCACATTTGATGAACATATAAGCAAAGTGGTAAATAAGGCAACTAAAATGACCAAAATAATTAGAAGAACTTTCCAATTTCTAGATAAACATACTTTTTTGCCTCTCTACAAAACAATGGTTAGATCACACCTAGACTATGCTATGGCAGTATGGCACCCATATAAGATAAAACACAAAATTGCCTTAGACAATATTCAGAGAAGAGCCACTAAAGAATGACCAGGTATGAGGGACCTATCATATACAGAAAGACTCAAATTGCTTAAACTACCTACATTAGCATATCGAAGATTAAGAGGAGACATGATAGAAGTCTATAAAATACTACACAACATATATGACCACGAATCTGTGCCAAATCTGCTGAAAAACAAAGAGATGTCACAAAGAACAGGAAACAGAGGACATTCTCTAAAACTATTCACAAAAAGAGCCAAACTAAACTTAAGAATTTTTTTATTTCCAATTAGAATTACCGAACCATGGAATAGTCTCCCAGAAACAGTTGTAACAGCTAATTCTCTAAATTCATTTAAAACACTACTAGACAAATTTTGGTTTAATCAGGATATTGTATATGACTTCGAAGCACCCCTACAAATTACTAACAATAGAACCGGAACACGCGATTTAAATTTAATAGATAATGAAAACGAAGAGCTGATCACAGAGGAACATACAATCCTACGATCAGAACCGTCCTAAGGTATCCTAAGGTAAGGTAAGAAGTTGCATGCCTTCATGATGCGACATCTGCGTTCGATGATGAGGATAACCTGGATGAACAAAGTGACAAACAAGGACATACTCAAACGGACAGGACTGCCATCTATGGAAGATCTTCTGATCAGAAAGAATCTCCGGTGGACTGGACACCTCATGAGGATGTCACCAGACAGGCTACCGAAGCAGGTTCTCTACTCCCAACTGTCTTCTGGTCACAGAAAGAAAGGGCGCCCTCGTCTCCGGTTCAAAGATACCATCAAGAGAAACCTGAAGCTGAGAGACATAACGATCGACTCATGGACATCACTCTCACAGCAGAAAGATAAATGGAGAGCAACAGTCAAGTGATGGACGCTGTCTTTGTCGCTTCGCGACCGACAGCATGATGATGATGATGATGATAAAATGAAAATGGTAAACATCAGGTGTTTCTATGATAAAAAAAGCCTAGTGTGTTACATGTGTATATAACACACACTCTTATTTCTTAGGTTCTTAGATGGTTTCCTCCAAACAGCCCAAAGCGTGGGCTAACGGAGGAGTTGTCCTTCTCTAGAATGAGTGAGTCCAGTACAGGTTACACATTTACCCCCTGTGTGGGATATTTTACTTCCCCTGGCATTGACATCAGATAGAAGAGACCACCTGCTTTTAGTTTATCTTCTGAAAGACACAGGCAAATGTGAGGTGAACGAAATTACCTAAGTTTAGAAATGGCTGTAGGTGGGATTGAGCCACCATCCATTCGATTGACAGTCCGGCTCTCTCCCGCGCGAACACCGCTCTCCACTACATCTATTATGGAATGTGTTCTTAACATAACTTAATTGAAGGCACTTACATCTCCATCTCCAACATCAGTTTTTTTTTTGATTAAGCTGAAGTAACAGTTAGTGATGGTACCTGTGGCGGAACGTTTGTGGGGCAGCATGTTTTCGTATGCAAACTGCAAGTATTTAAATAAAATAATATTTTCTCACCATTGTACTGTAAAAACAAGTGTATTATTAGTGTGATATATTTTTGAAATGTTGTCCAGACTTTTGTGAAAACACCCTGTATATGTTTGTGTGTTGTGCTATGAAGTGAGTATAGTATACTGTATTCATTTCATTGAGGTGGGAGCTAGTAGACGTGTGTTTGATTACCTCACAGCCAACAGTGACGAGCTCATCTATTTTACAACCCAATCCACGTGGACACCAAATATGCGTTGCTTACTTTATCACATGCTCTTCTTAGTGGAATTATTTTTGGTTTGATCAAACATACCACACACATATTGTTCACGATTTGTGTGTGATCAAATGTTCTCAAATATCAATTTTATGAATTTAAAGATGAGGGTACTATTTACTGCCGGATGGACATGTACATTTAGATTACGCAATAGGTCTCAAAGGAATGTCTGTGTCTAGATATGGAGCAGGAAAAGACCAAGAGGAAGACCTGCGAGACGTTGGAGAGACGAACTAAACAACTACTGGAAGGAACCAACTGACAGAGGATAGCGCAAGATAGGCAGATGTGGAAGCAGCATGCTGAAGCCTTCGCCCAACCACAGCACACTATATCTGCACAATGATGATATACATATAATTGTATATGTATATATGTAAAGTACATAAGTATTATATATATATACAAGTATTATATATATATATAATTGTATGTATATGTATATATATATATATATATATATATATATATATATATATATATACAATTATATATATATATATATATATATATATATATATATATATATATATATATATATATATATATATATATATATATACAATTTTATATATATATATATATATATATATATATATATATATATATATATAATACAAGATTTTCATGTTTCAGGGAATGTTCAGGTAGCTGTGGAAAGCGAGGTCACCAACAGAAAGGTGATTGAAGGTATGTCACTTCTACATGTGCGTTGATTCCACAGAGACGGTGTCATCTAGAAATCTAACTGTTTCACTGTATAAATACACACCAATCTTGTGTTGCAGTGTATTTTCTGATGCAAAGTTGAAACATAGTTATTAACGCTTATCATTTTGAAGTAATAATATATCTTTCTGAATCTGACTCTCTTTGGTTTTTAGAAGGTGAAGTGGCTAATTAATTATTGTATCATTAATACAAAATACAGAAGGGATGCTTTATATCATGAAGTAATATAGGGCTATTGACCTGATTTGTTCTAATGCATGCATAACTTCTGTATACTGTTCGAAAACAGCCGCTCTTGAAGGGTTCTGTAGTTTCAGAAGACTCAATTGTAATAGGAAGTTAATTTCAGATTCTTTGCACAGCTTCAGAGAAATCACATTTCCCAATTTTGAGCTTAGTTTTATGAGAAAAAATTGGAAACCAGTGCAACTGCTTAAGTACTGGTAGTGATAGTGAGAAATGGGGTCTTAAGTATCAATTCTGCATACACAGGAGTGTAGATAAACCCTTTTTTGGCAATGATGTATAAATGTGAGTTACAACAGCTGAACAATTGATTACTAATCAGAGCTACTGATTTGTTTTAGCAGTTGATAAAGTCAAGATAATAGCAGATTCTACGAAAGTGATAGATATATGGTTTGCCTACTAGTTAAATATGAAGAAATCACTGTCAAAGACAAGCCGTTACCTCCGAATGCCGGTGATACTAATTGTCATGTTTTATATAAATGTCCTAGTTCGGATCAATAGTGATTTTGCTGCTGTAACTACAGAAAAACACGACAATATCGAGAAGCATTCTCACAAAATGACTCTTTGCTTGATGGTCGAATGCACATTATGATATCAGAAAAAAGTGTAGTGTGGTAAATCTTGACAGAAGACATATTTCAGACATATTTACGTCCATAAATACAAACTGTTCGTTCATATAGCATTTAAATGACGTTGACTATTTAGTCATTGATATATGTACCTTTCTCTGGGAATCCTGTCTTGAAACTATTAGTACATGCAAAAATCATTGTGTCGCCGTACCTGGAATAAATGTGTTTTCTTTTGACATGAACAACGGTTGATGCCAAGGTATTGAGTTGTTTCAGTAAAAGTGTATTAATTGTCCACGCTACACACTGTTGAAAAGTGGATCTTTTAACATCAATATTATAGTACAGACTTCTGTATGAAAAACATACCTTGATAAAGTTATTTTAATAGGGGTGGGGGTTTTCGGGAGGTCACTAGTGTGAGTAGTTCTACTGTCCCAATGATAGTGTCAATAGTTCTACTTCAGAGGATGTAAAGAGATAAAAGACATGTGAACAAGTGCTTGCCAAAGTCTCACTAGAGTTCTTATTTTAGCGGACCTTAGGTGCACAGAAGAGGCCTGAAAGACGGCTGAAGATATGTAATTTCTTCTTGTGCCTTGATACCACTGAGGTGGAACCATCAAGATAGCTACCTGGTGGTATCTCACTATATAAACACTAGCTACCTGGTAGTATCTCACTATATAAACACTCATCATTACTACATTGCAGTTTTTCTTATGCTAAATTATGACTGTAATAATTGTGTCATTTTGAGATGATGATGCTTAGATCTGAATCCAACGCTGTTTGAATGTCAAGGCTGTGCAAGGCAAAACAAAAATTATCATATTATTACTGCTAATAGAGAAAGGAAAAGGAAATATTAAGTTGTAAAGTAATATGCTAACCTTATATTTTCTTGTCAGGCTTTTTAAATAAATGTTTGTATAATAAATACAACATAGAGTATGATGGTTTTTGCGCATGACGAGATGTTGTACAACACAAGATACACATGAGAAAGTGCTAGCCAAAGTCTTACAAGAGTTCATGTTTCAGAGCAACTTCGGCAAACAGAACAAGCCAAGAAGAAGGTCGAAGGTATGTCAGTTCTTCTTTCAAATCGTTTTGACACCACTGCACCAGGTGGAGCCACTGAGATATCTACCTGGTGGTCTCTCACTGTTTAGATACACATCATTGTTATCACAGACAGTATGAATCTGTTTGTAAATGTGTTCATTATAATTTGTCTAGTATTACAAATAGATGGGTTGGCAATTGGTATAAACTAATCTGACACAGAAACCGTTAATATGATACTTCTTTCAAAATGAACTGTGGTTGTTGTGGAGGTATTCAGCTGTTTGAGTAACACTGGAGAGTAGAAAGGTTGCAATTTTAGGACAATAGTATAACTTTTGTGTGAAAACCAGACTGTGATAAAGTGGTTGTTTTTGAGGGGTGGCTGTTTCTTAGAGGTAGCCCTTATGAGTTCTGCTGTCCCAATGCCATGTTTCTGTTTCAGAGGACAAAGAGACGCTGAGAGATGATCTAAGGCGGATGTCAGTTGAGGCAGAACAAGCGAAGGGTAAATATTTCACTTTCATAAAAGAAACAACACAATATTTGTACAACAAATACACCATAGAGCATGATGGTTCTTGCGCAAGACAAAATGGTTTTCCTCCCGATCACAAGATGTTGTACAACAAATGATACAATTGGGAAAGTGCTGGCCAAAGTCTTACAAGAGTTCATATTTCAGAGCAACTTCGGGAAACAGAAGAAGCCAAGAAGACGGCCGAAGGTATGTCAGTTCTTCCTGTGCTTGTCAGGCTTTTTAACCAAAATGACGAAATGGTTTCGCTCGCGATTACAAGATGTTATACAACAAAAGATACACATCAGAAAGTGCTGGCCAAAGCCTTACAAGAGTTCATGTTTCAGAGCAACTTCGGCAAACAGAAGAAGCCAAGAAGAAGGTCGAAGGTATGTCAGTTCTTCTTTGAAATCGTTTTGACACCAGGTGGTGTCTCACTGTATAAATACACATCCGTTTTTATCACAGACAGTATGAATATGTTTGTAAATGTGTTTATTATAATTTGTCTAGTATTACAAATAGATGGGTTGGCATTTAGTATAAACTAATCTGACTCAGAAACCTTTATTGTGTTACTACCTGGGTACTTTTAAAATGAACTGTGGTTATTGTGGAGGTATTCAGCTGTTTACATTGCAGAGTAGAAGGGTTGCAATTTTAGGACAATAGTATATCTTTTGTGTGAAAACCAGGCTCTGACATAGTGGTTGTTTTTGAGGGGTGGCTGTTTCTTAAAGGTAGTCAATATGAGGAGTTCTGCTGTCCCAATACCATGTTTGTAAATGTTTCTGTTTCAGAGGACAAAGAGACGCTGAGTGATGATCTAAGGCGGATGACAGTTGAGGCAGAACAAGCGAAAGGTAAATATTTCACTTTCACAAAAGAAACATAACCCAATATTTGTACAACAAATACACCATAGAGCATGATGGTTCTTGCGCATGACAAAATGCCAAGAAGACGGCTAAAGGTATGTCAGTTCTTCCTGTGCCTTGACACAACTGCACCAGGTGGAGCCACCGAGATAGCTGCCTGGTGGTGTCTCACTATATAAATAATTAATTACACATCATTATACATCATTACTGCATTGCCGTTTTTCTGATGCTAAATTATGAGTATAATTATTGTATCATTTTGTAATACGAATACGTTTGTTTCAGGTAAAAACCAATATATACAAATAAAAAGTATGTAAAAGGTAAATATGTTAAACAGTGAGTAGGTAAACATTAAATAAGGTTATCAGTTAGAAAAGTGTAGTATAACAGTTAAAATAATGATTGTGTAACAACTATGCAATTTATACATGTAGGTAAACACTGTTTGAAAATAAAAAGGTCAAAACGTGAATGGATAAAATAAATTGATACGTTATATTAACAAATTAATAACTTTAAATATATATATATATATATATATATATATATATATATATATATATATATATATATATATATATATATATATATATATATGCAATACATAATATCAATCTTACTGGTTTACAGTGTATAGTGATTTAGCCCAGCTACTCCACATTGGACAATTTACTATATAAATACACTTTTACATAACTTAATGAAGTCTTTATTTATGTTAAACATGTGTTTTTTAAACCACAAAGGTTCTTATGCATAGGACGACAACTGTATCAATTCCAGTGTTAATAAACAACTGTCCAATCGATTATTATTATAACCAAAACCATCTATGCATGTTGTTGTAGGCAACTTTAGCCTTGAAATAAGTGCCCTTGTAAAGTTAACCCGTAGTTGGGAGCAATAAATTGTACAACAATATGCATGAAACATATGTAGTTAACACCGATGGAACTGTGGTGACATTTTCTGATAATGCTAATCGACCTGGCATAACAGATACGTACATGTCTTAAAATATCTTCATTGTCTTTCAGATAATTGCATACTGTCACACCTAAATATTTTGCTTTGACATCGGCAAGCTTGTTTAAGTTCATATAAATATCTGGATATTTCAGATTAAAGCCACGTGGTTTGAAGATCATACATAACAACTTGATAGGGATATATTCAACATCGTTTTAAGACCAAACTTTGCACAAATGTTCAGCAAACCCTGCAGCCCATTAGGACTGGGTGCAATAACACATAAGTTGTCAGCATAAACCATGTGATTAGTGGAGCAGTTGTGTATGTAGCAATCTATTCCAGCACTGTTTAACATATTGCTTAAATCATCAAATCCAACCTTGTCGAACACCACTGGAAACATTAAAAAAGTCTGAGGTTGTAGAACCCCATTTGATAAGAACATGTTTGGGTTCTGTACCAGTATAACAGGATACGGATAAGTAGAACAAGCTCGATTAAGCAATTGTCTTAAAAGTATCCTTTGATTGAATTTGTCAAACGCATTTGAAGCGTCTAGTACTGAATAACATTTTATAGTATTGAATAACATTTTAAAAGCAAATATACAGTCGTCAGTGGAGTGTCCCTTCTTATATCCAAACTGGTTGTCAGTTATATCCAGATACGGTGTCAAAGGTTCCAGCAATATAATTTCAAATATTTTTGAAGCAACTGTGTCAAACGTAATTGGTCTACAGTTCCTTACAACACTCGTGTCTCCAGGATTAGTAAGCGGATGTCTTTGAGGGGTGGCTGTTTCTTAAAGGTAGCCCATGTGAGGAGTTCTGTGGTCCAATGCCATGTTTGTAAATGTTTCTGTTTCAGAGGACAAAGAGACGCTGAGTGATGATCTAAGGCGGATGACAGTTGAGGCAGAACAAGCGAAAGGTAAATCTTTCACTTTCATAAAAGAAACATAACACAATAGTTGTAGAGCAAATACAACATAGAGCATGATATGTGTACCGATGGTATAATAATAGTTTTCATAAAATCATCAAATGAGAAATAACTCTTATAGAAGATGGACAACAATATAGTTATGCACCTATCGAAATGCATAAAATATTCGGCAGATAGCTCATCATTGCCACGTGCTTTTATAAATTTCAACTTTTTGATAGCATTTTGTATTATAAGGAGTTATGAGTAAATTATCAAGACTAGACACCCGAAGGGCATTAAAGAAGATATCGTCGAATACATTATCAATGTCACTTATATGATGATAATGCATAGGCCTGAATCCAACTCGATTTTTATTTCAAGGCAATGGAAGGCAAAATCAATTATCATATTATTACTTCTAATAGAGAACGGAAAAAGAAATATTAAGTTATAAAGTAATATATTAACCTTATCCTTTCTGGTTGTCCTAAAACCCCCAATGGTCAGGCTTTTTAACCACAATGTTTGGGTCTCTGTAAATTTCTACTGGATTATTTAGAATTATTGCCATCTCGTTGGATTCAAAGGCTTTGGGTTGCAGTATGTAATTATATAAACATTTTGTAATTCCAAAACCAGCAGCCAGTGTCAATGTTGCTCATATTGTTAGACATCACCAAGATTGTACTAATACGATGAATATATAAAGTATGCAGTGCGCAGTGCTGTAACAAGTACTCCATAAATGTAACTAAGTAAAAGTAAAAGTAACCTCTCAAAAAACTACTTAAGTAAAAGTAAAAGTACTCCCGAAAAAACTACTTAAGTAAAGGTACCGCTCCACAAAACTACTTTAGTAAAAATACAAAAGTATTCGGTCAGTGCCAATATATATATATATATATATATATATATATATATATATATATATATATATATATATATATATATATAGTATAAATATACAACATTTTATAAGATATTCTGATGCTACCAGTTCAATTATGCTGTTGATGTTTGTCGATATAATTGTTACGCCTAATATTTGCGACGCAATTCATCATGACATTTCAGCCTAGCATTATACTGAACTTTTCAAATGAGATACAACCTATTTATCGGATTTCTAAACAAAAAGTATCAATGAATCTCGATTGCAATTTTCAAGCCACTGACTCGCGGCATGGCATGGTCGATGCGCCGGTCTTACTACTTAAACACCGATATGCGAAGCCAGGACTGGCAGCAGGGAAATCCGACTGATCATTGATGTCGGCACAAAACAAACAATGCCTTGCTCCACATTGACTCTTTAATTGACCTTAATCAAACAAACTCTTCATATGAGTGGACAGAGGCTGCTGGAAGGGCTGTGTATTCAATGCGGGGCGTCTTGAAAGACGACCTAGGCGAGGTCTTCATAAGTTTTAACACACACTGGGACATCTCGGAAACCAAGCGCCAGTTGTATAATAGATCAGCGTGAAACACGATTGATGTCATGATGTCGGCCCGAGCGCAAAGCAAACAACTACACAATCAGGGGTCGAGGGTAATAACAAAATTGGTGGTAGACTATAGTAACGCAAACTGTAGGAGTAAAAAGTAAGAAAATAAACAAAAACGTACTTCGTTACAAGTAAAAGAAATTCCCCAAAAATGTACTTCGTTACAAATAGATTTCAAAATAAACTACTTAAGTAATGTAACGAAGTAAATGTACTTCGTTACATCCCACCACTGGCAGTTTGTCACTGTTTCTGATGATATCTGAGACGCTTGAACCAAATAAAATATCAATTAGTATAAATATGTTTTATTGTAAAAAAAATTAGAAAGCATAGATAAGCATGGATGAATCCAAACGAGATTTAACATGACTTAGGCAAGTTATAAGTATGAAATAAAACACTATAGTAAGTAGCAACTTAATTGCAATCTTGACATCTAGAGTTTAAACATATGGTTCCACTCTAGTGCATACGTTGATATATAATATTACTTGAAAATATAAATTGTTCTGGCATCTGCATATATCAATATAATTCATAGCTACGTATCTAGTAAGACTAAGGACGTAGTTTGTGCATACTGGTATTTTTTATTGTAGAAGAAAATGCACGCTTGAAAATGATGAAGAGCATCCCATGTTTGAAACGCCCCACAGTCCCAACACGCCCTGCAGATCGACAACTCAATAGAAACGAAACCGAATTGGAAAGTATGACGGCCGTTGTATGTTTTTTGCAATGCACTGGTTAATGTTAATCAATTGTGCCTGTACTCCAATGCCACCAATCGGTCTCAGTTATCCACACATAACATGTTTAATGCTATGCGATTTTACGACTGATTCTAAACAACGCAAATGTGACAGTCTATCGAGCAGGGAATATCCACGATCTACTAGTAATTCGATGGCAGCAAGAAAGCTCAAGTTAACCTTCTGTTTGTCATGTGTTTTAATCACCAGAGAAGACTCGGATCTTACACGCCATCGCCCTCCTGAGAGACAGTGGTAAGCTGAACTTATGGAGCACAGCGTATAGCCACCTTCTCACGAACGGGACGTTAGATCTTGACAGAGCCATAACGAATGTTCAACAACTACAAGACCTGAAGGCTTTGTTCGGTTCAGGTTCGGCGACTAACGTCACCGCTCTCACGTACGTATCACATTGAGTAATTTATATATTTGTGTAGGTAAGTCCACAGAGATTGGCCTGTATGCAGTCATTTCCCCCAAAGCAAATTGTGTGTTTTGAGTGTGTGCGTGTGCATGTTCGTGTGCGTGTGCGTGTGCGTGTGCGTGTGCCTGTGCCTGTGTCTGTGTGGTGTGTGACTGTATTTATTACCTAACATAGCCTTAGCCTGGCTCCGTAGCTTCACAAGGTGCAGTATACTTGGCCGCGCGCATGTTACTCGCCATAATTAATTAAATGAAAACACGACCTATCCCTACAGCTCCCACTACCTTATCCAATCACTGAGCTTCTCCTCTTCTCACTTGGCGCCGCCATTGTATAAGTCTCGCCTTCGAGTAGCTCCATATGTGATCAGTTTATTTAGCTGATATCACATTTTTATTTAAACTGAGTTACGGTGTATTGTTTTTCTTATCACTTCTGCTATATAGTGGACTATTTTCAGACCATTTTCTTTTGTAATTTTCTATCATCAACCATTGTTCGACTTCGCCCTTTCAATGTTAACAAATTGTCATGGCCGATCACTCGCGACCGCACCATCGCCATCGGAGCATATGCACGACTGTACTAAACTGATGCGTGGCGGCGATATCCATCCGAACAAGTGTCGCTGTTGTCATGGATGTACAACAAACAGCAAGTGCGACGCTTGTTCACAGTGGACAGACGTAGTTTGGGCCGGCATAGTGGAACGGTCCCAAGCCCGTTTGAACAGAAAACGCCGCGCCGTCTCAGAGACGCAGGCATATGATAAACCGTCTACAAAGCTGAATCACGCGCTGAGATGAACACAGCCACAAGGACAAGCGGGCTCGCTTAGAAACTTGTAGCACTTCTAACGGCAGCTTCCTGGGGTTTTCTCCAGTGCCATCCCCGGAGATAATCCAGAACCGTGAGTCCATGTTACTGTTAGATGAAATTATCTACCTTCTCCGCGAACAGAGATCAGTTCCTAGCGTCGTAAATAGCACGACTAATCGGCCCTGTGCTCCCGGATGTCCAGTTTGACGGAACTGCCCGGACAATTGTCCCGCCAGTCGGATTACCTTCTAGGGTATCCGAGCACTTATCCGGCAGTCTATGTCAATGGACTTACGCTGGTTGGCCCGCTCCGGGTGAAAAACCGGAGACATACCTCGGGGCCGAAACCGAATCCCCGCTCGGTTATCCGGAGCCAAACCCGGATATTGACCCCGTTCGGCCCAGGTCGCCGAACGACCGGGAAATCCCGGAGCCGGACGAAAAGCCGAGACGTCACACAGTCTGGCTGGTGTCGCCCGGCGACCGGAGAAAACCTCGGCCGGCCTCCGGACCGAGCCGAACTGATTAACTCTTCGACCAATTAGAACCGGCCGCAGGCAGATTCCTTAGCCGGAGCCCGGTTCTTACATCTTGCGAACCGCCAATCTACGTCCCGACTTGCGTCCCAACCGGCGTTACTAGAACTAGTTGGAGTCTCCCGTTATCCGGGGACGGTAGTCGAACAAACAGACCGTAGCTACGGGAAAATGTAGGCGCATTAAACCCGGTGTTTGCGTTCACAGGCTCCACGACACGGGGCCCTGTTTCGCGACACGCAACTACTACGGTTTTCGGCCGCCAGCGAATCGGCGCCTTGTCCTCCGAAATGTTTGTCGGTCCGTTCGGTTCCGGGAATATACAGGCAATAGCCGGACATCACTTCGGAGAAGATGAGGTATACCCATGCCGTACATCTGCAACGGCTGCCGGTTCTGTCCGGCAACTTGTCAACGAAAACAATATTTTTGTCTTGCCGTTCTCCTGTTCGGGCGATAATAGCACCGCTCACACTGGAGTTCTGTCGACGGACAATACACTGACCAAACTCCACAATCAGTTACCGTACAACCGGACGAACAATGTGACACGATGTCACATTCAGAACGAGTTATCCTGGCACGCACTTTTCTCTGTGATGAACTGCCCGCGACGGACAGTCTCGATCCTCGAACAAACAGTGCCACGTTTGTCAGCTTTAGCCCAAGCCGATTATACCGTTCCTCTCCCTCCCCAGCCTGGATTTCCATTTCCGGAGCAATGATCAATCACTTTAAGAAAATTGTGTGTGCGTGCGTGCGTGCGTGCGTGCGTGCGTGTGTGTGTCATTCGTACCTTTGAAATAGTTGTTTTGGGATATTACCTCCCAGTAAAATAAGTAAAAATGCCCTGGCTATGAAACATTAGAGAACAATCCCTATCTAAATATGTTTTGCATGAACACTTACACAGGTCATTCGTGGTGTTAAGTATTTGAGCGCTGCCATCTGTTTTTAGTATCCACCATTTATGAAACAATTTCACCAAAACCCAGTCGTGAATATTCTACGAAATATATTATTATTTTCTGTGCCAGTTAATTCATAAAATCACATCTATAATTCATTCATTGCAGTAGGATGACTAACAATAATCTTGGCTTTTGGGGTGCAGAATTTGCTGTCTCTAATCATGCGCATTGCACTAACTGACCAAGCAATAAATCCCGCGTATGTTCACTTGTTTTGCAGCATGGATTACTGTGGTCTCACCGGTGACGATTTCACTGCTATGCTTGGTGAAGTGTCACGTTTGCCGCAGCTGACAACACTAAGGTACACATTGCTATAAATGTCCAAGCAACATCACTTACGCCACAGTTCAGTGGGTTCATGTTTGTCATAAATACAGCTGCAGGACTCTTACTTGACCCAGTGGCTTAAATGTAACAGTCGTGAAGGCGGGACTGCTTGTGACCTTTCAATAACGCTGGGTCATGTCTATGGCAAAGACGACGTGGTTGAAATTAAAATATAGATCTTTCAAGCAAGATAGGCAATAAAATATGTTTCAGTAAAATGTCATTAATTAAATGAATGTTATCCATAAATATACAATGTTTGTAGACTTTACTTTACTAAACCTGCATGCTAACCTACAACATACAACGCATCATACAGAGTTTTATTGGAACACCAAACCAGTCAGTATTATAAATGTATTACTGACATGCATACATATCTGTATTAGGCTGTACAACAATGACCTTCATGGCAGACCGATGACCACCTTGAAAGGGAGCTTGGTCACTTTAAAGAACCTGGAAGAACTCGAGTAAGTTGTTTACACTGAAAAGTGACATCATAATATTATAAAAATTAAGTGTTTTTGTGTGTGTGTGTGTGTGTGTGTGTGTGTATGTGCGTGTACGCGTGTGCGTGTGCGTGTGTGTATGTGCACGCATGCATGTGTGTGTATGGGTGGGTTGTTTGTTGGCAGATTGGTTCGTTGAATGGTAGTTTTATTTTCACTCGGTGTATTATTTAGTTTTCACTGTTTTCGATGGCTGAGCCATTTACATACAATTTTCAACACTCATACATGTGTGCACGCGTTGACCCAACCCTGGTGTGAGCGTGTGTGCGTTCATGCGTGCGTGCAACCATAATTGGATACTGCATTCTTAGATACTGATATTGTCACATTTAACAAATGTAGCAATGTCAACAATTGCAGAATGCATATCGGCAACTACTGTGGGGAAAAAGTTATTCCTGCATCATGTGTTACATTGCATGGAATAAGAAGAAAATACTTAATGTTTAACAAGATTGCCACCTAGAAAATCACATCTACATGGCAGATGGATAAGGAAGCCATTTGGATTATCGAGGGTCCAACCTATTATCCCGCGCTTCTTATGAATGACAACTTTATTATGTAAAATCTACTCTGCTAATTTACTAATGCAACTTCATGTCCTCTAGTTAGTTCTTCGAGTGTTGGCATTTCAATAAACAGTTGCATCTGTGTCACAACAGCCTCAGCTACGGTCAGATGGACGACACTGACATCAAGACACTGACAGCAGCCCTGCCTTCCTTGACATCACTAAACTTTCTCGGGTGAGTAGGTCTGACAGTCCTGACTGAGTCCCATTGCTGCTGAATACAGCACACGCCAACCAGTTGTGGACACTGAAACTTGACATTTAACATGTGCACACACATACACACACACGTGCACATGTACATACACGACACACACACACACACACACACACACACACACACACACACACACACACACAAACACACACACACACACACACGCACGCACGCACGCACGCACACACACACACAGCAACAGCCTCCTGAATGGACTGTCAGTGGCGGTAGTTGAAAAACTACAGCGCGTCCAAAATGCTTGTGCTCGTGTTATACTAATTCGACCAAAACGAGACCACGTCACGCCCATGCTCTTGGAGCTGCACTGGCTTCCTGTTTAGTGTCGCATCACATTCAAGACCCTACTTCTCACCTTTAAATGCCTCCATGGTCTTGCACCTACATACTTATCAGCACTTCTCTCTCCCTATTGCCCGACACGCAGTCTGCGGTCTTCTGACCAGTTACTACTCAATCAGCCCACTTCCCGAACTAAAATTGGCGAACGATCCTTCTCTTGTGCAGCTCCAAGGGCATGGAACCAACTACCCATTGTTGTGCGACAATGTACGACTGTGAATCATTTCAAAGTAGCACTCAAGACGCATCTGTTTACAGCTTACTATTTTGACAGTCTGTGATCACAGTTAATCAGTCAACGATTCATACATTTACTTTAATTAACTTATTCATTTAATTAGCATATATTTATACTATTTTATTTACTATTTACAACATATTTATACTATCTTACTTATTTATTCATTTTTAATATAGTGTGTAGTTGTGTGCCAATGTAAGTCTGTATTTTAAAGTATCATATTTGTTTTATTAGTATATCCTCATTTTATCAAAGTAGCATTGTATTAATGTTTTAGTATTATTATTATTTATATATATATTTAGTATTACTATGTTATTAATATGTATTTTTAGTATCATTATTTTAGGAATAATCATTGTAAAGCGCCCCAGAAAAATGATTTGGATGGGGCGCTATATAAGAAATAAACTATTATTATTATATATGTATACACACACGCACACACACATATATATATATATATATATATATATATATATACACCATAAACACACGTACACACACATATATATATACACACCATAAACACACGTATATATGTATATATATATATATATATATATACACACACCATAAACACACGTACACACACATATATATATATATACACCATAAACACACGTACACACACACACACACACACACACACACACACACACACACACACACACACACACATACATATATATATATATATATATATATATATATATATATATATATATATATATATATATATATATATATATGCACACACACACACACATACGTAGACACACTCATATACACAAAATGTACTATTCTGGTGACAGGCTTGGCAGAACTCAATGCAATATGCTGTAGACATGTCACGCAATTAAATATTACTGTTCTGCTGATGACAAGCTTCGTGTTAATTCGATAATATAATTAAATGTCACAAAGTGAATATACTCGTATGGTAGTAGTCTTGGTGAGAGCTTGATACTAATGACAAATGTCACAAAACTAATTTGTTCTTAGGATAATAGGCTTGGTGACACCTCGTGCTATATAAAACTGTCACAAAACTAAATAAGTCTGCTGGTGACAGGCTTCGTGTGACCTCAACACAATATACACATGTCATAAAATCATTTATTATTCTGGTGACAGACTCGGCGGGAACTCTGTCACTGATGTCGGTGCTCTGCACATCACAAAGGAAGCCATCAAAATGGCCCCGCATCGGTCCATCTCCATCTGGTAGGGGTTTATGACATTTTTATAAAACAAATATTTACCCTGACACTTGATAGTTACCTTGCATGCTGTATCATATCACCATGCATACCTACTGTTGACAGTTCATATCAACCAATATCTTTTGATTTTATGTATAATCGTTTTCCCCGTCTTGTCACATAAGAAACTCTGGTGCAAATATGAGTTTCAGAAAACATATAGTGCTCTAATGTTGGCTGAAATTATTTATCTTCAACATCGGGTGACCCAAAAGGATTGTAACAATATCAGTAGTTATACAGCAGGTGACATTGGGTCATTGTGTGATATGTTTGATTGCAGGCTTCCCAACAACTTGTTGACAGAGGCAGGTATCCAGAGAGTGAGGGACGTTGCAAAGGGAACACCCCGACTGCGACTGGCATGGTGAGCAACAGGAAATGCTATAATAGTAATAATAATAATACAGTTTTTATATAGCGCTATAAAAACGCTATATAACGCTATATATTGATGCGCTGCACAAGAAAAATACTAAAATTAATGTATATTAATAAATAGTAACAGTCACTTTATTTTCTAGAGCGCCATGTATCCAGATATATACTTAAAATACAACATTGTTAAAATGTATAATCACACAAAACTACTAATTCCATAATTATTCTATGCATGCATAATTATTATACTATAAAACTCATTTATAACTAAACAACTTATGTAAAATAAAATATTGGCTGGGCTAAATATTGAAAGCACAGTACTAAATAAACATTATTGTTCTGCTTTAAAATCTATTTTTCAGTCAAATGAAATTAATAAATGATCAAAATATAACAGAAAATATAAAACTAAATCAGTTTTGTAAAACAAGTGTGAGCTCAATATTGGCTATACAATACTAACTATAGGTAAACTGTTCCTACTTGAAAATCAATTAAGAATTTAAATCAATTAATAATATGTGATATAATATAAACCATTCCGTCCAAGTGTCAACAGTTCAAATGAAAATAGTATATGAATAATCTTGATATGTTTTTTTAAAGATATAACTTTACTTCTTATCTTAACCAAACAGTGGGAACCTACAACACTTAAATACTTGTCCCAATTTCAGGAAGGATACACGACTGGTGGGAACACCAATGTAGTGACCCATTCACATCCTAAACATTGCATGTAACATGAGTACTGTCTGCCAGGGGTGTAAAGAGTAACGCGATTTGAGCAGTCCCAAAGACTAACTATGTAAGAACTTACTTATACCGGTGATGTGGGCCTAGATTCATCCAGGCCCAGATTTAACTCTGAACTTAGGCCCGCACAATTCTAAACAACATTTGAAATATTTGTATGCACAACATCCACAGAATTAGAAAGTTTGGACATTGATATACTTTGAAACACTTTGTTCTGTTTTTGTCAAAGCAGTAAACTCTTCAGTCTAGATAGAACGAATGTTATTCTGACCTGTCAATTATGTGCTGAGCATCTGTGTGAATAGCCTCGTCCCATTGCAGCCGCGTCATTGCATGTACTTACTTTCAGTCTAGTTGTGCTCCATCAACTGATTGCTAGTTAAGTTATGGGTGACAATAATGTATTTTACCTACTGTCTAATTCATTGTTATCACCCATGGCCAACTTTTTAACTGCACATAACAGCGGGCCCAGATTCGGAGTCGAGTCTCAGCCCATTCAAATTTGGGTCCATGTGTACGACACCAGTTCACCTTTTATAGTCAAAAATCACGAGCCACTGACGAACTGACAAAAAGCAGCAGGACTGGTCTGAGAAATACAGATACAAAGATGAAAACCTATGTAACTCACTGTTGCCTCGAAATTGAGCCATATGACAACATATGGCCACGGTCGCCATCCAACCATTAGCACTACGTCATGCCCTCTTCACTCGCGATCACAGTGCACCTCAGAAACACGATTCTCCCGATTCAAAATATATCACAAAGCGCGCATTATCACATTGGAGATCGGCATCAAACGCTCAAAAGTTCACACATTTTTGGGCATACGAAAATACATGGGCTTACTAAGTTAAGGGTAATTGTAGTCGATCACTAACGTAGTTTGTCCTCGACCCTCGTTCTTCAGCTTGGACTGGCAGCGACCTGCATCGGAGGAGGCGTTGTGTCCTGATGACGTCACCTTCTGGCAGCAACGTGTCAACAGTCTGCAAGCCGCCCTGTCCAAGCTCCAGACACGACCACAACTGACCGACCACATGCAGCGAGACATTGGCACGATAGCACGCAAGCTTGCAGCGTCAAAAGACTCCCTACGCAAAGTGCAGTCGCAGAGGAACAGTAGCGAGTGATCGTTGCCTACATCAAAGGTAAACATCTGCACCATAATTTGTGTCGTAAATCACAAGGCCTGGTGACTTCATTGTCTGATTATGTCATGCCGATAGCTCAGTCCAGCCACCAAATTCAACCAAAATGTAAACAACTATACCGAGTTGTTAAAGGGAGGGTTACAACTCCTCTGCCCAGAATTGGCCGAGCAGTAATTAGTAATGGGAAGTCTGCTCTCTAGAACGTGGGAAAGTAAACATTCAGAGGGTATTGTGGTTAATTCTGCTCACCTCATCATTACTGTCAATAATTTGTTTTCGAAACTGGAGGTTTTGGTTAATATTTCAATGTGTTGCAGGCTGAATCTGTCAAATTGCGAACATTGTTCCGCGCTTAATAAAGTAACTAAACACAAACTGGCGGGCAGAAAACCTTCAGCATTAGCATGGTCGTTGTGGTCATAAGAACGTCAAGAACTTTAGTTTGGTGTCTCCCAGAGAAGATATTAGTTTATTGCCAGTACCAGAGGCTTTAAAAGAGTCAGGCTATTTAGGATAACTAATTGGAACACAGAAAATGGTAGCTAAGAAAAAGGATAATAAATCACCTGGAGTGAATGGGATTCTTTCCAAATTACTATTGGAAATTGTAGAAAAAATTGCTATACACAAAAACGATATCGAAGGGCGGGATACGTTTGGATAGATAGGATGGACTCCCGATAGGCCAAAGGGCTTTCCAGTCCACCTGCCATCTAGAGGTGATTCTCTAGGTGGTAATCTTGTTAAACCTTACTTTGCTCCAGTTCATTCAGCAATATGAGAGGGTACATGGATGTAGAAAATAATGATTTTGTTTGCATTTTGCGCATTAATCTGCAAAGCACAGCTGAATTATGCCCCTTGTGGTCGAGATAGTGTTCCAATGAACAGGTCTGCCAGCGAGTCAATTGCAATTACTATTTTTAAGAAGTCACCAGGACCGAATAAAGCCCTGTATGATAACTTGACATTTTATTATAATAATTATAATGTCAAGGCAACTTTCCTGCCAGATAATTTACGGGATATCATACGATTAATTATGTCGCACAGAACCAGAAATCAAAACGCGTTTTGTTTGCATTTATATATATAATTATATATATATATATATATATATATATATATATATATATATATATATATATATATAAGCCTAAAGGCAGCTTATGTCGACCAGTGCCTAGAGGACCGGCTTATGTAGACCAGACGTATTTTGTTATTTAATACATTTTCCAAAGATGCAAAACTGGAACATTGTTTATAATACTAATGTTTAACATATCATGAAAGTTCATCAAAATATTACAATAAATAAGGTATATGCAAACAAATCGGTCTACATAAAACCGCGTAATGCATAGATGCCGATTTATGTACACCGGAGCAACGCCGGAAGCAGCATACATTTAGTTAGCCTTTTTTGCGGTAGACGCCGAATCTAGCTATGTTGTGACATCAATTTATGCAGTAAATTTTACAATTTAGTGAATGCTGTAAAATTGTTTGCCGAATACCAACGGCAACACCAACATTCGAGCGATCTATCAGTCTGCAACAAAGACAAAATGCAAGTTTTACTAATTTACACATAATAATATAGCCTTTGCATCAGTATGAAGCATATCATACACTGAACACGAAACGTCAACCCTTCGTTCGATATATACCATAAATATAGATGTATAAGAACTTTGACCCGGTACACATAACCTCGCACACAATATACTCAAAAATATGCACGGCGCTGGAGAAAACATGCTCAAAATCACTTAAGATGTTGTTCATTTAAACATTAATTACACACAGTACTTCACTGTCATATGAACTGTGTGCACAAGCAATGGTACTGATCAATTCAATTGTGTTAGTTGTGAACTAACACGTCGAATCTTTATGTAGACCAGTTTTGGTCTACATAAAACAGCGGTCTACATAAGCCGGTCCTATATGCATAATCGGTCGACCTAAGCTGCCTTTAGGAGTATATATATATATATATATATATATATATATATATATATATATATATATACATTTATTTATTTATTTATTTATTTATTTATTTATTTATTTATTTATTTATTTATTTATTTATTTATTTATTTATTTATTTATTTATTTATTTATTTATTTATTTATTTATTTATTTATTTATTTATTTATTTATTTATTTATTTATTTATTTATTTATTTATTTATTTATTTATTTATTTATTTATTTATTTATTTATTTATTTATTTATTTATTTATTTATTTATTTATTTATTTATTTATTTATTTATTTATTTATTTATTTATTTATTTATTTATTTATTTATTTATTTATTTATTTATTTATTTATTTATTTATTTATTTATTTATTTATTTATTTATTTATTTATTTATTTATTTATTTATTTATTTATTTATTTATTTATTTATTTATTTATTTATATATTTATATATTTATATATTTATTTATTTATTCGCAGGCCAATATAAAAAGGCCAAAACGTTGTCCGTCTCATGAGCAAGAAAAGAAACATTTGCAAGGGAATCATCGATCATCACGACAGCCCCAGCAGCTACACCGGAAAGACAACCAAATCATAGCAACTAGCAAGTGTAATAGAACAGTTGAAATTGTTCTTCAAAGAAGACACACGTTATCCAGAAATGTCCGTGTATGACATGTTAGAAGTTGTGTCACGAGTAGTTGGACCCTGTATATGCTAGTCTCGCTTAACCGACTCCAGCTCGGCTGCATAGCTTTGCCGTGAAGATAGTCTGATCACTTAGCCGGCTTTTGTAAAAGGTGCTGTCACCTCACGGAATAGATTGAACCTTCCATATTTTATGTTTTATAAACAACAGAATTTCTATATATGTTATGTGAATATGTGTTTAATGTTTTAATAGTATTGTATTGTTTTATAAAAGTATATCGTTATTTTAGTTTTTATATTTTATAGTTGGCCTGAGAGCCAATCAGCGTCTTTACCCTATTCTGGGGTAAGGCCGCCCTGGTGGCATCATTGGCAGAGCATTAATCTCCCAAGTGGAATTACGTCAGGAGTGGTTGCACTTTGTACATGCTAATCTCGCTTAGCCGACTCTTATTTGTAACGATACACATTCTAACAGCTTCAAAAGTATCTACGAAATGGAATAATGACGCAGTTACCAAATGGTCTACTAATATGCAGTAAAACTGTTTCTTTTTCAGTACGTTTTTGGCACAACTGGGTTGATATGTCTCATGAAAATGAGGGTAACTAAAATTAACGCATTTGTTGTACTCTGCCTTGATAGAGCTGCTACCGCCATCCTTATTGCCAGAGCAGAAATGGATGTGTGGGGATGTGCATGCATGTCCGTTAGGCGATATTTTCAATGAACACACGTCGACATAGCAATTACTTCAGATAAATGTGACGCTCCGATATAGGTTTTTGAGTGATTTAGACGATCTTGGGGGAGGGGAATTTATATCAGAAATACCCACAGAGCAACTCGCAGCTGTCGCCCGTATCCCCAGAACAGCTCTGGGAATAAGTGCGCAAGTCGGTCTTCTTGCCAGAGCTGCTCTACGGGTAACTCTTATTTCAATTTCCTCGCCAATATTGTTCAAATCACTCAAAAACCTATATCAGAGCGTCGCGTAATTGCCGTACATTGGCTAGGAAATTGAGAATTACTTTTATATATCACAATGTTTTATAACTAGTCCTTCATATAACAAGTCTTTGAAGCTGGCTGATGTTGAAAATGAGAGAATAGAGATATTAGTTATGCGTTCGTATTACTATCTGAATAATCCCGCTCCGTTGCTCCATGTGATACTAGTTTTATGTTACACCATGTAGGGGCGCATGTTCTAATTATACCACAAAAACGATATCGCATCGTCGGTGTGCGGAGTTTGGTGAGTGGTAATTGACACGTAGTGGTAGCAGAAAGACGAATGGTCAGCTACTGATAAGAAAATGCGTTGCGCGTCCGGCCGCAGTCGGCAGTATCCGGGGGGGGGGGGAGCTAAGTATACTACACACACACACACACACACACACACACACACACACACACACACACACACACACACACACACACACACACACACACACACACACACACACACACACACACACACACACACACACACACACACACACACACACACACACACACACACACACACACACACACACACACACACACACACACACACACACACACACACACATATATATATTATATATATACAACGTAGTGTTTTTCGGGTAATGGTGCTACTACATTTACATGTTAGTCGTCTGGTTAGTTTGACATACTTTTTTACTGTGCATAATTTGAAACACAATCATCAATGTATATAAGTGACCGTTTCCGTTAAGTTGTCTTTCTGATCAATCATATAGTGAAAGGCTAGGTCGATAAAGTGTACTGACGGCTTTCGAGTTGGTAGAACATTATAAATAATATCCACTCGCAAGTGTTATGATGCATAAATATACATTAAGCCGTCGTTGATCCTATCGAAGATCAGCTTAAGTCACCAATTACATTAACACGTTACAGTTCACACATGGGTTGTGCTCAAGAAATACAAAGTGTCACTCACTGTCAACTAGCTAGCTAGATGCTACGTCGCCAGTCTTCACGGCGTTGGCCCTGGTCGGATATTGTTGCTGCCATTAGTCGACTACCGCGGATTGGCGTCTGCCTCATCTCTAGGCCCACCTGGTAGTAATAGCAACAATGACAGGAACGTTACAACATGTACGGCGACTAACAACGTTGAATATAGTCGTCTTAATTCTTACTAACGAACGCATCCCATTCACCCCATTGGCTAAAAAAGCACAATTCCCACAGCGACGCGGTCGAGATTACTCTGAAGAAATTGCCAGCGCCGGACAGCGCGGCGTGGTGATGGCGCCAAACCGGAAGAGACAAGCCCACTGTGACGTCACGACTACTATTTTACTAACGACCAGACAGCTAATATTTCGAGTTAACCGGAGTCAGGTGTAACTACGAATAAGATTTTACTTTGTATATTAAAAAACCCTATTAATTTGAAATAGCCACGAAAGTTTAGTTTTGTTGGATAACGGATAACATATGAAATGTGCAATGCAAATGATCAAATCTCAACGGAAGTTGTATTATATCGTTTAGATGCGCACCTCAATGGAAAATCTTTGCTAGTAAAAACGGTTAAGTCGCCAGGTGTTTAGTGTATGTGTGCGTTCGTGCGTGGGTGCGTGCGTGCGTGCGTGCGTGCGTGCGTGCGTGTGTGTGTGTGTTATCCAATAAAACAACATGTTCGTGAATATTTCAAATTCATAGCTTCTTAATTTAATGTTATGTTGAAAATGTGGAGATATGCATGATTTTAAAATTAAAATATAAATGTAGCCCAATTACGCCAGTGATACGGGGTCTACGTCCCGGAGAAACCAGGTGCTACCCGGGCACAGGTACGGACGTAATGTATTCACACCTGTGTATTGTTCACGACTGCTGAGATGGTCGATATCACACTGTGTCTGACACTGAAAAGTGGAGTCCTGCACGCAAGTGTTCAACCTTTCACCAATTTGGCAATATACCGACACACAATTCACGAGCGTGTAGCGTGCGCTGCGCAAACCGCAGCGACAATCCTGTACACATTTGGTCAAGCAAACAATATGTTGCGAGAAACGTATTGGTATCATAGTTTACACACTTTATGGGTTGCAAGTGTTCTACCCGTACTCTTCAGTTACACGGCATGTTATTTATGAAACAACGCCGCCCCGTTCACACATTTTCTCGGTCATCTTCATTTTGATACGTTTGAACAGTTAACATTTAATTGTATATAGCATCGAACTACGTTCAGCATTTTAGAACACATTACAACTTATCTTAAATCAACACGGCGTCTCATCTATTCTGTTCTGTTGAGTATGTATGTATGTTAACGCCACAACGGAAACAATATTCCTTGTGCATTTGTAATGTAAATTGGTAATAACCTCTCTTACATAATTCTATTTTGTTCTGAAGTGGTAAGAAAATGCAGGTCTGTTGAAAAATAATAAATTTGGAATATGTATCATAGTTGTTGGCGTCATGGTGTTCACGAGACTGACCGCAACCACCTATTTATGTGCTGAAACTGGAGAGCGAATATTTTGTCAGATATCTAGGAAAACACAAAATGCTCTACACGCATTTCCAAACTTAGAGCACAAGTAACGCAATATTAAAGCGACATGGTCAGTTCGTGGCGTTTTATTTTTATTGCAAAATCATGTTAATCAGTATAAGTTATAACAATTGTAGCGTTCTGGTCGCCAATAGATATTTTAACAAAACAGAACTGACTTTGTAATGTTAAACGTCGAATGTTTATAAGAATCCCGACGCTGTCACTCAAATCGCCGTGAGTGACACCCACCCTTTGACCTTTACGAACTGGGAGCGTGCACCTGGCTGGGTGTGGCAGTTAGTGAATTAGTTGTTATTGGCTATAAAGGTTTTCTAATGATAGGATGTCTCTTGTCTGATCTTATAATGTGCACACAAAATACATTACAATATATGCTATGTTTTTATAACAAATGTAACGCCAATACCAATCGCATTCACACATAAATATTGTCTTCATACCTTTATGAATGACAACAAATACACGACACGGCAGCAGGTGCAACCCGTCAGCTGTGTTCACATGATACTGCATCATGTGATCATGCATTTCGTTCTGGGCTTTTAGCCACGCCTACAACGGTTTCGACAACGCCTCGTGGTCGATGTGTACACCGAGTAAGCGCCCTTACTGCGTCTATTTTCACCCCCTAAATGGGAAATGAAAACATCGTTTGACGGTCTGTACGCTCTAATAGGTATAATTTATACCGTATACAATGAATTTTCAAAACAAAATAAAAAGCCACGAACGATCCATGTCGCCTTAACGATCCTGTAGGGCATGCCGAGCCGATGGCAGCGACACTCCTATCTCAGCGGGGGCTTCTTACTGTTATCGTCAATCACGTGACATTGTTTATAACACAACTTCGCGCCTCCGTTCACACACGTCTGGTCCTCACGGACCCTTTAGAGTTGAAGACATCTTCAGTTGCATGTAGGTTTAACGCTGTATTTTTACGCAGTTCTTACAGCCGCCGCTGCCGCCGCCACGAGATATAAATCGGAAGTTTAAGGAGAGCATGAAGAAGCCACATCGGGGATACACATCGAGATCATGTATATTGGAAAAAATTGGGACGTCGCATAACATTTTTCATTAGAACCCCACTTTCTCGCCTTCCGAATGCATTATCAGAGAAGTGATAAAGAAGTATATGTACACACACACGCACGCACGCACGCACGCCCGCACGCACGCACGCACACACACACACACACACACACACACGCACGCACACACACACACACACACACACACACACACACACACACACACACATAACCCCTCTTCCTCGCCTTCCGATATCATGATCAGAGAAGTGATTTCCAAGTATTCCTATCATACCTAGTTTCATACCCCATTTGTTTCAGGGACTGCTATTTCAAAAATAAACGTCGTCTGAGAAATAAAAATACATGATCTTTAGAACAGCATAGATACTAGAGACGAGTCGGAATAGTTGCCAATTTGAAATCATATGCGTCATTTCTACATAGAACATATACTTATTTACTTCTTCTGGCATGTTGCCCACCACATGTGACATGTCTACCCCCTAGATGAACAACAAGATACGTCGTTGTGATATGTGAACCACGTCAGCACTCCCGTCTGGTATCGTCGCCACTCAAAACACCAGAACATACGGCTAGGAAGCACGCGACTAGTCTATTGCGCACTTGTGAAAAGGGCAGCCTTGTCCACACTAAACGAAGTTTACAGATATACTACCCTAGGTAAAGCCATTATCACTGTAATTGCATACATCACGTTTGTCCGCCTAATTTCTAAATCGAGATGATGTTCTTTTGAAACTGAATGAAATAAACATTCAACTCGTTTAATTTACAGGCGAGTTGCGCGAGACGTAAAAAGCCACATGGGCTGAAGTTAGCATTTATGCGCCGACTTTTAGCTCGACAGAGAAAAGGCCAACACAAACGTTCTTAACATTCTCCCAGTAGGACATGAATCTGTTTTATACATCACAGCGACGCAATACGGCTAAATGTAAACTCGTTGCAGAAGCGTCTCTGAAGCTCTTCTGTTTTATGTTATGTCAACATGGCGACAAAATAACTGTTCGACAATACGTGTTAACATATCTCTGAGCAAGCATTTGTTATCTGCCGTAATATGGGCATATAATGAGAAACGTACTTAATATGTACTGTGATTTCTATCATAGAAATCATAGCCTTGTGAAACTGTCCACTTAACATATATGTTACATTTCAATAGCCTACTACACATCTTCTATAGCTTAAACCTTTAAATCTGTATTGGAACCCATAACAAGGCTATTCGTTTGCGGCTGCAGTGTCGTAATTTGATTCGGTTTGTTTTCAATACTTGAAGAATATTCCACAAACATTTTATGAGGAAACAAAAAAACATGCAAACACCATCGCATTTTGCATATATATAAGTAACGGCAGTTGTATTCTAGTACCATCCGCAACACTCGTATATATGAAGTGGAATCAGCGAAAACATTTATTCAAATGCTAGAAATGCGCTGTGAATACCTTTTTATATTATAAGATATGTATGTATGTATGTATGTATGTATGTATATATATATATATATATATATAGGTACAGTATATGTATGTATGTATGTATATATGGATGTATGCACGTATGCACGTATGTATGTATGTATGTATGAATGTATGTATGTATGTATTTATGTGTGTATGTACGTATACATATGTGTCGCGGATGCTTCTATTGCAACTTTCATATGTTATCCAAAGGAACCAAACTTTTTCGAATATTTCAAGTTGATAGCTACTTAATAAAATGTTATGTTGAAAAAAGTGGAGAAATGTATGATTTCAAATTTACAATCTAATTTTAGGCCAGTTACGTCAGTGATACGGGGGTCTACGTCCCGCAGAAACCAGGTGCTACTCAGACACAGGTACGGTATATTCACACCTGTATATTGTTCACGACTGCTGAGAAAGTCGATATCAGACTGTGTCTTACACAAAAGAGTGGAGTCCTGCACGCCAGTTTACAACCTTTCACCAAATTGGCAACACAACTCATAATTAACGTGCTTGTAGCATGCACTGTGCAATCCGCTGCAACAATCCTGTACACAATTGGGCAATCAAACAATGCCTTGCGAGAAACGTATTGTTATCATATTTTACACACGTTACGGGTTGCGTGTGTTCTCTCTGTAATCTTCAATTATACGGTATGTTAGCCCCGTTCACACATTTTCCCGGCCCTCTCCGTGTTATAGATTTGACCAAGACATATTTAATCTTAAATTGCAGCGACCTACTTTTGGCATTTTAGAACAACATAAATCAAGGCTACATGCGTATGTAGTTAGTACTACTAGGACACCTATCACCGCCACCGCCACCGCCACCGCCACCGCCACCGCCACCGTCACCGCCACCGCCACCGCCACCGCCACGGCCACCGCCACCGCCACCGCCACCGCCGTCACACCACCAACACCCCACCACCACCATATTCAATATGTATCGTTGATGTTGGTGCCAGGGTGTTCGCGAAACTGACCGCAACCACCTACTTATGTGCTGGAGCTGTAGATACTTTATCTGAAATATAGGAATACATAAAATGCCTTAAGCGCGTTTTTCCAAACTTGCAGCACAAGTAACGCAACATTAATGAGCATTTAACGACGCTCCGAGCTCAGTTGATGTGTACTTAATGTTCTCGTCAATCACGTGACATGGTTTATGACACAGTGACGCTCTTCCGCACACAAACATCTGACCATATCCTCCTCACGGACCCTTTTGTGTTGACAACATCAACACTGCCGCCGTCGCCGTCGCCGCCGCCGCCGCCACCGCCACCGCCACCGCCACCGCCACCGCCACCGCCAACACCACCTCCACCACGAACACCTACACCACCAACACCACCACCACCACCACCACCACCACCACCACCACCACCACCACCACCACCACTATTACGACTACTACTACTACTACTACTACTACTACTACTACTACTACTACTACTACTACTACTACTACTACTACTACTACTTCTACTACTGCTACTGCCACTGCCACTGCCACTGCCACTGCCACTGCCACTGCCACTGCCACTGCCACTGCCACTGCCACTGCCACTGCCACTGCCACAGCCACAGCCACTGCCACTGCCACTACCACCACTACCACCACTACCACCACTACCACCACTACCACCACTACCACCACTACCACCACTACCACCACTACCACCACTACCACCACGACTACCACGACTACCACGACTACCACCACTACCACGACTACCACGACTACCACGACTACCACGACTACCACGACTACCACGACTACCACCACTACCACCACTACCACCACTACCACGACTACCACCACTACCACCACTACCACCACTACCACGACTACCACCACTACCACCACTACCACCACTACCACCACTACCACCACTACCACGACTACCACGACTACCACCACTACCACCACTACCACCACTACCACCACTACCACCACACACACACACAAACACACACACAAACACATACATACACACCCACACACACACACGCACACACACACGTACGCACGCACGCACGCAAGCACACACACACATACGCGCGCGTGCTCGCTCGCACACACACCATATTTGAAATCATATGCGTTATTTCTACATAGAACATATACTTAGTTACTTCTTCTGGCATGTTTCCCACCACAGGTGACATGTTTACTCCTTAGACGAACAACAATATACGTCGTTTTGATCTATGAACCACGTCAGCCCTCCCGATTAGTATCGTCGGCAATCAAAACACCATAATAAACGCTTAGGAATCAAGCGATTAAATCTATTGGGCACTTGTGAAAAGGGCAGCCTTGTCCATACTAAGCGAAGTGTATACATATACTACCCTAGGTAAAGTCATTATCAGTCGCATAAACCTGTCACTTCATATATCATGTTTGTCTGCCTAATTTCTAAATCGAAATGATATTCGTTTGAAACTGAATAAAGTAAACATTCAACATGTTTAATTTAACGTAACGTTAAACAAAAGTATATGTATAACAGACAACAGAAAATTCACGAATGCGTAAACGATATTAGACGGTGGCTGGATGACAACCATCTGTTTCTAAACGAGGCGAAGACTGAAGCAATCCTTTTTCGTTCCTCCGTCGTCCACTCGCCTTCTCCGCTGCTCTCCAACTATGTATCACTGTCGCCGACTGTTCGAGGCAGGCGTTCTACTTGACAGCCGCCTTAACATGTCGGCCCAAGTATCGAACGTCTGCCGTGCTGCATATTCGAATCTATTTCCTATTGCGAAAATACGAACAAGCCTCACAACTGCAGCGTGCAAGACCCTCGTCCACTCCTTCGTCACATCACGGCTGGACTACAGGAACGCTGTCCTGTACGGCATATCAGACCGCCTCTTGCACCGCCTCGAGATGGTACAGCGCTCGGCGGCCAGATTCGTCCTGTTAGATTGATATTAATGTTTTAATTGGCTGAGCCAGCATATCATTTAAATTATTTATTAATTGGTTTTAGATTTAGATATACGTATTTTTTAACTTGCATTATATTAAATTTCCTTTTTACAATGTGAACACTACTGAACTGAGCTGGTGTATTATTATTATTAATAATTTACATGCGAGGTGCGAGAGGCGTAAAAAGGACACCTGCCCTGAAGTAAAAGTCTATGCTCCGACGTTTAACTCGCCAGAAATTCGTCCGGGACGTTGAAGGGCTTGGAGGCTCAATATTTCAAAAGTTCTGTACGTGTATTTACACCCGCAAAATGTCACGTTTTCGCTGGGTAATTTGGCTAGTATTCACTGATGTATAATAATAATAATAATTAGTTAACTTCTATTGCGCCTATATCCTTAGAAACCAAGCTCAGAGGCGCATCAAAACAAAAAGGATTAATCGATCTCATAGTCGGTAAACAAATCAAGTTGTCATCAGATTGATTGATGCGCCAGGGAGCTATGGTGGATAGGCCAGATTGTACAGATATGTTTTTAAATGACGACGGAATTTAGCAATATTTTCAACTGATTTCACGCTAGAAGGAAGCATATTCCATAGAGTAGGCGCACCCACAGCAAAAGCCCTGGTCCCCATATTAGTATTGACCTTTGGTACAAAGAGTAAATCAGAAGTAGATGACCGAAGTTGAATAGGTTTTCTTATAGGAGTAAGTAAAGTATGTAAATACGACATCAATTCAGACTGAGCCACCAAGCTGTTGCGCAACACATAATTCCCTAATATAATGGCACGTTACGAGGAATTGCCTCTTTTGATAACTTAAGCACTACGCCTTACTGCGCGCTCTTTCATCGCAAAGAGGAATTGTTTCTTCTGTCAACATAAATTCTAGGAGTTCCCTTGCGGTCTTTCAGCAGTATAAAGAATTGCTTCTTGTGTCATCATAAAGTGTAAGCTTTAATTGCGCTCATTTACAGGTGCAACATTTGACATTTTGCCACACCGACAAATAGGGACATATGTGACTAAGTTTCGTAAATCTTTGCCGTAGAAAAACCCGCACTATTCGGGAATTCCCGCGTTAATCGGAAATTTGACGTAGCTACTCTATGGACATATTTAATTTATATAACATTTCCCTAGGTAGAGAGAAGTATATAAAGCACGTTGGCAGATCAACTCATACATAGCTTGGTAAGAGACGGGCAGTCGACGTGAACCACGTACAGGTGAGTCCGACAGGTCAAGTGTCACGTACAGCCAGCACTGTCATCGTAATGTTGTTGATACGAGAGAAAGAAAACTGTTGATTAGTTTACAAATGTCTACCTCATGTTTATGTCTAGTTAGTTGTACTCAGATTGTATGATTCGTAGGCTATGGTTGTGAGGGAGAGTGCATAGGTGTTTTAGTCTTGCTGTCAAACTTGTCATATATATATATATATATATATATATATATATATATATATATATATATATATACTAGTGGATAAATGCTTCAAGGATGAAGCAGGACTGGGGTAATATGAATGGGAGTGGCACTACTACAGGGTAAATGCTTCGCAGCTAAAACACGTTTGAGACTCGTGTTAAACGCCCTCCCCCCGCCCACCTCCCTTCCCCATTCATTCATATTTCCGGCTGAAATTGCGCCACTGCAGAACGTTCCTCACCACCGACGGTCAACATCGCATGTCGAATATTCCTTGGGAACCCTCGCCTCAGTGACACGTAACAGGGACTTGTCTCCTTACTTTAACTCGAGTCTCAAACGTGTTTTAGCTGCGAAGCATTTACCCTGTAGTAGTGCCACTCCCTTTCATATTACCCCAGGCCTGCTTCATCCTTGAAGCATTTATCCACTAGTTTTATTCCTTTACCCGCGAAGCCAACATCTGTACATGCAATAGTTGCTGCATGACCTGAAATAATGTCAGTTACAATTATCACATTTTAGGTTACATGCAAATCTATATTAGCATTTTTATTTTATAAATAAACGCAACGCAAAGGTCACCAACCGTAATCTTCGACGGCCGAATGCAATGTGACATATTTTTCCCGCTGATCATCTTCTGAAGGCATTCATTGGTCGATATCAATGTTAACAGTAAACAAAATTAGTATGCATAGCGAGAAACACGCCGTTTTCCGAGACCATGTCAGGACTAGCCAACACGCCACCAGCCGATCCATTTGTTGACAGGGGTGGCAGGTAGAGCCGTTGCATTTTTGAACGTCGACAGTTTGAAACATCGAAAACTCGAGTTGAGGGACGAAAATGATAAAAATGACGATTTTTTTTTATTTGAGGCTTGCTCTGGGCTTTCCAAAATGGAAGCTATTCCCAATCGGTGCCATAATTCGGATTCGCAATAGGGGTCAGGAATCTCAAACCCATTCATATTAGGAAGGGTACTGCCGTACCCATTCCTGATATATATATATATATATATATATATATATATATATATATATATATATATATATATATATATATATATATATATATATATATATATATATATACAGCAGGTGTATCTATCACGTGATGTACGATCAAATGAATCCATGTGTGTTGACATTTGTTTGTATGGCAGATAATAACGCTCCAAGGAGTTGCCCCAAATTAGCTAATGCGGCGATTTGAGCGACAGCACATCGATAACTAAAAGCAGTGAACGGTTAAATTCTGCTTCGTTAAAATATATTTCAGTTTTCAATTCTTTATAATGAATATACTTCATACTGCATAGCATAACACAACATAATTAAAACAATAGGTGACACACTCCATTTTATACAATAAATAAACTAGGGGGGAAATCGTATTGCTGACGACATCCGCTACTGTTGTTTCCAGGGGCGCTGTCAACTGTAAACATTCGCCTAAAGTCTTTGCAGTCGTAAACATGAAGACCTGCATAAGCCTGTTACTCGTCATTCTGGTGTTGTTCGTCACTCAGCCGAACACAGGCCAGTGCGGCCCAAGTGAAACCAAGCTTTTGCAGCAGATTCACTGTGAATTGATAACAGCCAACGTACAACGGGAGGAGAGGCAATATGGTAATAAGGGATTTTGAGTATTAATTAGTTTGACCAGAGTATTGCTTTGCTAATGTGCATGTCCTGAGCATAAATGTACTTCCTCGGATAGCTGGTTCTGGATGAGCTGAGGGCGCCCGTAGAAATAACTTAGAGAAAATCAAGACATAGACATAGACATATACACGTACAATACTTTAAATATATATATATATATATATATATATATATATATATATATATATATATATATATGTATATATATATATATAGTGTATGTATGTATGTAAGTATGTCTAATTGTACATTGTATACATATATAGAATGTGAATATATTACACAAAATATAAAAATAACATGTATACATGTTTAGTTACCGAACATGTAAAATGTAGATAACAGTTTAATTGTGAGTTTGTGTAACATAGAATAAAAGTTAGTGGTGTTAGCAATGTTTCTGCGCATTGTCCTGTTGGTAGATTAATGTACGACCGCTAACATAAAGGTCTGACACATTCGTCCAGTCAGCTGGAATATCAATGATGGTCGTGTTACGTATTGATGTCCTGAATACTATGAACCCGGAAGAACAACGTGTCACCACGAATTTGTTTCACTACAACATTTATGTTAGCGTCCAGCGGTCACAATACGGCTTAATTTGGATGTCGCGTTTCACAATACAGTGACGACATGGGATGGTTGTCACAATGTTAGGATATTTCTTGTTTTCTTCTTTATAATACAATTTCCTTCAGTAGTGTTGTTGTCATGGTTAACTTTAATTTATAATGAATGGTTGTGTATTGTAATTGGCGATGTAGCCCTATTTAAAATATGATACTGTTGACATTCACAAGGGGTCTCTCTCGTGACAACCTGCTCCTTGGCCCCGGTTGTTTCTCACACACTGTGGGTTGTCACAAAATGTTGCAATAAAAGTGGCAACACGATTATCGGAAAAATTATGTATTTACGCGTAAACAGTTACAGTATTAAAGCCATATTCTGAAAGAGGCTTGCTGGTGCACTGCTGAAGGTGTACAATAGTATTGCAAATGGCTGGGAAAAGGCGATAACCAACACTGCGACAATAAACTGAGTTCATTATTAGAACCTCGTAACTGCATCCGGTGTCCGATAACATATCACATGTTTGTGTTTTATAATAGGATTATGAAAAACAAATTGTATGTTACCGTAATATCACGTTGATGATAACAATGATCATGGTCACATCATTTGTTTGTGTAAAACAACATAAAATGAATATTGCATATGATGGCCAATCAATCTGTAGATTTTGAAATTATTACGTTGTATGAAAGTTTCATTCTGAACCCCACGGATTAACGTTTTTTATTTTATAAATAAGTCAGTTACAGAAACAAATTAATCTGCGAATAATTAACAGAAGTGTTGTATTAATCGGCAACCTTATACGTCATTGACATAGAATATAATAATCATTTCATTATTGTAGATGTCAGATGTCGACGGAAAGGTCACGACTGGTCTTGTTGCAAGATTGTCACAAAGAAATTGAACTGGTACCCGGCTAGAAACTTCTGTTATGCGATTGGAATGGACCTTGTCTCGATTGCGTCCTCGGACGAACGGGACTTCTTAGCATCCGCCCTTACAGGTTAGTTTGAAGATAGAGATAGTATTGTCTACACACGTTCGGACTTTTACAGACTACTTGGTAACTGAAAGGTTGATGAATATTCAATGACGGCATTAACTAGAAACACCTGTTAGAAATATTTTTAGAATTCATCCACTGCGCAATGCACTGCGATTGCACGGGACTTTCCATAATATATGTTAGTTCTTGGAACGCGGTTTAGAGAATCGGATTCTAAGTTGAAAAAAGCAGGGTCCTAATCCTCTTCCCGGGATTCACAACTTGGGCATGTGTCTTTAAGGGCGCGTGGGCGTGTTTATGCATATTTATATAGTTGTAGTTGTATGTCGGTGTGTACATAGGCTCGTTCGCGCGTATGTGCGTATGTGCATATGTCCGTATATATATATATATATATATATATATATATATATATATATATATATATATATATATATTAACTTCTGCAATACGTAATGTAATTATGTATTCACCTATTTACTTATTTCAGAGCTTACGGGTTCATGCATGCATATGTTTATGTGCACATGTGTATTTACTTACGCATTCGTGCATTCATATTTTTACATGCACATACATGCACATACATGTGTTTCCTTTTTGATGTATACGTACTCTAATACTCGATGTCATTATAAGTATGTGATACGGTCATTGAATGTACGATTGATTGCAGATTTAAATCGAGGTTGTGACCTTTTTCACACATCCGGAAGGAAGTCGAGTGGCGTGTGGAGATGGTGGGCAACAGGGAGGCCAATTTACTATAAGGCTTGGCCACCCCGCGAGCCAAGTGGAAACGGCAACTTCCTATACGTGTGGAACAGGAGGACTCCTGCATGGGGTACCTGGGATGATGACGAAGATAGGAAGAAGTGTTTCGTTTGTGAACGTCGTATCAAGGTGCCTTCCTACTGTTAGTGAGCAATATAGACTAAGCAATGTTGACTGTTTGCCAGCCGTTAACAATGACCATGAGAACCAAACATGCTGTTAAATACAAACAAACTAACTAAGTAAATATGCAACGAACTAACTAAATGTGCTCTGGTCCACGGCACATATGCATTACAGTAGACGGTTTTGGATAGTATTTTGATCTAATAGTAGCGAGCCAGCCTATATGTGCACGTGTGCACGTGTGCATGGGTGTTGTATTGTCATGTTTTGTTATTTTAGTCAATAGAAGGAAACACTGCATATCATAAGATGTCGGTTAACTAATATCGATAGCTAATGTCATGCGTAGGTGATTGGGCAATATGTATCGTTGTAGCTGAAATCAATAAAAGTTGGTCGCATGCTTCGCATAAACTGACATTACGTTTAGTCTTTTTTCGAGAGTTCGCCGGGAAGTAAGTTCCGCTGGTTCCTCATACAATGTTGAGATATCACTCTATTAGAATGTAAACATTGCTACTTCAGAGTGTTGTAATTGTTACGTGCTCATCTTAATAAGGCACGCAAGTGATATTTGTTTTAAGTCCTTTTGTGGGATTGTTAAAGAGATTTTACGCAAATGGGCCCCATGTCATTGTTCGTGATCTTAACACATTCGGTTACAGGCGTAGTGTATTCATTACAATTGTGAGTACATCACGTCCCACGGAAAGTTATATTTCAAAACGTTAAGGAGTCAGGTTCAGTAGACTGCAGTTGAGTCCCGTATATCCTACAACGACGAATGACAAGTAATTTTGAGTCTGTCAGGACTTAAGATAAAATATAATAACATTAAGTAAACAACTGTAAACAGAGTTCAATAAAATACAGCGGTAATAAAAAAGTGATTATACTGATTAATAAGCTAAGAAATATAATAACATAACCCTTAATGAGAGCAGCATGACTTCGCATTGGGCTCACACAGAATCAACCGGTGTCTCAGGACTGGCAAAGACGGAGGGAACAATGGGAACAAACTTAGGATCTGAATAAACGTTTCTCTATGCCCATTGCTTTTGTAATTCGTCTAGACAGTTTTGATTGTTGTCCCTCCCATCATAACACCATAACGGGTTATAAGTGAACGATTCGACGTGTAAACCATATTCATTAATACATCAATTCAGATCTGCTACATTTCAAAACACATGTCGTCATTATTTTATATCTTACCATGCGACATATTGTTAAATAGTTATTTGTTTAAAATCGTTTTCTTTCTTATGTTGTGCGTTTTCAAATAAATTGATTGAATTGAATTGATTGATTGATTGATTGATTGATTGATTGATTGATTGATTGATTGATTGATTGATTGATTGATTGATTGATTGATTGATTTATTTATTTATTTATTTATTTTTATTTTTATTATTTACTTTTTTTTATTAATTGCTATTTTTCTATTCAATCACAAAGATGCCACGCTATCACTAGCCGCCGGGCTAGAAATGTCACGTGTAGACCATAGTAATACTTCGCTCAGGGGCTGCAAAATACCTCGATTACTATGTCACCACTTGTGCAAACTACCGCGGCAAGAATTATTACAAGAACCTCACAATACAACATTATTAACACACCTACACCGGTCACCTGCGGATTATCGGGTGCAATTCTAAATTCTTAGTCACACATATAAATCTCCACGTTATTTATACTTGACAGCACGTACATTTAAAGAAACGGTGCTTACCTCGTGTGTTACCCCAGCATACATGTATGGCTTAGAAGTGATGACACTAACGGAGGAGTAACAGGAAAAAGTGCAGGTTTGCAACAACAAAAACAGCCCGATAAGAAGTTTACGCTCTAAAATGATCGTTGTTTCCGTCGACCTTTTGATATTCAGATAAGTCAGCAACTTATGTTGTCAGTACTATTAAAGTTATACAAACAATATGGCTAAAGGTAGTTGCCGAGCCGGAAGCATAGGTGCCATAAAGCGTACATTTATTCACTGGTGTTTTCGTGGAGAAAAAACGAACGAAAAAACAGTGTCTCGTACGCCAGAAGTGGTGACTTGAAACATAGCCAACTTCTCTGCTTCGCACAGTGGGCGCTGAAAGGTAGGTCTATGCACGTGTTTTTGCTGTATGTAAATAACTATGACATATTACTCTTCTAGAAAATGTAATGTAATGAAATGACAGACATTGGGCAATTTTCCAACGGAATGTTTCGCGCAGCGGTGAGGTGCGGTTTATTAAATGTGTTATGTTCATACAAATGTAGGACGGTTACAAGCGAGACGCCAGCAATTGTTTATCTTAAACCTTAGTGTGGACGTTTTAGGGCTTTCTAGTCAAATACTCACGGGTAAACTTGTAGCATGCTTTATTTCCGAAAATACTATAGAATGTATCCTTTTGCATGGTGATCATAAATTACCGAAATGCTATATGCTGTATGTTCCACACAATTCTGATATATTTGGTTTCCCTGAAAGTCTACAACCGTGAATACCACACTGAATGCCATTGATGGTGTCAGCCAACCGCGTAATTATCAATCAAATAAGCGGCAATTGATGTAGTTTACTATATTGTTTTACATATAGCTCTTCATTTTAAACAACCAACAGAACGCGCTATTTCCTATAGTTGCCTAAGATGTCCACGTGAATCGGCATAACTATACTATATAATGTATATACCACTGGACAACTTTGCATAAAATATGATATAAAAAGGAAGTGTGACATTCGTTACAAAATATGTGCACACGGAAGACAAATGTAGTCTACCTGTCGGCTACGAAAACGCAAATATATTAATATACTTAAATAAATATACTTAAAATATATTAATATTGCCTTTTGAAAATTAATACACTTATACATGTGCGTTAGCAAAAATATGAAGGCCTAAGCCGCGGTAAACTGGAGTATTGTTTTATTGACCATCCACTGCGTTCGGCCGATACGGTATGGATTCAACTTTTTCTTACAGCCTTACTGATGCACCCAAGCGTTACAGCATGACAAGTAGTCGGTTGGGATGCGTTACCTATGAACACAGGTCAAACAGGCATTATTTTTCTTCGTGCAAGACACTCAGCGCGCTTCGGCAAACCTATATAGCGGCGCAGCAAACAAAACCAGTTGGCTATTCATACACAGGGACAGGCAACAGTGGTCATTGGAGCGTGGGTCCGCCGAAAAGCTATGGTGGAAAAGCAATGTCTAACAAATATTTTTCAGTTTTTTTAAGAAGGTATATATAGTTTCTGAAGATTTAATCGTAATAGGGAGTTGATTCCAGACTGCTGGCGCAGCCTCAGAGAAAGCACGTTTGCCAAAATCCAGCTTAGTTTCAGGCACAACACGTTATTGTCTGGAAACGGATATTCTAAGTGTACTAGATATATCGGGAAAATGAAGCAGATTCAGTAAGAACGTCGGTTGTTTAGTAGAAAGAGTAAAGTAATCAATTTAATTATTATTCGGTATACAACTGGAAGTCGATGTAGCGGTAGTGAATGTGAGAAATAGGGGAACATAACCTGAAAACCAAGCGTGCTAAACAATTACGTACACGTTGGATCTCAGATACGTCTTTTTGGCAATGTTATTTAGAAGTGAATTACAATAGTCCAGTCGACTACTTGTCAGAGGAGCTGATATTGATTTAGCAGATGATAAATACAGATGAGACCAGATTCGGCGGAAATCATGTATGATAAGAACATGATTTGCATGCTTGTGAAATGTACTGATGAAACCTGAAATTACTATCAAAAACAAAACCTAAATTCCGAAAGGTGTCTGATGGTGATAGCAAGAACAACGAAGAGCAGGCAAAACACTTGTTCTTGTAGAAAGAAAGAAAAACATTCAAGAGTAATAACTACAACGCTGTTACGAATGAGATCATGTTCGCACGTTTCCATTATCAACAATATGTTGTATGCCCACATCATTTCTGATTAAGGCGGATTATTATTGTAACACCGAATTCTTTACATATTATGTCTCTGTATGAGAACTTGCTTCATCATAAATTCATAAATTGTAGGAGTTTCGCCATCATACATGTTATACGTTGTTTGGCCTCATAGCCACATACGAAATATGAGATAAGCAACACACGAACATACCCCGGCCAAATACCGACATCCCTAACTAATTTGTTTCATATAAAATATTGCCTTGCAAAAAAGTGGAAATTTCCTCTAGTGACTATGGCACTGGGAAAAAAAGGATTCACACTACGACATCACCACGTCAGACTGATAATAAATTACTAGTTCAAGATATGAAGTGCGCATCAGCAGGCCTAGACACACGTAGCGCATTTACAGACGGGCAGTCGGTCGGGAAACATGTACACGTGAGTCTGGCAGGAAAGCGTCACGCACATCCAGCACAGCCGTCGTAATGTTGTTAGTGTGAGAGCACGACAACTGGTCATTGAGTTACTAATGCGTACGGCTTGTGTATGTTCGGTTAGCCTTAATAAGAGTTAATAAGTTGATCATCTAGAAAACCATCTTTAGATTTACAAGCTGTAATAAGATTACCACCTATACAATATTTATTCTCCCTAGAGGGCAGGTGGACAAGGAAGTTCACTTGCTTATCGACAGCCCATCATATCTGTCAACATGTATCCCGCCCTTCTTAGGTACATGTCATGTTTGTCGGCCTAATTTCTAAATCGAGTTGATGTTCGTTTGAAACTGAACGAAGTAAACAATCAACTCTTTTCATTTACAGGCGAGTTGCGTGAGACGTAAAAAGGCCACATGCGCTAAAGCTAAAATGTATGCTCACACGTTTTACTCGCCAGAAAAAGGCAAACGTTCTACACATTCTCCCAGTAGGATATGAACTTGTTTTAGACACCACAGCGACGCTATACGGTTCAATGTAAACTCTTTGTAGAAGCGTCTCTTTGTAGAAGCGTCTCTGAAGTTGTTCTGTTTTATACTAAAAGACGGAGCAATTGAGTCAAAATTACGAGGGAACAACAATTCGACAATACGTATTAAATCATTTACCGTCATAAACAATAGTGAGGAACACACTTAACGTGTATTTATGTATACAGGTACAGTTCATGTATATATGTATGTAAGTATGCATGCATGTACGTATGTATGTATGTATGTATGTATGTATGTATGTATGTATGTATGTATGTATATATGTATACGTGTGTGTATGTATGTATGTATGTATGTATGTATGTATGTATGTATGTATGTATGTATGTATGCATGTATGTATGTATGTATGTATGTATGTATGTATGTATGTGAGGTGAGGAACACACTTAACGTGTATCTATGTATACAGGTACAGTTCATGTATATATGTATGTAAGTATGCATGCATGTACGTATGTATGTACGTACGTACGTACGTACGTACGTACGTACGTACGTATGTATGCATGTATGCATGTATATATGTGTGTGTGTGTATGTATGTATATATGTATGTATGTATGTATGTATGTATGTATGTATGTATGTATGTATGTATGTATGTAGGTATGTATGTTTACATGTATGTATGTATGTATGTATGCATGTATGTATGTATGTATGTATGTATGTATGTATGTATGTTCGTATGTATGTATGTATATATGTATGTATGTATATATGTATGTATGAATGTATGTATGTATGGATGTATGTATGTATGTATGTATGTATGTATGTATGTATGTATGTATGTATGTATGTATGTATGTATGTATGCATGCATGCATGCATGTATGTATGTATGTATGTATGTATGTATGAATGTATGTATGTATGGATGTATGTATGTATGTAAGTATATATGTATGTATGTATGTATGTATGTATGTATGTATGTATGTATGTATGTATGTATGTATGTATGTATGAATGTATCTATGTGTGTTCCTAAAATATATAAGCAATCGTTTGCTTATCTGCCGTAATATCGGCATATAGTGAGGAACATACTTAACCTATATGATTAATATGATAGACATTATAGCCTTGTAAAACTGAAATGTGTCAATTTAACGTATACGTTAAATTTATGTAGCCTATTCAGCACCTTCTGTAGCTTAAACCTTTACATCTCTATAGGGTCCCATAAAAAGGCTGTTAGTTTTCTGTTGAAGTGATGTAATTCGATGGGATTTGTTGTCATTACTTGAAGTTGTTCTGCAAATACTTTATGTTGAAATAAAAGCAGTCAAAAATTATCGCATTTTACATATGCACAAGTAATGAAATAGTGTTGAACTAAAAGGTGTTGGTCGTACATAATAACTACCCATGCTCTACCGACTATAAATACGTTTTGTTTTAATACATTGATTGATATATATATATATATATATATATATATATATATATATATTTACATGTATAGATACATACATAGTAGGCATGTATGTCCGCATGCTTGTATGCCTACATGTATGTTCGTGGACCCATATCTGAGACTAATTAGCATGAGTCGTGCTTACATTGTGCACGTTACCTTCCGGGCAAAGTGGGGAGGTTGGTCGATATATACGTCACAAGGACTTGGACGTTCAATATGTCAAAGGGATTAAAAAGTGTATACGTGTGCTTCCACCCGCAAAATGTCACGTTTTCGCTGGGTATTTTGGTTAGTATTTCAGTAACGTCGTGTTCGCACTTTTTCGTTATCTGCAATCTGATGTATGACGACATAAATTTAACTTGAGCCAAGCTGTTGTGCAACAAATAGTTCTTTAAATAGAAAGTCACGTTATGAGGAATTGCTTCTTTTGTTAACAAAAATGCTACGCGTTACCGTGCGCTCTTTCAAAGCAATGAAGAATTGTTTCTTTTGTCAACATAAATACTAGGAGCTCCCTTGAGCTCTTTCAGCGCTATGAAGAATTGCTTCTTGTGTCATCATAAACTATAGGCTTTAATTGCGCTCTTTTACATGCAACATTTTACAGGTGCAACCTTTGACATTTTGCCACACCGGCAAATAGGAACATCTATGACTAAGTTTCATAAATCTTTGCCGTAGAAAAACCCGCACTATTCGGAAATTCCCGCGTTAATCGGAAATTCCCGCACTCATTTGATGTAGCCAATATATGGAACAAAGACGAGTCGTGATGACCATGAACTACTAAGGCGGACACATCTACTTTAAATAACATGTTCTTAGGTGAAGAGAAGTATATAAAACACGTTGGCAGATCTACTCGTACATAGCTTGGCAAGAGACGGGCAGTCGACGTGAACCACGCACAGGTGAGTCCGACAGGTCAAGTGTCACGTACAGCCAGCACTGTCATCGTAATGTTGTTGATACGAGAGGAAGAAAACTGTTCACTAGTCTACAAATGTCTACCTCATGTTTCTGTCTAGTTAGTTGTACTCAGATTGTTTGATTCGTAGGCTATGGTTGTGATGGAGATATACACATGTTTTAGTCTTTTAGGTTATGGTTGTGAGGGAGAGTGCACAGGTGTTTTAGTCTTGCTGTCAATCTTGTCATATATATATATATATATATATATATATATATATATATATATATATATATATATATATATATATATATATATATATATATATATATATATATATATATATATATATGCGTGTGTGTGTGTGTGTGTGTGTGTGTGTGTGTGTGTGTGTGTGTGTGTGTGTGTGTGTGTGTGTGTGTGTGTGTGTGTGTGTGTGTTTGTACGTGTACGTGTACGTGTGTGTGTGTGTGTGTGTGTGTGTGTGTGTGTGTGTGCGTATGTATGTGTGTATGTATGTATGTATGTATGTGGTGTGTGTCATGCCGAACTATTAATTCACAATTTATTTGCATACTGTCTGCTGCAAGTTTAAAAGGAGTTTGCCTGCTAGGTTTTTTGTACAATAATGCTATGCTATATCAATTAAATATGTTATACCGACAACTCAGATATGTTTTAATGAACCATAATATAATATAATATAATATAATATATTATAATATAATATAATATAATATAATATAATATAATATAATATAATATAATATAATATAATATAATATAATATAATATAATATAATATAATATAATATAATATAATATAATATAATATAATATAATATAATATAATATAATATAATATAATATAATATAATATAATATAATATAATATATATGTGCTTTGCAAATGTTCATAGCCGATTATGTCCTGAGCATAAATGTACTTCCTCGGATAGCTGGATCTAGATGAGCAGAGGGCGCCAGTAGAAATAACTTAGAGAAAGTCAAGAATAATATATATATATATATATATATATATATATATATATATATATATATATATATATATATATATATATATATATATATATATATATATATATATATATATATATATACATATATATTATGTAGTGTATGTATGTATGTAAGTATGTCTAATTGTACATTGTATACATATGTAGAATGTGAATATATTACCCAAAATATCAATGTAACGTGTATAAATGTTTAGTCACCGAACATGTAAAGTGTAGATAACAGTTTAATTGTGAGTTTGTGTAACACAGAATAAAGGTTAGTGGTGTTAGCAATGTTTATGCGCACTGTCCTGTTGGGAGATTAATGTACGACCGATAACATAAAGGCCTGACACATTCGTCCAGTCAGCTGGAATGTCAAGGATGGTCGTGTTACGTGTTGATGTCCTGAATACTATGAACCCGGAAGAAGAAGTGTTGTATTAATTGGCAATCTTATACGTCATTGACATAGAATATAATAATCATTTCATTATTGTAGATGTCAGATGTCGGCGGAAAGGTCACGACTGGTCTTGTTACAAGATTGTCATTAAAAAGTTGAACTGGAACCCGGCTAGAAACTTCTGTTATTCGATTGGAGCGGACCTTGTCTCGATTGAGTCCGCGGGCGAACGGGACTTCTTAGCATCGGCCCTTACAGGTTAGTTTGAAGACAGAGATAGTATTATCTACACACGTTCGGACTTTTACAGATTACTTGCGAACGGAAAGTTTGATGAATATTCAATCGACGACGGCATTAACTGGAAACACCTGTTAGAAATACTTGTAGAATTCATCCACTGCGCCAACACTATACGGGTTTCCTGTGATTGCACGGGACTTTCCATAACAATGTATATGATTATTCTTGGAACGCGGTTTAGAGTTCCTGATTCTAAGTTGAAAAAAGCCGGGTTTTAATCCTCTTCATGGGATTCACAAAATGGGCATGTGTGTTTATGCACGCGTGGGCGTGTTTATGCATGTTTATACAGTTGTAGTCGGGTAGGCTCGTACGCGGGTATGTGCGTATACATATACTAACTTCTGCAATAAATATATGTAATTATGTATTCATCTATTTACCTATTTCAGATTTTACGTGTTCACGCATGCATAAGTTTATATGCACATGTGTGTATTTACTTACGTATTCATGCATGCATATTTTTCCATGCACACTTATATATTTATGCGTTACCCTTTTGATTGATATGTACTTTAATATTCGACGTTATTTTATGTATGTGATGCGGTCATTGAATGTACGATTGATTGCAGATTTATATCGAGGTTGTAAAAATTTTCACACATCCGGAAGGAAGCATTATGGCACCTGGAAGTGGTTGGCAACTTGGGGGAAAGTTTACTATAAGAGTTGGTCAGTCAACCAACCGAGTGGAAACGGCGACTACCTATACGTGTGGAACAGACATACTCCTGCATGGGGTACTTGGGATGACGCCCCAGATATGAAGGTGTGTTTCGTTTGTGAACGTCGTATCAAGGTGCCTTCCTACTGTTCGTGAGGAGTGTAGTCTAAGCAATATCGACTGTTTGCCAGTCGTTAACAATGACAACTAGAACCAAACGTGATGTTAAATGCAAAGTAACTAAGTAAATATGCAACGGACTAACTCAATGTGCTCTGGTCCACGCCACAAATGCATTACAGTAGACGGTTTTGGATAGTATGTTGATCTAATAGTAGCGAGCCAGCCTACTTGTGCACGTGTGCAAGGGTGATGTATTGTCATGTTTTGTTATTTTAATCAGTAAAACGAAACACTGCATGTCTTATGATGTCGGGTAATAATATCGATAACTAATATCATGCTAGGTGTTTGGGCAATGTGTATCATTGTAGCTGAAATTAATAAAATTTGTTTGCATGCTTCGCATAAACTTACACTGCGTTTACTCTCTTTTTTTCGAGTGTTCGCCGGAAATGTATTTCCGCTGGTTCCTCCTACAATGTCGCGATATCAGTCCATTAGAATGTAAATACTGTTACTTCAGAGTGTTGTAATTACGTGCTCATGTTAATAAGGCACGCAAGTGATATTTGTTTCATGGTAAAGATATTTAGGCAAATAGGCCCCGTCTCATTGTTCGTGATTTTAACACATTCGGTTACAGGCGTTGTGTGTTCATTACAATTATGGGTACATCACATCCCACGGAATGTTACTTTCTGAAAACCAACGAGTCAGCAGGTTCAATAGACTGAAGCTGAGTCCCGTATATCCTACAACGACGAGTGCCAACGATTTATGACATACATTGTATTATTTTCAGGGAAAATTAATGTTAAGAGATTCTGACCAGCCAAACTCCCAACATAAATGCAGCTTCTGTTGACATTTTCTATTACTTGCAACGGTATGTTGGGACACACGTTGGCTTAACGACAATGATGGTTTCTAGGTACTTTTATTGTTCTACCCTCCTCAAACAAACTGTTGATGGCTAGACGACTGGGAGAAACACGATTTATCTTGCAATCAGTACAACGTTATTGTTTAAAAACGTTCCAGTCAAGGAAATTGTTATATGACACTTTTGTATTACAAAAATGGAGTTATTTTGTTTAGTCTTGATTCAAGTACACCACTTTCTGGTAGAACTGACAAACCGCCCTATGCCCAAATAAATGTTTGGGTTATCAGTGAATGATTCGAAGTTTAGACCGTATCCATTAATAAATGTATCAATTCATGTCTGATACTGTTCAAAACACATATATTCCTTATTTTATATCTTGCGATTTATTGATAAATATTTATTTATCTAAAATCGTTTTGTTTATGTTGTGTGTTTTCAAATAAGTTGACAAAATGGCTGATTGATTGATTACTATTTTTATATTCAATCACAAAGTGTGAAACCTAGCTACAGTATATAGGACAACTGACTGCTTATGAACTTACAAGACCTATTACATTAAGTCTAGTTATCAGTACCTCTTTTTTGAGACATAGCGATTATCTATAATAAGCTATATTTCATTCTACTTTCGATAGCTTTAAATTATATCGACTACGTCAACAGAGTATCAAGCATAAAATAATAACACTCGGTAAACCGAAGCTCCACTCACTTTCATGTCCCTGCCCAGCGTCGCCCGTCTTTACGACACTGGCGCCGTATGCATGGCCAGGGACTAAGTCGCGAAACTGGGTATAACTCGGTTGCGAGGTCGCAAGTTCGCATGAGCACCGCGGTATGCATGAGCACCGCATAGGCTCGATTTTAGGCTGTTGCCCGCACTGCGACCGCCTATCTCTAGGCCCTCTAGCTAGGAGGTGTAACTCTTAGGAGGTGGGTATAAAAATGGCGGCCGTAGTAGTTTGGAGAAGTCAACACAGGAGGAATTTGACGCGAAATCGGGTATTCCGGGATAGGAAGAATCCACTGGATATGTACGATGACGGAGAGTTATACGACAAGTTTAGATGTCGCCGTCACGATATCCTAACAATCGTGGATGAACTGCTAGACGACTTAGAGTACCCCGATCGACACGCGATAAGGCTCCTTGCCGGCTACTCTGCAAGTTATAGACACGTATGCGAGTTTGTTTCTAAAACTTGGTGGCTGAGACCATCCGTATCGACCAGTCAACCGCTTCCCGAACCATCCACCGTGTGACCAACGCTTTGTTCGCTCGGATGCATGAGTGGGTACAGCTACCGACGCATCAACAAGCCGACCGACAGAAGGCGAGTTCCTCCGGCTAGCGGGATTCCCCACCGCGGCGGCATGAATCGACGGGACCCACGTCCGCACGAGCACGAGCATATGTCAACAGGGAGAATTTTCACTCGATAAACGTCCAGGTAACGTGTGATTTATCAAATAGTTTAAATTTCACAAAACCTTTATGCAATGTGACTCTATTTTAACATACGTGTACTATTAACCCATCAGTAGTGGCAGCAAAACTAAAAAAACTAAAAACATTTAAATCACCTGGACCTGATGGCATACACCCCAGGGTCTTAAATGAATTAGCAGACTGCATCAGTATTCCATTATCAATTATTTTTAACACATCTCTAACAACAGGCAAACTACCCAAAGAATGGAAACATCCATAAGAAAGGAAGTAAAACATTACCTCAAAATTACCGACCAGTCAGTATAACAAGTGTAGTGGGTAAGATAATGGAAGAAATAATTAGAGACACCATCACTGTACATATGAAAGAAAATTAGCTATTGAGTAAATGTCAGTTTGGTTTTGTAAAGGGCCGCTCAACAGTACTTCAACTATTAAAGGTATTAGATATATGGACTGAAACGCTGGACAATGGAGGCTGTATTGGTGTAATATATTGTGATTTTATGAAAGCATTTGACAAGGTCCCACATTCAAAACTTAAAAAAAAAAATACAGAGCTATGGAATAAAGGGAAACCTAATTAACTGGATCATAGATCTACTTTCACATAGAAAGCAACGAATACGAATTAACAGCATATTTTCTAACTGGCAAGAAGTGATCAGTGGAATACCACAAGGATCTGTGATCGGCCCCCTTCTTTTTGTTATCTTCATAAATGATCTACCTGATGTTATAAAAAACTCTCATATTTTCCTATTTGCAGATGATATGAAACTTTTTAACCCTATTTATAATGAAGATAACTGCAACATCCTACAAAATGATCTCACCTCAGCGGAGAAATGGTCAGAAACATCACTACTGAAATTTCATCCTGATAAATGGTGTAACATGCGAATTGGACGTTCCTCCATAAGAAATGATGGATACACAATGGGTAAAGATCAGAAAACAATTAATAAAGCAGAAACAGTAAAGGATATTGGAGTAACTTTTGACTCATCACTTAACTTCGAGGCACATGTCAGAAAAAATTCTATGATGGGGATAATTCGACGCACTTTTGAATATCTAGATGATAAGTGTTTTTCTACTGTTTTTAAGTCTCTTGTCCGACCACATATCGAGTATGCAAACCAGGTATGGAGTCCATATTTAATTAAACACATAACAGCACTTGAAAATGTTCAGCGTCGAGCAACTAAATTAATTCCTGGATATAAGGAACTGGATTATAAAGAACGTCTAATAAGATTAAAGCTACCAACTCTTTCATACCGTCGACTTAGGGGAGACATGATAGAAATTTACAAAATATTAACTGGGAAATATGACTCTACTGTTACATCAAATTTTGTTACATTAAGGGATAATGATTCAATAACGAGAGGGCACAGCCTAAAAATATTTATAGAAAGATGCCGATTAAACATCCGAAAAAAATCATTTGTATACCGATCTACTGATGTATGGAATAGTCTGCCACAGTCTGTGGTAGATGCTCCATCAGTCCAATCATTTGAAGGTAGACTTGATAAACTATGGAAAAATCATCCTATAAAAATGATTTTACGGCACCACCTCAACTATGGACTGTGTCACCTTTAGACGCATGCGCACAGTCTCAAATCAATGATCAAGACAGAGCTGGCACAAGAGGCAGAAATGCCTAATTCAGCCAGAAAAGGACCTGTAAGAACCTGTAAGTAATACGTATTTACTGAAGTACTTCTTGAAGTACTTGAATGACCACAATTTTTTTAAATGATGCGAATACATGATCAAACATAGATTTAAATACAACTTCATAATTAAAATGTAATTACATTTTATTAACTATTTGTAATTGTATGTGACACTACGTAAAATGAATCGGTTGTATAAATTTGTATTGAAATACTTCCCTAAATTATTTAATTTTTTTCTCAAATAATATTTCAAGTACTTTTATTTCAGTATGGCTATTATTTTAGTTAGATTTCATTTGCTTTTCTTCAGTCAAAAATTTCAATAGATCATTTGAAAATTGACCACATTTTCTAGTAAGAACGAAAACCATTATCACTGAGGTCATACCAATGAAAGCAGGTTACATTTTTTAGTTATCACCTGTGAGCAGCTTGGTTTTGTTGCTAATAACACTCCTAACATATATTTGCTCTGTATGGTCAGAGGGGAGGTAGAAGTTCCTCAAAAATTATTACTTGCCTATATTGTTGACATTTGACAGCATACCAACTGTAGCTATGTAGGAATATATCATCACAAATATGATGATGTATTGATTTGACCACATATACAGGGTACTTGAATTATTATTATTATTCACTTATGTGAAACACCTATGGATATATGTGTTTAGTATAGTATATATGTATACTATTTTATTTTTATTTACTACATGTTTATACTATTTTACTTATTTATTCATTTTTAATATATTGTGCAGTTGTGTGCCAATTTAAGTCTGTATTTTAAAGTATCATATTTGTTTTATTAGTATATCCTCATTTCATCAAAGTAGTATTGCATTAACTTTTTAGTGTTATTATATATATATATATATATTATGTTATTAGTATGTATTTTTATTATTATTATTTTAGGAGTAATCATTGTAAAGCGCCCCAGAACAATTATTTGGATGGGGCGCTATATAAGAAATAAACTATTATTATTATTTATTTATTGTACACTGTGAAACAGTTAATTTTGCCTCTTGTGCCAGTCACTGATGTTTCCTCTAATTAAAGTACACTGTAGCTACCTTATTTGCACATGCCACTTAATTGCAATTAGTAACACCAGACATCTGTCCCCAGCCACCAGCACCTACTATTGTTTGTTCAAGTGCTTCTTGCAGCTGATCACACTTGGCTACACTTTGAGGACAGGGTAGCATACATAGATGCCTGCATGCTAGGGGTTTATTGCTTGAATGGAAAGGCTGTTTTTATTATGATAGATCAAGAGAATGATGTAGGATACTTGGATCTTTTTACCTATGTACAATTTTTTTTATTTGCATGTTTAATGCTATAAATGTGTTTAAATGCAAAAATATCCAGGTACTATTTTACTGTAGTCATTTAAACTTAACAATATAGTGCTGTTTGAAATGCATCAGTTACAAATTCAACACTTAATAATTAAGAAATAATTGTATTTCACCCCTGTGCTATTGACCACTTCTAAATAAAATGTAAGTCACAGTTTTGTTTCATGCACAAACTAGTAATAACTACACAGTATTAAAAGTATTAAAAAATGCATTGACTCAGGTATAAAAACATGCACATTAAATGAGTGTCATCTGTCTCTGTTGTGGTTCATATGTGATGCTGACATGAGGATTATGAACTGCATTGCCATTTGCCAAGTGGCCGGGTTCAGTGCAAGATTCCAGAATCCTGAGGGAATAGCAGCTGTTTCAGCATTCGAGTCGCCACAAAAACCATTGACTGATGTGTTTCTTGGGGACAGTGGGTATATATTCTCTCACCGATCCTCAACACGTGGAATCAACACGAACAGTCATACACAGATGCCCATTGTGTCAACGTAACTGTCAAAGTAGCAGTAACTGCTGCTTTAGTGACTCCACCTGCATAAACCAGCTGGCACCTGGCTCAGGCTGTGGTGGAAGTTCTGGCAGTGGTGCAGGCATCACAGATGATGATACATCTGGAATGCCAAAACATGTTGCTTTAGTAACTTATTTGAATTAACACATGCACTTTGTTATTGACATAGTCAATCCTGTTTTCTGTAACTGAAGAATAGAGTCACTATACCTGTATGTTACCATGGTTCAGTCTTACCCGACATGTTGTTTACTCACATAATATAGAGTTAAGATGTTCATTTAATTGATCAAAAATGTGTATATACTCCCATACACCAACGTGTGTGTGTATGTGTCTGTGTGTTTGTGTGTGATATGTAAGTATGATTATTGTTTAGAATTTAGAAGGTGACAGATCATTGTAGATGTGACAAAGTGTGGATACTGACCTCTGTCCTATTATGTAACTCTACCAGTCACCAACTCTAGGGCTGGCCATGCTCTTGTGTATTGCTATTGTAGTATAATTGCCCTGGTTATGGATGCCTGCCACTTTAAGGTGGCTGCCTGTAACTTGAGTTCCCCCCACTGTGCTATTTTTATGATGGCTCTCTCTCTCTCTCTCTCTCCTGGTAAGTTTCCATTAATAGGATGCTTGATGCAACCCACATTGTTTACATAAGCTGTTTGACATTGCTAATTAGATATGAAAATCAAAGATAAATAGAGATTGCTCACCCCATGCATCATCGACATAGCCTGGCCATCACCTGTGTCCAACATGAAGCTGTCTGTGCCTTGCACTGAAACGTGAACATTATAAGTTTTGTAAATATTACATATTGACGCATTGTGTTAATATATTATTTCCATTGTATCATGTATGAATTGCGTGTTACTGAAGAATTATTTCTGTATAACAGTTCTGCATAAGAGTTGCTTTCACAATACAACTGTCTGTAGCATTCATACCATTATAAAAATTTGAATATAGGCATATGTTTGATTTACTAATGGATATTGAACTATATAAAATAAAGTTTCATATGTGTCATTAATGTATTTGGTTCATTTTTATCGGAATGAGAATTATAGCTGTGACAACTGTACTTCAACAATAATTACATATATACCAGTATATGTTTTAATATAAATTTATTTTATGTTATAATAATTATGCTATCAACAAGTCTGAAAACAGTCAGTTCTCGCTTTAGTGCCATTTAGTTTTGTTGTAATATGTCACAAGCACACATCACAAATTAAAATAATAAAATTTAAATAGAAAACACTGATTGGGATTTAATTTCCTTTGTTTAATTTTCTATTATTTTTTTTACCAAAAAAGTCACTGTAGTAAATAAGGAATTGTACATAATACGGTGTCACTTGAAAGTACGACACACACCACAGACAGTAATCATTCATTTGACTAGTTATGAATACTCGCCATCAATTCCCGTTGTCACATCGGTTCCTTCACCAGTTGTACCCATGATGATATTCTGATTCTGATGGTTTGTAGTGCAAAACCCCTACTGGGGCATCACGCACAAGTTCAGCATACATCAGCATACAGAGGTCAATTTGGTGGTCTGCCTCTCACTTTTCCTTGATCACGTAGTGCGTTTTAAGACCGCAGATTTAAAATGTTTCCCCTTTTGTTTAGGTTGTCCTCCGTTCTTGCGCCACCGAGCGAATTCACTTTAGCGGTGAACTCTCGTCAAACTTACCATTTTCTTGATTGTTACCGAATTTTGTAACTTGCTCATCAAAATGTTTTTTTAGTTGCCGATTCCCTCAATTAAACATATTATTTCGTAATCTCGACAGGGCGGCTTACGCTTAACTTTTTTTTTCATGCGCTTCCCACCTTCGCCGACTTCCACGCCAAACTGAATGTAAACAAACACTGACCACGACGTGCGATGAACCCCTATTTGACCCCGTGCGTCACCGCGCGCGTGCGCAATGCGGCAGAATTCGTGGGGAATCCCTGTTTCGAAGCTCCTCAAATAGCCTCGAATACTCCTCAATTGACTCTCAGAATCGCCGTCCGCAGACTAACTATGCGGCGGCTAAATCGCGCTGCGACCGGTTCATGCATACCGACTGAATCACTCGCTGGGCCACGGCACAGTTAGTCTGAGGGTAGCGCCTGTGCGGCGCCTAAGCTAGTCTGAGGACATGCATATCACCCCTGGACCTGGTGGACACTGAAGCAGCCGGCGGGAGACGAATGAGTTATGCGTCCTCTCTGGGCCTCCCTAACGACAAGAGCAATAATAAGAGCGTTATAACACATACGGCGTCTAAACCCATTGTTGAAACTAGACGTATTTATTCTGACACAGGCATACATTACCTTATCGACATTTGCTTAGGTCTATAGTCAGATGTGAAATAGAAACAGCAACGCTGTCAAGACTTCCCTAAACGATCGGGCGCTTCTTGCCAACGTTCCGCGGCGCGGCGTTGTTGCCAAACCGGATGACGTCATACCCACTGTTACGTCACGTCAACGCGGCCCATGCGCCATGTCTCACGTAGTTGCCGAAGTATTTCTGGCTACGTCGTGAACAATGGTGGCGACTTCGCTGCAATAGGGGAAACCCGGGCAATGTGGGAGGGTTAACGTTCCGCTGTTCGTCCCACCCACAGTTTGCGTTTTAGGGTAACAGTTTGTTGTGTATCGGCCAAACACACCAAAACACAACAGGGCATGGTATTGTTTTTTGTTGTTGACATCATTAGTTTTGATAAATACGGACTATCCCGTTTTACCCGCAAAATTCCCATTTTAGCCGCATGTACGAGTAAAATGATTCGGGAAATATGGGATGCATATTAGTTGTGTCATTCGCTAATGTGACGTAGTCCTACATATGCAGAATAGTTACTTACGTAACTGATATATTAGAACTAGTAAACAACGATAGCAATGGCGAAGATATACGATATGGTAAGGTCGTATAAGCAAAATGTCATGTGAATTTGACTGCCGTATCTTGGGCGGATTAATACTCCTGTATAATTATGTAATCCATAGACCTCACATCTTTATGTAACTGAGTGATCTCGAGCTACTAGTTAAATTAAGCGACCTACAGAAACAGGCATAATGTCAAAGTAAATTGCTTAAATGTTTTGTTTTTCAATGAAAAATAGCAAAAACAATGGCATAACATGCAAAACTGTTGCAAACCAGTGACCATTAAACAGTTCAGTGTCCTATGGACCTTTAACAAAGGTCACATCTAAAATATTCAACGTGCATAAATATCCTATGGTGTGTAACCATTAGTCACAGATGTTATATATTTGAAACTTCCGTTGGTTATTAAACAGGTATCGTGTGTGGGGGAAAAGGATGATCCCTTTTTGCCCGCATTAGTATATCCCATTTTGCCCAGAATAGGTATGGTTTAATCAAACTGTGATACATTAATCATCACTCACTCTCACGAAAAGCTATTATACGCTGAAATACTCCTAAACTAATACTACATCATCACAACTTTCAAAGTTGAAAAGTTGTTACCTAGCAAACAAAGATGGATCGTCAAACAAACAATTTTGCAAGGGAGCAAAGGTAAGGATTACTAACGATTGCTTACTAAGAATTGCATACAATTGGTTTGTATAGTAGTCAGCACATGCCGCTATGCTAGTTGGAAGCGAAAATACGCTTTGTGCCAGCACTCTTCTTGATATATAGCGATTTCCCATATTACCCGACTGTCCCGTTTTACCCGGGTTTCCCGTACCTCTAAGCGAACTGGGCGAACATATTTCTTTCTCCTTCTTCCCTATTGATAGTTAGACTTGTGCTAGCGTTTGTAAACGTGACATGCGTATTACGTTGCATTATGTTTCAACAGCCAGTCCGACATTCACATTCTGGTACTGTTTCTTATAGCCTACAGGCCTACGACAGTCACATGCCAGGTGCATATTAAACGTGCTGTATTTACCTAATGAAAACATACAACCGCCGAATACATCTTTCGAAATATATTCTAGACAGTCTTCGATAGTCATGGCTAACAGTCAACAGTCGGAACACGCAACAGTCGGTTTCGTGACCGAGCCATCCAGCCAGCCAGCACGACGAACACAGCCAACAGCTCCGTCGCTAACTTGACCGGAGACGACGGCGACGCCAAACGAGAGTAAATGCGTCGTCACTTTCTCGGTCGGTCGCTTGGCGGCGCCACGAGTGTTTACAATAAATAATTGTCTGCGTTTATAGTTTCAGAAGATTTACTGTTATTATGAAGTTGTTTCCACACTGCTGGCGCAGGTGTGAACAAACCAAGTTTGGCCAATATTGAGATAGTAGTCAATTCTTGTTTTGTATTCAGTAGAAACCGGAAGCATCTTCTTAGGTATGGGTAGTGATAGTAAGAAACTGGGACAATTAAGTATCACGCGAGCAAACATGATTTGCATACTGTATGGCAATTTTAATATACCTTCCACCTTTTGTTCACGGCTCCGTATTATATGTAATATTTTGGTTCCTTATTTTAGCATCGTTCTTTGCTATTACGTGTTTAAAAATACGAATGTAGATGTATGCCATGGTAGAATTATAGTGCATGCAGTTATCCGCCAGATGGCAGTTAATACCGGGCCTGCTTTCTACAAGTCAGTCATGCATGCGTGTACACCTAATAGATAATATACCTACTGCCACTTAAATACCTGTTCTTTTCACTGATTTAGCAGTAAAGGCAGGCATACATTTAGCCAAATATAAAGGGAAATATAATGCTTGGGTGATAGCAATTAGTAGATCTGAGATGGAAAATTACAGAAGCCAACACTTGTAACAACAGGGTGGAGTAAGGCTCATTTCAAGATGACAGATTATAAATAAAAAACATTAATTGGGACGGATGCAATCTTGTGAGAAGTTCCTGTGAATAGTACGGCTTTTATTTAGTGTAACCTTCAAGTTGTATTAGTGCCTGCGGAGGGAGGGGGCGCGTACCGTCCATAATATTCAGAACAGGTAAAACATCGTAGTACTTAATTACATAAATCTTACGTTCTAACCTGTCGTATGTTACCCTGTTTCCACAGCATTTAACACGTATATAAGAGAGTTATGATAAGACTTCATTACGGACGAATTTCTATAAGGTACTGATTTGTTCCTTTCTTATTGCCCACGCCAGACAGTACAGAAATGTATTATTATGATTGCGTGTATACATTTATAACTATATAAAATAACACATACAAGGCAGTTATTACACTGGCGGACAATTTGTTAGTTTTCATCAGTTGGTAACCAGAATTGTCAACAGTCGTATAGCAATATTTACTGTCAATAAACGAAACCCGTGTTTGCGTGACCCATGTATTGCATCAATTATGCTGAGACAAGGTGTTCTGGTCAAGTTAATCTGCTACGAAGGCTATGTCTTAGGTACGGTTCAAATTATTGATCCTTAGACTGCAGCATATAAACGTAACAGCTTTCTTTTTAAAGTGCGATTGCTCTAGTAATAATAAGACACATTATTTAGACACTAAAATCCAAAGTACAAACTCTGTTCAGTAGTGTTTACAATAGTAGTTAAATGTTAAAGTTCATTGGTGTGACATGCTTCCAGATCGACGTATTATTCTGAATTCTCGAGTAGGTAATTTATTAAGTTTCAGTGTCGTCAGTGTTTTTCCAACTGGTGTTGCGTAGTACATTTTAGAAGCTGTAAAAACTGATAGCAACGACAGAACGACAAAACGACAGAGCGACAGAGCGACAGAGCGACAGAGCGACAGAACGACAGAACGACAGAACGACCGACCGACCGACCGACCGACCGACCGACCGACCGACCGACCGACCGACCGACCGACCGACCGACCGACCGACCGACCGACCGACCGACCGACCGACCGACCGACCGACCGACCGACCGACCGACCGACCGACCGACCGACCGACCGACCGACCGACCGACCGACCGACCGACCGACCGACCGACCGACCGACCGACCGACCGACCGACCGACCGACCGACCGACCGACCGACCGACGGACCGACGGACCGACGGACCGACGGACCGACGGACCGACGGACCGACGGACCGACGGACCGACGGACCGACGGACCGACGGACCGACGGACCGACGGACCGACGGACCGACGGACCGACGGACCGACGGACCGACGGACCGACGGACCGACGGACCGACGGACCGACGGACCGACGGACCGACGGACCGACGGACCGACGGACCGACGGACCGACGGACCGACGGACCGACGGACCGACGGACCGACGGACCGACGGGCCGACGGATCGACGGACCGACGGACCGACGGACCGACACCGACGGACCGACGGACCGACGGACCGACGGACCGACCGACCGACCGACATACCGACAGACCGACAGACCGACAGACAGACATACCGACAGACCGACAGACCGACAGACCGACAGACCGACAGACCGACCGAGTGTGCTTTAGTGTGGGTGTACTCTAGTACATTATATGAACAATAATCTTAGTCACAGCAAGACAATTTCGCCTCTTTCCGATCATCTACTTCGAAAAGATGCGGTATTTCGAAAATGACCCATCTAAAATATTTTAAGTCAATTCAACCCGTTCATATGCGCTTGTTCCGGCAATTACAGATCACCTTCAGGTTACCCTCAGAATAAGTGTTAATAACACGTAAGAAATAGTGTTCTATACGTGCGTTTGCCAAACAATAACTAACACAAACTTTTTTGTATTTTGTACAGAAAACGACATAAAATCGTTGCTGACTTGAGAATAATTGTCCAACGATGACATGATTCGATTGGGAAACCGGCTTTAAAGGGCCTACGTCTAACTATTTTACACTATACTGTTTAAACTATTTTCCTGTGGGTCAACTCATCATAAAACAACCCACAGTATTCTCTGACACATTCCTAATTTTGTCATAATATTTGTGCAAGGCTAATTTATGGTCTACGTTAGTACAGTTGCAGTCTTTACACAATAAAAATGTAGAAGTTACATTTTCATTTAAATAATAACTGTATTTTTGCTACCTTTGTATTTAATCCATTGTGTAATGGACTGTCCTATATTTGTTAAATCATTATTTAATTGATTTGCAATATCCCTTTTATCAGTTATTTTGGTATAATTGTCTGTAGACAATAATGGTAGTTTCTTATTTGTTTACTTTTTTGAAATAAACTAATTAATAACTTTCCAGGTATTTTATATCGTTTTTAAATCTGTTTTCAAAATACACTTTTTTTGCTGCACCAATAGTATGTTTTAATATTGTATTATATGCTTTTAGGTTTATGTTACTAATTTCATAGTTAGAAGAATTTGGATGTGTCAATTTAGCTGTTTATGCCATTTGTCTCGATATTGTATTGATCTTAGTATTCCTTGTAATCCACATATTTTTTATGTTTATATTTATTAAATTTCATCAGCTTAGTAATTATGTGATTTTCTGAGAAAGCTCTGATGTTGATAAATCTATAATTTAAGCGTCAATACAGTGTCGCCACCGTGCGTCAGAAAATGAAATCAATTGTCTGGCCCCTAACCCTAACCCTGATCCTCACTCCCCTCCACCTCGGACTCTCCCTCTCCCCCCTGGACGGCAAACAGCCTTGTACACCGATAACTAGAACTCACACCTGGGTTATCAATGTCGGAGCGTGTTCAGTTATGTCCTTGCTGGTTCGGATTGTTTCAGCGTATTTGCTCGGCGGCGTCACACGCACTAGATACACTCGATCGTCGACGCAGTCAAAATGGCGCCGATGCATAGCGCGATAGTAGGGCGCCACCAGGTGATCAATGCGAGACTCAACTGCCAGTGCGACAGACAGTCGCTGAAGGCGCTCGATGATCGGCCGGTGCAGCGCCACCTCGGACAGCGCACTCGACATGATGGCGATGAGGAAGTTGATGAGGAGGATGGCCACCATGAACATGTAGACGACGTGCAGCGCGTAGATCCAGCCCGGGTGACGGAGGCGCAGCTCGGCCGGGTTGACGAGGTTGAGCATGATGGCGAACGTCGAGTAGACGCCGCGGGACATCGTGGAGAACTCACCGCTGCAGACCTGTCGCTCGCTCGTGTTGACCGTCACGAAGAAGGCCTGGCACGTGGCGAAGAAGAAGATGGCGTAGACGACGCCGAAGTTGAACATCTGTCGCACCATTCGCTGGATGGCGACGACGAAGTAGCCGATGAACGGTAACAACTGGACGAAGTACAAGAGTGACCAGGTCGACAAGAACGTGCAGGCGACACGCACTCCACTTGAGTACACGTTGGTCTCCCATTCGTTGACCTTTCGCGAGGCGGCGATCGCTAGCAGCACGGCCAACGTCTGCTGGATGCGGATGTAGTAGAGGGAACAAGCGAACGCCTTTCTCTTCTTGCCGTCGACAGTCTTACACATTGGTCCTGCCCGACGCGTCGTCCGCAGCCACCTGCGAGTTTTAATGTAACCGACGAGATCCCAGAGTAAGACCAACTGACTGTGGGTGATGATGTAACAGGCGAGGACAAGCCTTGAGATCTTCGACAGGTAGAGCGGACTTACGAACTCGCACAGTCGGTAGTCGGCAGACGTTGGCGCGCCTGTTGTGTCTGTGGCGTTGCCGGCCGGCCCTAGGCTCGGTGTGTGGTCGAAGCCGCTGATATCGAGGGCGAAGTAAGCAAGAATGTGCACCAGCCGCAGTAGCGCCCACACGAATATCAACGGCCGGTTGACGGAAATCTTCACCGAGATCCACTTGCCGAGCGGCTCTTTGAAGAACACCGCTCCGACGTGAGAGTGCGACAACTTGCGTTCGTCGAGTGTCACCAGGAAGCGCACTGGTGACACGTGGCGCCGGTTGTCATCGGCGAAGCTCTCGTATTCGGTGACGTCATACCACTGGTAGATGCTGAGACCCCGCGCCACCTGTCGGACGAGGTACACGCCCTCCGTCTCCATGATCGCGTGCACGAAGCGCAGTGTGCCGTGCTGCGAGGCGGCTTCCAGGGGCCGAAGCCCGTTGTTGCCCTCCGTCAGAAGGAGCAGTCTTTTCGTCGGTAGATCCACTAACCGCATGATCTCTCGGTACGACGTCACGCAGCGCTCCTCATTCGCATCGTCGTAGTAAGCCACGAAGATCAGCTGGTGCACGACGTTGTGACCGGAAGCGTCCTGCGATGTCACGTGCACGCCGTGGCCAATCAGAACACGCAACACACGGAGCGCGCCGGAGAGTGCGCACAGTGCCAGCGGCTTATTGGGCCTCCCCCCGAAGGCATACTTGTTGTGACGAAGTAACTCCTCGTCCTGGAAGTGGAAGGAGCCGTTCAGCAGACGCCGACGTTGAGGTTCATCCGCGGCTGTGAGGACGCTCTCGACTTGGACAGCGTCGTCGCTCACGATCGCCGTAACCCAGAACTGGTAGACGTCGACTGGCAGAAGGTGATTCTCCGTCGCCACTTCCGGGTCTTGTGATACAGACATTATTGGGCCGACCTCTGTCAAGTAGTGTCTCTTGCGTTGCAGCACAATATGTCACTTGCACACAATTCAGAGCAAAATAGTTGGTGCTTGTCAACTTGTAAATCCGATGTTAACTGTGTTACTCAAATTGCCTTGTAGCTTAACTTTCGCTGATGTGACCGGTTAGTCTTCTGAAGTGCGTCGAATGGCGATTGTCTGCCAGCTGAATACAAAATGATGCAAAGTTATTACATTACAATTTAACGGCACAACATGCAAACCCACGATAAATACAACTATGTGCTGTGAAGTAATTTAAAAGGTTCTTTATTTGGTCTTTCGTAGAGTATTTCACGAATGGAAGCAAACATTGCGTCTACAGATCGTTGCTTTGTGGCTCACGGAAAACGAAGTACAGATTTTAAAATAAATACATACTTAACAATGTTCCTATGCCGACGTCGTAGACTTGTCTTCTTTTCTCGGTAGCAGTGTTATATCTCTCCCGTTTGCTTACATGGAAATATTATTATTATGCTATGTTTATGCTGGCTACATACCAAGTTAGCTCACTCCAAGTGTTACGTACACAACTCGAAGTAAAACTATTGCACATTGTATATTAACTCACCTTGATATTTCCGAGGAATCCCTTGATGAGTTTTCGAACATAACATTCCCGGCTACCGATGTCTTTGTGGAACTACTCTTTCTTATCCAATGTTTGATTTTCAAAATGCGCGGTGAACAATCGAAGTTCTCGTACAGACCATTGTCACGGATGAACATCCACTACAAGACTAAATATACTTGACCTGTCCTGCTGTAGCTGAACACATCCACCTGTCATTGCTCGAATACTTGCATTGTGTTAAAACCATTATTCCCTAGTATCTACATAAACATTGTGTACGCCGCATTATAACAGCAGTTTACTCGGGTTGACTAAAGAAGACCGTGGCCGGATGCCAGCCACATGTATGGATAATGAGTGTCGGCATTTCCAATTCCTGATAACATTACTTATCTTTGTTGCTGGATTATATAAAGTGCTTTGTGATACATTATTAATATAAATTGACGCTTTTATTCAAATGCATCCGCAATGCATAGATATTTGCTATGTGCATGTTTGCATGTAAATAGTCATACGCCCAGACTCAGTGACCTGTTCCAGGAGATATGCATGTGAAAGCATATGTCATCAAGACCCTTGGAATACAGGCATTTGTTTCGCATTTTACGGTTTCAAATAAACAAATTTGTGTTTGTGCTAAATATGAAGCAGACTTCGGCAATACGAAAATATTTAAATACTAACATTAAACATGAATAGATATGATTTCATCAACCAACAGTTGAGAACAGAGAGGAGCGGAAGGTAGTGACAAGATGGGTCGACGGAGTGAATGACATACAAATGGCGCTATTGGGAAATGGGAAGTGAAATAAGCCAACAGTGCTGGGTGTGTAGAAGAGCGGAGGGTGAAATGTGATCGGTGAGAGAACGAAAAAGACGAACACCGAAGATAACAAAACATCAATCACACCCAGGAATTTACGAATAAAAAGAAGAGAGCAAAATAATAAGACTATAAATGGAATCATGGTTATCTCGTTGTATTGTGTTAGACGTCTTATAATGTAATCACCGAGAAACAACATTACATTCTAAAAAAGCAGTACCATTTGTTATAGCTCGCGACTTGTAAATGACATAATTGTGTGGTTTAGATTGGATAAACAACGACTGAGAAGAAAACAAACTGTGTCTTTGTTGTCTGCCGTCTATGTCCTTCGACACCCTTACGACCCTCGTCTTCAACCACTGCCTTCGTGGACGCGTTGGACCAGTTTTCCTGTGATAAATATAAATAAACATGTTTCGTTGACACTAGTGATCGTGCATATTCAAAAGCACTCAATCACACAACGCCGATGCGTATGGTATCAATCCCTGGGGAATATGTCGATTAATGTGCTTTGTGTGCAGAGCAGATCTCCGCATGATGTATTTGTGGAAGGCGCTATTTCCACAACGTACCAGAGACAATATCCTCCGCTAGTGCGTCTAGTTTTGACAGTGTTAATTTATTTAAGTTCACTGATAAGGATCAACATTTATTTTAACATGTAGTATCGGGTTTAAGAGGGTTTATCAAAGTTAGCGGTGTTACTCCATCCGGTAGACGATAGCATATCACTTGTCTTGTCGTTTTGTTTTAGCTGGGTTACTGCTAAACGATTGATTAATGGACAGCGGTGATCAACCTTCTACAGTGTTAAATAAAAGGACTATGCAAAACTATTTCGAAATTTCCGTAAGCTCACGTTGATGAATACATAATTACTTTATATACAGTAGTTGACTGTGCGAAATAAGATAGAGTGGGTACTGCGGTATGCAGGTATTGCAGCACCTCAGGTATTGCAATACCTCAGGGAGTTTGCCGTGCAGAGTTGTAAACACAGTTGTAGACACAAGCGGAACTGGATCACACATTGTAAGCTGTCAGGAAATGGCACCAGGCTGTAGTAAGCCTTGCAGTGCACCCCCGCAATAAACACTGGCGTGTTCTCAGCTCACACCCGGCCCTCTGTCATTACCTTCCTCACATGTTTCGTTGTGTTTCTGACTCAAGAGCTAACGTGTTCTGGTGGGATCTGCCTTGGGAACGATATCTATATTGTTTACATGTTCTGATATTTTGTGTTGTAATATGCCACGCACTGAAATCTGGTGTCTAGATATCCGGCATATTAGACTGCTTTAGCCGATTAGCACTCAAGTCGGGCATTGACTGTCACCAAAAATCTCCTCAGGTCGGCCATAGCTGGCCAGCGAATACATCACAGCGTTTGAAATCGGTTTACGTGGTTGCATCTAGTGATTAAGACACGCAATAAATGCGACACCTATCTAGACATATAACATTAAATTGTGACTATTTTGGATACTTCAGTTCTCAAAAATATCTACCGCGTTTTCGAAATGTAACAGCAATAAGTTTTGTTTTCGGACATTTAAAAATGTCCTCCAGCCAGGAGTTGGCCACGTGTACAGCTAAAATGTGTAATATATTGTAACAAGTTTTATACCAGTGTGTAGATAATGTAATGTTCTTTTAAATAAATTCAACTTGTAGCAGTAGAAATACAAGCATAAATAAGTTACACCGCAACAAAGTATTTATTTTACCAAAAGTTTCAAAATGTCATATAGTGTCAACCAAGAAATGCTCAATATATTTTAAAGTTATGACAACAGTTTTGACACCACATTTATTATCTACAGCATGCATACAACATGCAATTGCGAGAATTGAATAATAAAGGCGCTAGAACAAAGACAATGGCGCAAGCAATATCTTTAAACATATATGTCAAATATTTGAAGCGCCACTGGCTTCAATTAATTAAGTTAAAATCGGCTGCGTGCCAATGGGTTAAATTAGGAATTTTGTCTCGGACAGGCAGTTGGCTCCGTGATCAAACAAATATTTGATCAAATGTCACTGTTTTGATCGCGCGTTTACTTTGTTGTATGTGTTTACGCTCTGCGCACTATATTACTTTGTTGTCGCTTCACATAAACAGTCTTTAGCGACATTCTACCACCCCGGATACAATTGCTGGCCAGAACATACAATCACTCGAATGCCGTATTGCGCGTATTCCCGACGCCGTGAACCTTCTTTATTGCAGGAATGCAAATGCTGCCAAGAGTCGAGTCGAGTTTCGTCGACAGACACGTAACCCTCGACGAATGCTACGACGGCAGTGAATTAGTTCCGGGTAAGTTGATCGAGTTGACCGTCAAAGAATCAGACGACTGTCGATGCTTCAGCTGTGGCTAGCGACTGTCGTCCATCGCTGATGGTTATCCTCTCGTGAATCTACTTGACGCCGCTGGCTTCTACTCGACGCGAAGACAATCTACTTGCCGTAAATGATCTTCTATTGGACATCGATGATCTACTTCGTGCGATTGTCTTTTGGTAGATGTCGATGATCTACCCGATGCGCTGTCCGGCCATTCCTTGGAGGGGTTTGAGGAAAGGAACCTACTGGCTCTAGTATAACCATAGATATAAATGGTATAACCCCATTTTAGAGTTTATTTATGTAATTTTGATGGTTTGTTTTAAAGTCGTTAACGGTCAGTTATTTACATAATTGCTTGGCAGTGCAGTTCACGGCTTAAAGATAAGTTGAGAAAATAACATGTCTGGTGCTGACAGTGACGTCGAACTATTGTTTTATCGAGTGGTCCTGGACGTTTAATTCAAATTTGTATTTCTGGGTTGATATTCTTAAGTCGCTCATTATATTGTGTACTTCGATCTTATCCCATCGTCTGCTTTCCTGTATATTAAAAGTCACACTTTTGTAATCTCTAATGTTGATAATTAACTTGTTACGGCGGTCCTCCACTCGACAATGGCGATGTGCTATTAGATGGTGTTAATATTGTACTTGACGTGCATGCTGACCTACTTGACGCGTTGATCTTCAGTTGATGTTGGCGACATTGATGATCTCCTTGATGTCGATGATCTTCTACCCGACGCGATGATCCAGGCTGCCGCTTGTGCTGCCCGATAATACGTTATGCGCAAAGGCAAACTACTTCCTTGAAAGACAATGACGCAGTTAATTTGCAATGGTGAGAATTCCATAAGCCTATGAAGTCCTATAGCTGAATCATAAACTTTATTTAACAATGTTGCCTATTTGGTTTGTTTGTTTGTTTGTTTGTTTGTTTGTTTGTTTGTTAAGTACGAATCATGTAATGTAGCCTATGCAACATAAGGAACATATGGTCCTTAAGTTGTATAGGTAAATGCATTCAAAGAAGTGCATAATTATTATTTATTAGCAGTTCACAGTTAGTGCATAAAATGTCAAAAACGTGGGCGTCATTTTTATGAAGTGAAGATAGTCACAATAATAATGTAAATGAGAACACACCAATACGTTATCAGTCGTAAAAATAAGAGGGCAACTACTTTTTTAACGTGGAGGAAGACAGTAGAAGAAGAACTCAATCAGTGGCATCGGAGCTGGGCTAGGCTGAGACAGGGCCAATTGGAGCACGCTTGCTTCCGCCCTATGTAACAGTTTCAAGTGAGAAAGTACGGTCAGATGTGGATTCGGCTGTCACAGATTCTGATTAATTGCTGCTTATGTCATGAGTGGTAACGGGTAGAAACTCTAGATCTAAAACAATAGTGACCTGCTGGATTAAAACCAGTAGCCCATCCAGCCAATACAATATGGTTCCAAACTGGTGGCCCAAACTGACTGGCATCTTTAAACAATGCAGTGTTAATGTTGAGCCCTGTGTCTGTGATATCCATAAAGGCACACATGTGACACAGACAGTGCTGTGGTGCTGAGGGCATATTGTGACCTGACCACTTAGGGTAGACAGGGGTAAAGCGCACCCCCTCGGGGCAAAGCGCACCCTCGTAAATCGTACGATATACGTTTTAGCGGCGTCATCTACCAATCAATGAACGCACTATGCTAAAAAAAACTATCTTGGCAATTATTCGCGCTCCATCGCGCTCCTTCTTTTGCTTTTGGGAAGGCGACTTTCCGAGCACCCGGGCGTTCGAACTTTTATTTTTAAGTCGAGATTTATTTTTCGCTTGAACACCACACTTTATGCTGCATAACACAATAACTTTTGCAGTTACCTTATAAAGTTCTGTGAGGAAAATGTAGCTATGTTTGTTACATTTACTTTACAATATCCTGAATATTCATCAACGCCAATGCGTTCAGACAACGAGCAATATCGTTCGGCTTCGGTCAGTCCATGGGCGCCGCCATCTTTGAATTTTCGAAGATCGTAAACACGAAATGAAATTCGCCACGAAGTCTGTATTTCCAACGAAATCCGCTCTAATAACGCGTTAAACAGTTAATAAATATGTACAGACACAAACTATGGCAACATCAAACTAAACTAAAAACTAATCGAACTACTAAAACAACTAAAATCCAACTTCCAAATACAAATCAGTTAACTTTCAAAATCCTATAACGTAGAACGATCTTCCCAGTTACAAAATCCTCAAAAAACTGCAACTTACACTTGGGTAATCAGGAACGTATTAATAAGTATGTTAGCAAAAATATCGTAGTAAAATCTCAAAATCGAATATGTATATTAGCAGAAGTAGTTTCCCCCAATTCTAAAATTAGTAGTCCTTTCTCCATTCCGACAAGATAGTTATAACATTTATGTGTGGTATGAAATGTTGCTGGATGTATATATATATCTGAGTATAGCCAATAACATATTATAACACAATTACTGCGTCTAGGGAACAGGGGCGTCGATCCGGTTTTAAAAGTGGGGGGGACGGGGGACCAATTTATATAGACATATATCATATGTATGTATAATATATATATATATATATATATATTATATGTCATATAATATATAGTATAATATGTTATAAGTATTTTTTAAATATAAACCATAATTCATTGTTGGTCTGGTGCTAATTCAAAACTAAAAAAAGCCTTGGTGTTATGCTATTTATAATAGTGATGTTGACAACATATATTTGAAGAGGGGCCATGGCCTACCCCCAATGCATATATATATATATATATATATATATATATATATATATATATATATATATATATATATATATATGCATACACTTATATATTTATATATATGACATATTGTAATATATAATGACATGTAATATATATATATATATATTATGCATATATATATATATATATATATATATATATATATTATGCATATATATATATATATATATATATATATATATATATATATATTATGCATATATATATATATATATATATATATATTATGCATATATATATATATATATATATATATATATATATGTATATGTATATATATATATATATATATATATATATATATATTATGCATACATATATGTGTATATAAATTGGTCCCCCGTCCCCCCCACGCCCCAGGCAGTAGCAGTAGTAGTAGTAGTAGCAGTAGCAGTAGCAGTAGCAGTAGCAGTAGCAGTAGCAGTAGCAGTAGCAGTAGCAGTAGCAGTAACAGTAGCAGTAGCAGTAGCAGTAGCAGTAGCAGTAGCAGTAGCAGTAGTAGCAGCAGCAGCATTGTAGTAGATATGTATCATAGTCATAGTATTTATCAATATCATTATATTTAGACTTACTCTTGCATCATGGGAACCAAATGTTCACACAATATTCATAGTCAAATAGTAGCAACGTAAAATAGTAACTAATTGCATTTTATAAGCCCTAAATATTGTTCCCAAGTTGAAAGTTACACTACGACTGCTACATTTTCAAATTGTAAAAGAAACATTTAAACAGCAAACATTGGCGTATTGGCGCTTATTGTAGAGGGGAGCCCTTTTGAACAAACACCCCTTGGCCACATATCAGAACATAAGTACTAACAGCTGATCAGACGAACTTCCTCCTAAATTAATAACTGTCACCTGAGGTTGTTTCCCGATAACAAAAATCAAAATGTGCGCCCGATAAGGGACTCGAACCCTTGACCCTCAGATCACCTGAGACACGATCAGCTTTAAAAGTCTGATGCTCTACCGACTGAGCTAACCGGGCCCGAGAATGACTACAGCACCGGACGGTGACAAGTGACAATGAAGACCCTAAATATACGCTTTTTAGTAGTTGCCGTAACGATAGCGCAGGTGGTAGGTGCTGAGTAAACAATGGCCTGTCATCTAATATTCATTCACAGGTAAATTAGTATATACCTTAGTGGCCACGGGCGTCGATCGGTGGGGGACGGGGGGGGGGGACAGCATCAGTATATTTAGACTTACTCTTGCATCATGGGAACCAAATGTTCACACAATATTCATAGTCAAATAGTAGCAACGTAAAATAGTAACAAATTGCATTTTATAAGCCCTAAATATTGTTCCCAAGTTGAAAGTTACACTACGACTGCTACATTTTCAAATTGTAAAAGAAACATTTAATACGAATACGAATACATTTATTTCAGGTAAAAACCCATATACAATTGGTACATACATTTGCACATCTACGTAGATATAACACTTCAAATATGTTAACAAATGAATAGATAAAAATATATAAAGTTATAAGTTAGATAAGTGTAAAATTGTATAAAAAACAAATAAAATAGTTAGCAATATACAGGATGTGATTGTATAATAAATATGCAATTAATTCAGGTAAATAAACGCCGTTTGAAAAGTAAGTTATATAAACAACTTACTGACTTTAAAAATATATATAATAATAATAATAAATAAATAATAATAAAGTTATATGCGAGACATGATGACTATCTTACAGATTAACCGTGTATAACGAATTGGCCCAGCTAATCCACATTGGGCCATTTAATATTTCATAACAATTGTACATAAACCTAATCAAGTCGTTATTTATGTAAAAAATGCGTTTTTTAAAACCATAAATGTTCTTACGCAGTAGGGCGTCAAATGTATCTATAGCATTACCAGCAAACATGCCACTCGCGCTGTCCCGTCGGCTATATCCCAAAATCCGCCTATGCATATTGTTGTAGGCAACTTTAGCTTTCAAATAAGAGCCCTTCTTAAAGTTAACCCATAATTGGCAGCAATAAGTTGTACAACAATACGCATGAAACAGATGTAGTTTAACACCCACGGAACAGTGGTGAAATGTTCTGATAATGCTATTTGACCTAGCATAAAAATTACGTAGATGTCTCAAAATATCACCGTCATCTTTCAGGTCATTGCATATTATCACACCTAAATATTTTGCTTCTTGGACATATGCAAGCTTGTTTACATTCATATATATATATCTGGACATTTCAGGTTAAAACCACGTGGTTTGAAGACCATATATAACGACTTGATAGGGTTATATTCAACATCATTTTCAAGGCCGAACTTTGCACATATGTTCAGCAAACCCTGAAGCCCACTAGGACTAGGAGCAATAACACATATGTCATCAGCATAGAACACGTGATTAATGCAGCAGTTGTGTATATGGCAACCTATACCAGCACTATTTAGTATATTGCTCAGATCATCCATGTGTACGATAAATAAATATGGGGACAAAATCCCACCTTGTCGAACACCATTCGAAACATTAAAAAAACTCTGATGTTGTAGAACCCCATTTTATACAGAAAGTTTGGGTTCTGTACCAGTACAACAGGATACGTATAAGTATAACAGGCACACCTCGATTAAGCAATTTTCTAAAAAGCGTCCAATGGTTGACTCTGTCAAATGCTTTTGAAGCGTCTAAAAAACATGAATGTACAGGGCTATTGTTACTTTTGTAGTACTGAATAACATTTTTTAAAGCAAATATACAGTGGTCAGTGGAGTGTCCCTTCTTAAATCCAAATTGATTGTCGGTTGTATTAAGATATGGTGTCAACATCTCCAGCAATATAATTTCCAATATTTTTGAGGCAACGGTTACAAGCGCAATTGGTCTGTAGTTGTTTACATTGCTCGTGTCTCCAGACCTTATTTTTTATCAACGGAATTATAATAGTTTTCATAAAGTCATCAGGTAGATGACCATGAGAAATCACTCTATTATAAAAAATGGACAACAGTATAGTTATGCGCCTATCTGAATGAATAAAATGTTCGGCAGATAGCCCATCGTTACCACATGCTTTTCCACATTTCAACTTATCAATAGCATTTTTTACCATGCAAGGAGTTATGACTAAGTTATTTTCATAACACAAATATTCTGTGTTATGTACACGCTCTTTCACATTTTGCATATTTGCATCTGTGGTTACATTATTTAATAAGGACTCAAAATGTGTTTTCCACATGGCGGATATGGCCGTAGATTCATTAGCGCCATTGACAGTTGTAGCATTGGGTAAACCTTTTTTGTATGTTTTGGATACGTTTTTCCAAAAACTGACTGCATCTTTAGCTTGCATCGATTTAGCCATGGCATCTGCTCGAGCCATATCTTCGCGCTGTTGACATTGTTTAAGCAGATATTTAAAATGCAACCTAGTTTTCCGCATTAGTTCACAAAATGGGCCATGCTTAGGTTTTCCCATATCACGCCATAAAATATAGTAATATCTAGCTTCAGTATGCGCTTCCTTAAAGGACAAAAAAAACGCAACGGTTTCGCGTCATATACCTAATAGAGTTTATACAAAGTAACAATTTCCACATATACTCATTTTTTTAACGGCAGCGGTTTACTCAGAATGTTACTTTAAAGTATAAAATTCTAACGAAATCCACGATGGTCCAGACGCCGCCATTAAGTGAAGGGTTAAATTGACTTGGCCATTCAGCGCGCGGCATTCTATGTCTGACCCTTAACCTGCGACATTGTTAAGGGTCAACAACTTCGAGTCTTCGACAGTTCGTTCAGTTGGCGTGACATCTAGCAGCTGTTTATAGACGTGTATCTAAATCTGTGGTTAAATCTATGGTAAACTGTAGTAATTATGCCTTACTGTTCGGCATACGGTTGCAATAATAGTTGAAACAACCGGTAGTATTGAAGAAATTGATTCACATTTGCGGGCGTACTGTTTGGAATCCCTCCAGTCCAGTCCAAGTACAGTTCACTTTGCTCGGTCCATTTTGAGGAGAAATGCTTTGAAGTAGACATGTATCATCAGTTGATAGGATGATTTCAGCGATAACAATAATAGACTTTATATTTACCGTCATCAGCATGTTACGCGCATTGCCGAGTTGCAGCCATTTCATGACAACAGCCAAACCCCATGCAGGGAGTCTGCGTGGAGAGCGCCTCACCGTCGTGACGTCATTCTTCGTCTAAGATGGTGTTGCTCACAGTATTTGGATGGCTGGGTGTTCAAAAATATTTTTCTGGTAAACCGCTGGCGTTAAAAAATTGAGTATATGTGGAAATTGTTTCTTTATATTAACTCTATTAGGTGTATGCCACGAAACAGTTGCGTTTTTTTGTCCTTTAACATAATCATTCCATCCAGGTACAATGTAGTCTTGGCACACAGTTTTTTTGCATGTAGTAATCGTTTCAAGACTAGATACCCGAAGCGCATTACATATATCATCGAATAAATTGTCAACGTCACTTATATGCTGTCTGTTTGAACAGTTAGGATTAGTGCACGTACACAAGTCTGTAGTGTGTATTCTGTCTAGATGAACAGCACTACACTTTCCATATTCTTTGATATTACAATCTTTTGCATTAGACCATCTAATATATATAAATCAGTGATCATCGAGTTTACACTGTGAGAGCAGATAAAGTGATCTAACCATGAGGTAGAGTTGTGAGCATCACTTACATATGTATACGTATTGCTAGCTCGACCAAGAATCTCATAATCTGAGATAACCAAACCAATATTCTTACACATAGCAATTAATTCAAATTCAAAAGGAGTGTTAACAGCAGCATTAAAATCACCAGTGATAACAACATTGGTTGTATCCTTTTCTTCAATTATAGACGCAATTTTACCCAAGTAGTTACAAAATTCCTCAAAGTTGTCAGATGACTGGTAAGGCAGGTATACATTTAAAATAAACAATTTGCCATCATTTGTATCAATGTCAATTCCAAGTAATCTATTATCTAGTAAATCACAAATTGTACATGCATGTGAAATCGATTTTCTCCATAAAACACCAATACCACCCAATGGGCGTCCAACTTGTATACCTAGTTGGTCATTCATAGCACTGACCGCATATGCTTCAAATGCTTTATGAATAGAACGCAATAGAGAGACATCTTCACTGGAAAGCCATAGCTCTTGCAAAATTATGACATCAAACTGTTCACAAAGCAGTATAATATCATGAACAGATGACTTAAAACCATGACAGTTAAACGTTACAATTTTCAATCCATTAAGTATTGTATGATTGAATGTTAGCTAGAAACAATGCAATCTGGGTTTCAAATATCCACTTATTCAAGGAAAGCACTGACCATAACACCTGACGGCCCCACCCTAGAGTCTAGCAGTAGGTGTTGATCACGAGGTGGCAGTCTAACACAGAAAGACGAGTAGGTGTCAAATTTCGTTCTCAAAGGTTCGCATGACACAGACAAGCCAGTCTCTCGCTTGACGTGTGTCGCCAGGTCTTTGGTGTTAGTCGATCTTGCGAGTCGCGTGATGAAAACACCGACTTGTTTTCTGGCTTTGGATGTACTCGCGCGTCTCTTTGACTTTGTGTTAGCGGAGCGAATATTGGACGACGTGCCATTCCCGCGAATCATGGCTGAGTCGGTCTGGGTGGTGGTCAACGATGCATGACGCCCATGCTTGATCGGTTGTCTGCGGGTTGTTGTTGAGACTTTTATCTTTGCCCTTTCGCTTGATAAGCCGCGGGGCGTCACGGTCATTAAACGCCGTCTGGAATAGAATGTTCTTGGCGGATGCAATGTCATCGTCAGAATAAAAATCTACCAGTAGCTTGACGATCATGTCATGTTGATTTTGTCTGACACAAACGTAAGTAGTTCATTGACAACAATTTGATCGGCTTCTATGATGTAAAAGTTCTCACTGTTAGCAGACGGAGTAGGTTGTGTCGGTTCGTCCGACTGCGTCGCCATTGTACGTGACGAGCAATGTTTACGTGGGCGATAGTTAGGTACTTGCCGAACTGTGTAAACGAGCAAGTAAAAGTTTCGTTCGCACAACAATGGTTGCTTGAAATCTATAGTAGAATGGTGACACACTACTGCACTGGACGTTTATAAAACGTACTGAATAAAATGTGGTTCTAAAAAAGTTCGTCGTTCGATATATTTACCATTTGAACGGAGCCTCAGAAATGTAACGATCACTCACAATAGAATTTTCCCGCGCTGCGTATTGGCGCTTATTGTAGAGGGGGGCCCTCTTGAACAAACACCCCTTGGCCACATATCAGAACATAAGTACTAACAGCTGATCAGACGAACTTCCTCCTAAATTAATAACTGTCACCTGAGGTTGTTTCCCGATAACAAAAATCTAAATGTGCGCCCGATAAGGGACTCGAACCCTTGACCCTCAGATCACCTGAGGCTGAGACACGATCAGCTTTAAAAGTCTGATGCTCTACCGACTGAGCTAACCGGGCCCGAGAATGACTACAGCACCAGACGGTGACAAGTGACAATGAAGACCCTAAATATACGCTTTTTAGTAGTTGCCGTAACGATAGCGCAGGTGGTAGGTGCTGAGTAAACAATGGCCTGTCATCTAATATTCATGCACAGGTAAATTTTTATATACCTTAGTGGCCACGGGCGTCGATCGGTGGGGGACGGGGGGGGGACGCGTCCCCCCACTTTTCAGGGCGGGGGGACAGCATAGCCATAGGAATTGTCCCCCCCCACTTTTCAGTTCAGAAAAATTGCGAAGCATATAGCCTGACTTAACACTCATCTCTCTTAAATGCCGGTACATAGACAATAGACTCGCGATATGAAGTTCAGCAAAGTTATTTATCGCAAATTAACACGAGGCAAACAAGTTTTGAGGCAAGTTTTGCTGTCAGTGCGCCATAATCCGTGATAGTTATTTAAACAAGCGTAATATTTTAATGTATTGAATGAAATTTTAAACAACGCTTCACAGTAGTTATCATAGGACAGTTATCGAACAGCCGGTGGCATTTATACCAAAACGGCTTTGTTATTTCGCTGCACATTGATGATTTTTAATTTGTCACGCAGAAAGGCCAATCGGAAAATTTATAACTACCGGAAAAATGTAAGCCGCTGTCTGGCTCTATCAACCTTGTGTTGATATTATTAATAGGTTCTAGCCATCAAGCAAATTTAAAATGATGACATTTGTGTTGCACTTCCAGCTCTCGCCTACTTGATGCTTATCGCCTACGACAGAAGCGGCGGATTCGTGCACTTTGTGTGACAGATTCCCATTTGAGAGATGACAAATTTCTTTGCCAAAATGTTGGATTGGGAAGTTCTACACAGGCACAGCATTGGCGTCGATCAGTGGGGGACGAGGGGGACGCTGACCACCCCACGGTCTCAGGGGGTCAGCATAGGAAATGTCCTCATACTTTTTCAGTTCGTAAAACAAATTTAAAGGCATATATACCGAGACTGATCACTCCCTTCTCTTAAAAACCCTACATCGGTCTAGTAGTTAAATTAATAATAAGAACTAAACTTCCGACTACCTAGTGGAAAATCACTAGATAAATTGCTTGGTTGGCAGCAGCCCGCAACTTGATCTAAGTCCAGTAAATATTCATCATGCCGGGCTCTGTCATTTTGCACTCTTGTGTATATATATATATATAGCCATCAAGCACATAATAGATTATTAAATTTTGTTTGCCCTGTGACCCCTTGGGTTGCAGCCTGGTAGCCCTGGTGGATATTTATATCGCCTATTATATCGCCGACGGCGGAACCAGAGGATTTATACACTTTGTGTAATTTCATCTCATTTTAGTGATGACAAATTTCTTTGCCAAAAGGTGGGATTTGTAAGCTCTGCATCTTTTTACTCTATGAATCAGGCAAGCAGTGTTGGGTCCAAACTCCAAAGTCTACCCCTAAATATTCAGTGATTGGGGTAGGCCATGGCCCCTCTTCAAATATATGTTGTCAACATAACTATTATAAATAGCATAACACCAAGGTTTTTTTAGTTTTGAATTAGCACCAGACCAACAATGAATTATGGTTTATATTAAAAAAATACTTATAACATATTATACTATATATTATATGACATATAATATATATATATATTATTATACATACATATGACATATGTCTATATAAATTGGTCCCCCGTCCTCCCCAGTTTTAAAACCGGATCGACGCCCCTGGTGGTGTGACACTAACAACTTACAACTGAATGCGTCCATTTTAGGAAGAGAAAAAACCCACTTGCTGCCATTATTGTTAACGGCGACTCTATCGAAAGGGTGGACTGTTTTAAATTTCTAGGCACGATAATATCAAGTGACTTAGCTTGGGAAAACAACACAGATGCTGTCGTCAAAAAGGCCCAACAAAGACTGTTCTTCCTGTGCCAACTAAAGAAGTTCGGGCTGAGGAGAGAAATTCTTGTTCAGTTCTATCGTTCTGCTATTGAGAGTATTCTTACATTCTCAATATGTGTGTGGTTCGGCGGCATCAGCCAGCGCCAGAGGGGCAGGCTTAACAGAGTGGTGAAAACAGCTTCCAAAATAAATTGTCGGTAGTGAACTCACCTCCCTAATACTAACAGCCATTTATAAAGACAGATCCAAAAAAAGCAGACACAATTATCTCAGACCAAACTCACCCCGCCCATCATCTGTTCGAATTATTACCATCAGGGAAACGCTATAGATGCATCCGTACGAAAACAAATTGCTTTAGAAATAGTTTTTACCCGAGTGCCGTAGCAGCCTTATCAGGAATGAAATATAGAACGTAGCTGTAAAGATCCTGGAAACTTAGCTGTTTTCGTCACTCTGGTGGAATTTTAATTTTTCTGGCGCTTGTTGGTGTGGCTGAGCTGTACGCGTGTTGGTTGTGGGTGTACCTATTCTCAGTAGCGGATCGGTGGTGCTGAACAACAATCTTCTCTTCTCCTTACATTTTTTTAAAAACAAAATTTGACGCATTCAATTGTAAATATAATTTTAAATGATATTTGAGTCCTCTTATAATGTGTTTACTAATTTAAATTATATTTTTAGAAGATAATTTATATATATTATATATATATTAAAAAAAATGTAAAGGACATTTTATATATATTTATTTATTAACTAGTTTACACCACAATTATTGTTAAATAGATAATATATTATTTTAATTAAAATTAAAGAACAAATTATGTACAATGTATATCTTATATATATATCTTATATTTATTTGCCATATTTCATTTTATTGTATATATAGCCACTATGTGAGTCAACGCCAGACTACATTCCAATTCATCATGTACATTGAATATGGCAATAAAACTTTATTATTATATTATAAAACAGCCTCACAAATATTTCTTTTTCTGATCTTTCATTTTAGAAAACTAACAATTTTATGTTGTTTTTACATATTATATTTATTGTACTCTACAGGTATATACATATTGCTGTGAATATATCATCAGTGCAATCATTTACATAATCACATCACACATTATTAACAATTACAATAAAACATTTTGTAATATAATTTTAGTTCATTTGTGCGTTGAGCATAATATTTTATATTCTTACAGTGAAGATCAACCAGTTCCTTTATAGATCAATGCAATGATCAAGTTGAAGATCAGCAAGTTCCTTTATAGATCAATGCAATGATCAAGTTGTAGATCAGCAAGTTCCTTTATAAATCAATGCAATGATCAAGTTGTAGATCAGCAAGTTCCTTTATAGATCAATGCAATGATCAAGTTGTAGATCAGCAAGTTCCTTTATAGATCAATGCAATGATCAAGTTGTAGATCAGCAAGTTCCTTTATAGATCAATGCAATGATCAAGTTGTAGATCAGCAAGTTCCTTTATAGATCAATGCAATGATCAAGTTGTAGATCAGCAAGTTCCTTTATAGATCAATGCAATGATCAAGTTGTAGATCAGCAAGTTCCTTTATAGATCAATGCAATGATCAAGCTGTAGATCAGCAAGAAGTAGTACACCTTAGTGTATAAGTTAATGCTGTAATATTCATTTTACAATGAAATGTTAGCTATTTTCCAGACAGTTGACAATATTTTATTCTGCTATATCAACCATCCCTATATCCACATTGGTAATAGAACTAGTTATTTTCTTACTGTTAATATTTTTTTCTTCTCATTTTGTTACTCTCTTTCTGATGTCCACATTGGTAAGCGTAAAATATTAGCAACTGGGTCCAACAGCAATGGAAAAAAGTTTATATATTTTGCAAAACACGAAATTTTAAAATATAAATTAATACCAGGAATACAAGCTCCTTGTTGAAAATACAAAACACAATATTACGAAACATGAATATTGCTACACTGAAATATTACAAACAGTTATTTATACACAAACATCCACCTGAGAGATAATTATAAATATCATTTACATCATGCACACGTCTCTACCACTTTATTGTGAGAGCGTTTATGAATTTTTCCACTTCGTGATACTCCGTATGTAACATGGCCTTGACCTTGTCAGTGTCGTGACCTCCGAGCCAGTCCGTGTACAGTCTCTCAATGAATGTGTTGTCGTGGGGTGTGTTTATTCTCACAGATGTGTAGATCTCTTCCACCGCTGCGAGGCGTTGTTTTGCCGTTTCCTCACCAGATGTCCTCAGCTGTCCCCCACCGTTAAGACAACCTACGGAGCAAGACACATACGTATCTTGAAACATTCGTCGCTAGTGTAACAGGCAGAAAATGTCCCATGCAAGAAGCATAGATCTTTGCATACTGCAAATGAGTGTGGTGAACCTAACTCGTCAAATAAGTAAAAAGTTAATAAAAAGTCATATCCACTGAATCTTAAACACCTATCAGTGGGTGGTCCAGATTGTCGGACTCTACATTTCTGTGATTATAACATGATATATATGTTCAGTAGAAGTTGTCGGGTCAGAATGATAACATTTGTCATAAATTGTTGAATCCATTAACACGTATGCCCACAGCCCCACGGTCAAGTAATGACCACAGCCCCACGGTCAAGTAATGACCACAGCCCCACAGTCAAGTAATGACCACAGCCCCACGGTCAAGTAATGACCACAGCCCCACAGTCAAGTAATGACCACAGCCCCACGGTCAAGTAATGACCACAGCCCCACAGTCAAGTAATGACCACAGCCCCACGGTCAAGTAATGACCACAGCCCCACTGTCAAGTAATGACCACAGCCCCACGGTCAAGTAATGACCACAGCCCCACTGTCAAGTAATGACCACAGCCCCACAGTCAAGTAATGACCACAGCCGCACAGTCAAGTAATGACCACAGCCCCACGGTCAAGTAATGACCACAGCCGCACAGTCAAGTAATGACCACAGCCCCACGGTCAAGTAATGACCACAGCCCCACGGTCAAGTACAGGTAATGAGACCACAAGCTACAGAGACACTAAACCTATCCTATAAAATCACGTTTATAATTATTTTCTTACATTTTTGAGCCAAAAGAATTACTCAATTTGACAAATTCCGAGAAAACCTAGGTCCCTCCTGATACTGACGACTTGAGCATCCCTAACCACTGGTGTAGATGGTACAAGGCACATTCCTGCCAACCACATGTCATGGACAGTTTGTGTTGATTTCTACAGGCGCCACATTTAGTTTTCTGTGTTGAGGCCAAATTCAGCCACACCACTCAGATTCAGTAGCTGGCTACCTGGCTAGTGACAACATACAGATTCAGTAACTGGCTACCTGGCTAGTGATAACATACAGATTCAGTAACTGGCTACCTGGCTAGTGACCAACATACAGATTCAGTAACTGGCTACCTGGCTAGTGACAACATACAGATTCAGTAACTGGCTACCTGGCTAGTGACCAACATACAGATTCAGTAACTGGCTACCTGGCTAGTGACAACATACAGATTCAGTAACTGGCTACCTGGCTAGTGATAACATACAGATTCAGTAACTGGCTACCTGGCTAGTGACCAACATACAGATTCAGTAACTGGCTACCTGGCTAGTGACCAACATACAGATTCAGTAACTGGCTACCTGGCTAGTGACCAACATACAGATTCAGTAACTGGCTACCTGGCTAGTGACCAACATACAGATTCAGTAACTGGCTACCTGGCTAGTGATAACATACAGATTCAGTAGCTGGCTACCTGGCTAGTGACCAACATACAGATTCAGTAACTGGCTACCTGGCTAGTGACCAACATACAGATTCAGTAACTGGCTACCTGGCTAGTGACCAACATACAGATTCAGTAACTGGCTACCTGGCTAGTGACCAACATACAGATTCAGTAACTGGCTACCTGGCTAGTGACCAACATACAGATTCAGTAACTGGCTACCTGGCTAGTGACCAACATACAGATTCAGTAGCTGGCTACCTGGCTAGTGACCAACATACAGATTCAGTAGCTGGCTACCTGGCTAGTGACCAACATACAGATTCAGTAACTGGCTACCTGGCTAGTGATAACATACAGATTCAGTAACTGGCTACCTGGCTAGTGACCAACATACAGATTCAGTAACTGGCTACCTGGCTAGTGACCAACATACAGATTCAGTAACTGGCTACCTGGCTAGTGACCAACATACAGATTCAGTAACTGGCTACCTGGCTAGTGACCAACGTACAGATTCAGTAACTGGCTACCTGGCTAGTGACCAACATACAGATTCAGTAACTGGCTACCTGGCTAGTGACCAACATACAGATTCAGTAACGGGCTACCTGGCTAGTGACAACATACAGATTCAGTAACTGGCTACCTGGCTAGTGACCAACATACAGATTCAGTAGCCGGCTAGTGATCAGCAAACATGTTTGCATATGTATTAGGGTATGTGAATCACGTACCATGTTGTGAATCCCCTGGAATTATCCGAGTTATTCACTTATATACTTTGCCTCACTGTGCAGTGATTTTGAAGGAAAAAAACATCGTTAAAACATATCTGGGCAGTAAATATGGCTTCATGTTGGCTAACACAAGCTTACAAAAGGTACACATAACCTCTGTTAAAAACTGACATTGAAGACATTCCCGTGGACCGTCCACTAACCTGCTGGACAAGCCATCAGCTCCACGAACTGGTACATCAGCTTCCCTCGTTTCATCTTCTGCACAATGTTCTGTATGTTCCTAAAGCCATACGCTATGGCGAACTTCAGCTCAACTTTGCCATTGACTTCAACTGTCACTTCCTTCAAGTCCTCATTTCTGTGATGAACAAACAATTAAGTAGTGACAATATTTCTGTGATAAACACAAACAATTACATAGTGACAACATTTATGTGATAAACACAAACAATTACATAGTGACAACATTTCTGTGATAAACATAAACAATTACATAGTGTCAACATTTCTGTGATAAACATAAACAATTACATAGTGACAACATTTCTGTGAGAAACAAACAATTAAGTAGTGACAACATTTCTGTGATAAACACCAACAATTAAGTATGACAAAATTTCTGTGATAAACACCAACAATTAAGTGGTGACAACATTTCTGTGATAAACACAAACAATTAAGTAGTGACAACATTTCTGTGATAAACACAAACAATTAAGTAGTGACAACATTTCTGTGATAAACATAAACAATTAAGTGGTGACAACATTTCTGTGATAAACACAAGCAATTAAGTAGTGACAACATTTCTGTGATAAACACAAACAATTAAGTAGTGACAACATCTGGTCAGTCTACATGAAGCACTGATGCTCTGAAGTCTGTTTCCTGCAGATTTGAGGTTACCCTTGTTCAAAATTTTAAACGGATTCTTTAAAAGCTTAAGTACATTCAAGATGTATCAAAATATGATAAAGTATTTTCTGTGCTACTCTTTTGCAAATCTGTGTGTACCTTGGGTGTTACCTGGGCAACAAGCCGATACAAGCACTTTGAGCAATCCTAAAGATTGGATACTGCGCTATATAAGAACTTACCTTTACTTTAAATAACTGTGTTTATATGAGTCACTCGGCTTGCTGCCATGTGGCTGATCAATTATGCAGCCTGATTATAATGAATATTCATGCATGCGCAGTGACGATGCAATGGACGTTGACTTTAAACTCATTGAACTTTGCAAGTAGAACCAAAGTCTGACGAACTAAACTGACAATTCATGACCATGCCTTATATGGGTAGTACACCTGGAGCCCAAATTAGAAACTGCATATGTTGTCAGGGTTATAATTGATTAACAAAACGTTGTAATTAAACGTAGGCTTAGAGTTACATGAAATATTTATGTTAACTAAATGAATACAAAAAGGAACGAAGATCAAGTCAGCATATATTTGTTTGAACATTTCTATTATGGTTCTTGTGGATTTGGAATGAACACGACTCTGTGGATCATGGCAGGGAACAAACGTAAATGGATGTTTTTACATCCAAAAACACATGCTTATTGGGTTGACAATTAAAGTGACACCACACTTCTGCAGGAGTATTAAACCACAACATTAAACTACATTCTGGCCACCATGTGGTGTATAGTAACTATGACAACAAGAAACCAGTACAAAATATACCTCTATATGTCAATTAAAGCAACAATTTTCAACTTTTATATATATATATTTATAGTTGATATGATATCTAACACTCCACTGTCAACAGTCTATGCTACTAGTATAGTTTCAACACATGCATCACCCAGTATCATCTAACTAACAGTACCACTATTTTAAACCTGGTATCTGCACATTTGTTGGTCAAATATGGACAATATAATTATATATGGAAAGTATCCAGACTTAGAGAATGACTGTTGATGAACAAACCTGAGGGTTTTGTACTTGAGGTCATCAACCGTGACCCCTAGCAAGGCTGAGGCTGAGTGTCGGAGGATGTACTCCAGATAACCTCCTGATCCTCCCCCTGGATGTCCATCCACCTCGTCTGCCTCCGTACCACTATCATCTACATTCAAGACCTTTGCACTGCAACACATGGATACACATCTAAGTTAGCCATTAGTTCTGCTGCATCCCAAAATGAAGTTGTCCCAATAGATTTTGAGATTTTGGTACAAAAAAGCAGCAGTGACCACACCCACTCCTGTGACAGAGGTCTTTGATGTCACATCCTCATCTACACAACAAATTATATGGTCTGATGGGACACGCTGACCACACCCACTCCTGTGACAGAGGTCTGTGATGTCACATCCTCATCTACACAACAAATTATATGGTCTGATGGGACACGCTGATCACACCCACTCCTGTGACAGAGGTCTGTGATGTCACATCCTCATCTACACAACAAATGATATGGTCTGATGGGACACGCTGACCACACCCACTCCTGTGACAGAGGTCTGTGATGTCACATCCTCATCTACACATTGTCAACACGGGTGCCATGGTTGGTGCGATGTTGATGATGCTTATGTGCCTGAGAGCTAATCTGCTCTAGTCAGTATGCTCTGTGTCACTCACAAAGAGTCCAGAGGATGCTCAGTGATCTCCGCCAAGGACTTGTCTTCTTTGGCCAGCATGTCTGCAACTTCACCTGGGCACAAAACAACATCTTTTACTCATCCATATGTCAACAACTTTGCAGATGATATAATGTGTCTGCAGTGGAAGCTGCAGTGACATTAATAATGAGGTGACCCCATTAGTGAGTTTGATTTCCTATAATTTACTTTTGCAGAACTTATTCTAGTGTCACGCCCTGTGAGGTGGCTGCACTACTCGGGTGACCACCGACTGACACTTAGTGACACCTGTGTGTGGTGTGTGGTGTGTGGTGTGTGGTGTGTGGTGTGTGGTGTGTGGTGTGTGGTGTGTGGTGTGTGGTGTGCGTCGTGTGGCGTGCGTCATGTGGCGTGTATCGTGTGGTGTGTGTCGTGCAGCGTGTGGCGTGTGGCGTGTGGCGTGTGTTGTGTGGCGTGTGTCGTGTGGCGTATGTCGACGTGTGGTTTATGACAGGTCTGTGAGATTAGTTCAAGCCTTGCAGCTGCACCACAATGTTCTGAGCAACGGTGAAGAAAATTAATTGTCCAGTGTTACTTTAAAATATTCTGAAAAGCAATCTTCTATCTTATGATTTGAGAAAATGTCATATAAATAAAACAAAGCATAAACTGAAGAATTGTAATACAGATATGATTAATACCAATTGAGCGACATTTTAAATGTACAAACAAGTCTTTTGTTCATCGTATCATTTGATGATTTTGCATTCATAAGGTATTCCAACATCATTAATACATTTTCACTTACCTGCCAAGGACAACGCACAGCAATGAGAAGTTGTCAAATGTAAATAATGGATATAACATTTCTGAAACTGTTGAATAATTTGTTTACATTTGCCTTTCAAAATATTAACTTTGTTTTTGACGTTAATCACAGGTGAATTTACTCACGCGATGTGATCACACAATCACCCACAGGTGAGTTTACTCACGGGACGTGATCACACAGTCACCCACAGGTGAGTTTACTCACGCGATGTGATCACACATTCACCCACAGGTGAGTTTACTCACGCGATGTGATCACACAGTCACCCACAGGTGAGTTTACTCACGCGATGTGATCACACAGTCCACGTCACGCGTCATATAGACGTCAGAGTAGAAGTCATGTCTTGACGCCTCGAGCTTCTTGTCGTAGCACGGCATCACAGTGACATGATACACCTGGCTGGGGGAACGACCTAGCACTGAGGCAAGGTGGTGCTTCACCAATGACCCCATCACCTGCTGGGGCGACTTAGTGGAGCTGATATGGGGCAGGATGTAGGACCCATGGGTCTTCTCTGCATAGCACACCCAACCTGTCAACATAGCACACCCAACCTGTCAACACAGCACACCCAACCTGTCAACATATCACACCCAACCTGTCAACATAGCACGCCCAACATGTCAACACAGCACACCCAACCTGTCAACATAGCACACCCAACCTGTCAACATAGCACACCCAACCTGTCAACACAGCACACCCAACCTGTCAACATATCACACCCAACCTGTCAACATAGCACGCCCAACATGTCAACACAGCACACCCAACCTGTCAACATAGCATGCCCAACATGTCAACATAGCACACCCAACCTGTCAACACAGCACACCCAACCTGTCAACACAGCACACCCAACCTGTCAACATAGCACACCCAACCTGTCAACATAGCACACCCAACCTGTCAACATAGCACACCCAACCTGTCAACATAGCACACCCAACCTGTCAACATAGCACACCCATCCTGTCAATATAGCACACCCAACCTGTCAACATAGCACACCCAACCTGTCAACATAGCACACCCAACCTGTCAACACAGCACACCCAACCTGTCAACATATCACACCCAACCTGTCAACATAGCATGCCCAACATGTCAACACAGCACACCCAACCTGTCAACATAGCATGCCCAACATGTCAACATAGCACACCCAACCTGTCAACACAGCACACCCAACCTGTCAACATAGCACACCCAACCTGTCAGCACAGCACACCCAACCTGTCAACATAGCATGCCCAACCTGTCAACACAGCACACCCAACCTATCAACATAGCACACCCAACCTGTCAACATAGCACACCCAACCTGTCAACACAGCACACCCAACCTATCAACACAGCATACCCAACTTGTCAACACAGCACACCCAACTTGTCAACACAGCACACCAAACCTGTCAACATAGCACACCCAACTTGTCAACACAGCACACCCAACCTGTCAACATAGCACACCCAACCTGTCAACACAGCACACCCAACCTGTCAACACAGCACACCCAACCTGTCAACACAGCACATCCAACTTATCAACATAGCACACCCAACCTGTCAACATAGCACACCCAACCTGTCAACATAGCATGCCCAACCTGTCAACATAGCACACCCAACCTGTCAACATAGCACACCCAACCTATCAACACAGCACACCCAACCTGTCAACACAGCACACCCAACCTGTCAACACAGCACACCCAACCTGTCAACAGTATACCCAACCCATCAACAATACATCCAACCTGTCAACACAGTACACCCAACCTGTCTATGTAGAAAACTAGATTGAAAAAAATTAATGAAACAGTCCCAAACTCAGGTATAATGCATTCTACAATGTTGGTCACGGTCACTGTGATGAAGTTGCTTCGGTCAGCGAGTCGACTTGACCATTGTGTTTCTCGTCACACTCACCAGGGCATGCAGATGCCAACATTGGCAGTGCCGTTTTATCAATGTTTCGGTTCCGGTATCTTCTAACAAACTCATGGGCGCTCTCAATCAAGCTCATGTGTCGACTGAATGTAGTGTCAAACACGTAGTCCACGCCTAGTGAAAGGAACGGCCAACCAGACGAGGTGTTACAAACAGGAACATTAACCTGTCTGACAAGAACACAGGGCTACTGGAAACACTGCATACGTAATTGAATTGTCAAGGCACCAGACTGCAGTTATATAACTTAGGTTACACAGCCACACTCGAAGAGTAAAATAACTGCACTTAATATGAGACATTGTACATACCTATCTGTTAAATACGAGACAGTGTACATACCTATCTGTTTAATACGAGACAGTGTACATAGTTCTACATACCTATCTGTTTAATATGAGACAGTGTACATACCTATCTGTTTAATATGAGACAGTGTACATACCTATCTGTTTAATACGAGACAGTGTACATACCTATCTGTTTAATACGAGACAGTGTACATACCTATCTGTTTAATACGAGACAGTGTACATACCTATCTGTTTAATACGAGACAGTGTACATAGTTCTACATACCTATCTGTTTAATATGAGACAGTGTACATACCTATCTGTTTAATATGAGACAGTGTACATACCTATCTGTTTAATACGAGACAGTGTACATACCTATCTGTTTAATACGAGACAGTGTACATACCTATCTGTTTAATACGAGACAGTGTACATACCTATCTGTTTAATACGAGACAGTGTACATACCTATCTGTTTAATACGAGACAGTGTACATAGTTCTACATACCTATCTGTTTAATACGAGACAGTGTACATACCTATCTGTTTAATACGAGACAGTGTACATAGTTCTACATACCTATCTGTTTAATACGAGACAGTGTACATACCTATCTGTTTAATACGAGACAGTGTACATACCTATCTGTTTAATACAAGAAAGTGTACATACCTATCTGTTAAATACGAGACAGTGTACATACCTATCTGTTAAATATGAGACAGTGTACATACCTATCTGTTAAATACGGGACAGTGTACATACCTATCTGTTTAATATGACACAGTGTACATACCTATCTGTTTAATACGAAACAGTGTACATACCTATCTGTTTAATACGAGACAGTGTACATAGTTCTACATACCTATCTGTTTAATACGAGACAGTGTACATACCTATATGTTTAATACGAGACAGTGTACATAGTTCTACATACCTATCTGTTTAATATGAGACAGTGTACATACCTATCTGTTTAATACGAGACAGTGTACATACCTATCTGTTTAATACGAGACAGTGTACATAGTTCTACATACCTATCTGTTTAATACGAGACAGTGTACATAGTTCTACATACCTATCTGTTTAATACGAGACAGTGTACATACCTATCTGTTTAATACAAGAAAGTGTACATACCTATCTGTTAAATACGAGACAGTGTACATACCTATCTGTTAAATATGAGACAGTGTACATACCTATCTGTTAAATACGGGACAGTGTACATACCTATCTGTTTAATACAAGAAAGTGTACATACCTATCTGTTAAATACGAGAAAGTGTACATACCTATCTGTTAAATACGAGACAGTGTACATACCTATCTCTTTAATACAAGAAAGTGTACATACCTATCTGTTTAATACGAGAAAGTGTACATACCTATCTGTTAAATACGAGACAGTGTACATACCTATCTGTTAAATACGAGACAGTGTACATACCTATCTGTTAAATACGGGACAGTGTACATACCTATGTGTTTAATACAAGAAAGTGTACATACCTATCTGTTAAATACGAGACAGTGTACATACCTATCTGTTAAATACGAGACAATGTACATACCTATCTGTTAAATACGAGACAGTGTACATACCTATCTGTTTAATACAAGAAAGTGTACATACCTATCTGTTAAATACGAGACAGTGTACATACCTATCTGTTTAATACGAGACAGTGTACATACCTATCTGTTAAATACGAGACAGTGTACATACCTATCTGTTAAATACGAGACAGTGTACATACCTATCTGTTTAATACAAGAAAGTGTACATACCTATCTGTTTAATACAAGAAAGTGTACATACATATCTGTTAAATATGAGACAGTGTACATACCTATATGTTTAAAGAATGCAGTCAACTTTCCGGCTGCCTGTTGGGCCGAGAGTTTGAACTCAGCAGCTAAAGATGCCCTTGATTGGGGTGATATGGACACCACCACCAATTTCACCTTGTCTGCGTCACCTGTCTACAACACCACCAACAACTTCACCTTGTCTGTGTCATCTGTCTACAACACCACCAACAACTTCACCTTGTCTGTGTCATCTGTCTACAACACCACCAACAACTTCACCTTGTCTGTGTCATATGTCTACAACACCACCAACAACTTCACCTTGTCTGTGTCATCTGTCTACAACACCACCAACAACTTCACCTTGTCTGTGTCATCTGTCTACAACACCACCAACAACTTCACCTTGTCTGTGTCATCTGTCTACAACACCACCAACAACTTCACCTTGTCTGTGTCACCTGTCTACAACACCACCAACAACTTCACCTTGTCTGTGTCACCTGTCTACAACACCACCAACAACTTCACCTTGTCTGTGTCACCTGTCTACAACACCACCAACAACTTCACCTTGTCTGTGTCATCTGTCTACAACACCACCAACAACTTCACCTTGTCTGTGTCATCTGTCTACAACACCACCAACAACTTCACCTTGTCTGTGTCATCTGTCTACAACACCACCAACAACTTCACCTTGTCTGTGTCATCTGTCTACAACACCACCAACAACTTCACCTTGTCTGTGTCATCTGTCTACAACACCACCAACAACTTCACCTTGTCTGTGTCATCTGTCTACAACACCACCAACAACTTCACCTTGTCTGTGTCATCTGTCTACAACACCACCAACAACTTCACCTTGTCTGTGTCATCTGTCTACAACACCACCAACAACTTCACCTTGTCTGTGTCACCTGTCTACAACACCACCAACAACTTCACCTTGTCTGTGTCACCTGTCTACAACACCACCAACAACTTGAAAATTTCACATTTTAGGCTTGTGTATCAATAATTTGTTTATACATCACCAAATATTCATATCTATCACGTTTCCAGATACAATAAACAACAGCAGGTCGACCATAATACACTTACAGTGGTGCTTTGTAGGTGAGACTAAATAATTGCAGCAGACTCATCGTTGATGTTGATGTAGATTCAGACTTGACATTCTAGTACTAACTGGACTAATTTGTCACATACAAGAACTTATCTCATCCATGTATGTATCCACTGCTTAAATAACAGAAAAATTGTTGCTACCATGGGGGGTTAGAATCTCTTAGCCAGAGAAACTGTTTATATACTGGTTGTTATACATGTTGAACAAGACAATTGATTTTGAAAGTGCCCTTTTCAGTACAAATGTTGAATAAACCACATGGGTAATATTTATAGTTTCGATAGCAATCTCATAAATAGGTTTGAAATATTTTTTATTATTATCATTTTCTGTGTGTGTGTGGGTGTGTGTGTGTATACACAATTATGTGCATGCTCATATGTGCATGATTATATGTGTGCATGTGCATACTTTTTATATTTCTAAAACATAAAATATCGGATACAAGTCGAATAAAAATCCGAAACTGAACTGTGCTTTGCAGTTCCACTGACTCTCCATCTATTTACAAATACACTGCAATGTCTCCAAAAGAACACTATACAGTCTATACAGTGCTGTGACTATGACAATGAGTGCCTCAGTCTCTGTCTCTGTCACCCTCTCACTCACCTCTGTCTCTGTCACCCTCTCACTCACCTCTGTCTCTGTCACCCTCTCACTCACCCTCTGTCTGTCACCCACCCACTCACCTCTGTCTCTGTCACCCTCTCACTCACCTCTGTCTGTCACCCACCCACTCACCTCTGTCTCTGTCACCCTCTCACTCACCTCTGTCTGTCACCCACCCACTCACCTCTGTCTCTGTCACCCTCTCACTCACCTCTGTCTGTCACCCACCCACTCACCTCTGTCTCTGTCACCCTCTCACTCACCTCTGTCTGTCACCCACCCACTCACCTCTGTCTCTGTCACCCTCTCACTCACCTCTGTCTGTCACCCACCCACTCACCTCTGTCTCTGTCACCCTCTCACTCACCTCTGTCTGTCACCCACCCACTCACCTCTGTCTCTGTCACCCTCTCACTCACCTCTGTCTGTCACCCACCCACTCACCTCTGTCTCTGTCACCCTCTCACTCACCCTCTGTCTGTCACCCTCTCACTCACCTCTGTCTGTCACCCACCCACTCACCTCTGTCTCTGTCACCCTCTCACTCACCTCTGTCTGTCATCCACCCACTCACCTCTGTCTCTGTCACCCTCTCACTCACCTCTGTCTGTCACCCACCCACTCACCTCTGTCTCTGTCACCCTCTCACTCACCTCTGTCTGTCACCCACCCACTCACCTGGCGCCAGTCTGTGTTCTCCTGCAGCACTCTGTACAGCTCCTGTTGACTCTGCTGGGTGATGAGGACACTCTCTGCTGACGTGACACAGCCACTGCAGGCGAGGCAGTCGTCCAGTGTGATCTGAGCCCTCTGGAGGGTGACCTCCTCTCCATCCTACATAGCAAGAGTAACTACGTTCTCATACAGCACAGCTTTTTATTTTTCAAAACATTTTACATCCCTCTACCAAACGCCATTTCGACTTATCTGGGAAACATTCATCTACGCTGCAATTAATATGTGAAGACAATTCCTACACTGACACCCACCAGTGTCCTCAGTCCTACACTGACACCCACCAGTGTCCTCAGTCCTCACTGACACCCACCAATGTCCTCAGTCCTCACTGACACCCACCAGTGTCCTCAGTCCTCACTGACACCCACCAGTGTCCTCAGTCCTCACTGACACCCACCAGTGTCCTCAGTCCTCACTGACACCCACCAACATGCTCAGTCCTCACTGACACCCACCAGTGTCCTCAGTCTTACACTGACACCCACCAGTGTCCTCAGTCCTCACTGACACCCACCAGTGTCCTCAGTCCTCACTGACACCCACCAGTGTCCTCAGTCCTCACTGACACCCACCAGTGTCCTCAGTCCTCACTGACACCCACCAGTGTCCTCAGTCTTCACTGACACCCACCAGTGTCCTCAGTCCTACACTGACACCCACCAGTGTCCTCAGTCCTACACTGACACCCACCAGTGTCCTCAGTTCTACACTGACACCCACCAGTGTCCTCGGTCCTACACTGACACCCACCAGTGTCCTCAGTCTTCACTAACACCGACCAGTGTCCTCAGTCTTACTCTGACACCCACCAGTGTCCTCAGTCTTACACTGACACCCACCAGTGTCCTCAGTCCTCACTGACACCCACCAGTGTCCTCAGTCCTCACTGACACCCACAAGTGTCCTCAGTCCTACACTGACACTCACCAGTGTCCTCAGTCCTACACTGACACCCACCAGTGTCCTCAGTCCTCACTGACACCCACCAGTGTCCTCAGTCCTCAATGACACCCACCAGTGTCCTCAGTCCTACACTGACACCCACCAGTGTCCTCAGTCCTACACTGACACCCACCAGTGTCCTCAGTCCTCACTGACACCCACCAGTGTCCTCAGTCCTCAATGACACCCACCAGTGTCCTCAGTCCTACACTGACACCCACCAGTGTCCTCAGTCCTACACTGACACCCACCAGTGTCCTCAATAGGAGTTCATAATATGAACTGTGGAAGTCCTGCACATGTAGCACAATATGACATTTGAAATGTTTTTCTAAATGCATTTGATTCATATGAGTTTTGGAACATTTGAAATCAAGAGTGTTGAGTTTGAAACTGGTGACTGGCGACACAAGTTTATGGCATAAACCCACTACTCACAGAACTGTTGCACTGAAGTGTACGTTGGCCATCATTTACATCACCCTTGTGTGCCTGATAAATGTGTCCCTAAATTTATTGATTAGAATTAAAGATTTTCACACTGAGATTTTTTAGGAGTACAATTGTTCTCACTTGCACTACCCGGTAAATCAGTCATCCATAGAGAAATCTGTTGTTGGCTAAGCGTCATGTGGCTCCCTTTAGTGGCCAATATAAATGCCTTCTTTGTACCAACAGTCAAAGTGTGATATATAATTAGCTAAAACTGCCAGTCTCTGTCCTCTAAATGTTGCCACAGTAACATTTTGCATTAGCTGCCAATATTTACCATTGAAACAAAACCAAGTGTGCTGATCAATTTGGTACATGATAATATGATTATTTGGCACAACAGAGTAACTGGTTAAATGTGTGATAACTGTGCCACCTAAATTACCAAATAAAGTACACCTTCCTCACACATGGCTGACAAAGATGGCATTTCAGATTTAATTAAAGTAGAAATTCAGGTAACATTTACAATTATTAAGTGCTATAAATAATAATAAATATTTATACATGCTTTAAAGGACAAAAAAAGGCTACGGTTTCGCGTCATACACCTAATAGAGTTTATACAAAGTAAAAATGTCCACATATACTCAATTTTTAAAAGTCAGCGGTTTACTCAGAATGTGACTTTAAAGTCTAAAATTCTAACGAAATCCATGATGGTCTAGACGCCGCCATCAGTGAAGGGTTAACTTGGCTTGGCCATTCAGCGCGGCCATGTCTCTACTGAAGCCGGTCAGCTTCCTGCGACATTGTTAAGGGCCTTGTTAAGGGTCAACAACTTCGAGTCTTCACAGTTCGTTCAGTTGGCGTGACATCTAGCAGCTGCTTATAGACGTATATCTAAATATGTGGTTAAATCTATGGTAAACTTTAGTAATTATGCCTTACTGTTCAGCATACGGTTGCAATAATAGTTGAAACAACCGGTAGTATTGAAGCAATGGATTCACAAAGTCATTGGTGATTTGCGGGCGTACTGTTTGGAATCCCTCCAGTCCAAGTACAGTTCACTTTGCTCGATCCATTTTGAGGAGAAATGCTTTGAAGTAGACATGTATCATCAGTTGATGGGATGATTTCAGCGATAACAATAATAGACAACTTTATATTTACCGTCATCAGCATGTTACACGCGTTGCCGAGTTGCAGCCATTTCATGACAACAGCCAAACCCCATGCAGGGAATCTACGCGGAGAGCGCCTCACCGTCGTGACGTCATTCTTCGTCTAAGATGGGGTAGCGCATAGTATTTGGATGGCTGGGTGTTAAATTGTTTTTGTTTTTTTCATTTTAAAAAATGAGTATATGTGGAAATTGTTACTTTATATTAACTCTATTAGGTGTATGCCACGAAACAGTTAACTTTTTTGTCGTTTAATGTTTGACTCCAAGATCATTCTAAATATGACAAGGTAAATTTTACTTGATCAGTTACATTTCAGCAGTTATTGCTGTGCCCACTTGCTGTGTGGGTGGGGGGTTACCTCACTGATCTGTGTGTAGCTGCCGTTCTGTCCAATTTTTATTTTTGCTGTTGCTCCTGACAGACGGTTCACTTTCACTGGCTTCACACATTCCTAAAAGAAACATACTGTGAAATTAACATGGTAAAGCAAAGTTAGTGCAGTTTCTAATCTAAATAAATATTTACAAATCAAATTACTAAAAAAAGTATTAACCATTTCAGTGCCACAGAATTAGGCTTTATCTTACCCCTCAGAATAGGATATCTCGACACTGATTGCATCTCAGGCCAAATATGAAATTAAAAAGGATACCCTTTTTATCAGATAATGCTTTATCATAAAACTATTCAAAACTACACTTATACTGAAACATGTCACACACATACATACATACATACATACATACACACACACACACATACTACTACACACACATGCACGCATGCACGCACGCACACACACACACACACAAACACACACACACACAGGCACACATGCACACGCACAATAAACAGAAACAACAATGATTTTCATCATTTTTTCATATCATTCTTATTTTCTACTTTTTATTTTGTGTATAGCCTCACATATTCCATATTGTGTATCATTAGGTCCATTAAATAAATAAAGCTTAATTGATCATTACTCACAGACAAAATTAGCTAAGATGACAAATTATGTGTAATCTATAATACAGAACTTTGCCCATATAGGGTAGTCCATACAAAGCCATGCTCGAAGCCGCAGCAAGACATCATCACAAAGCTGCCAGCGCCAACAACAGTTGGTGACACAACTCGCACGTCCAACAAACTGAGATTTTAGTTTGACTTTGCGCCTTACAAGACCATTGTTTTACCTAGAAGGCATCAGACAAGGGTTGCATACTTTGACTTTCCCCATTACAAAACCATGCTGTTGTTTGCTTTGACTCTCAAGGAGGAATAAACATGGACTATGATTCAAGGCCACTGTATTTTCTAAATTTTACTTATATATGAAAACTTGAAACCGCTAATTTGTGTTCTCTGGTGTTTCTTGTGTAAGGTTTTTTTAAAGTAATGCACGTGCCTGTAGCCTATACGTACCAATAGGCAACACATATTATTATTATTGCAGCTAATAGTCAGCTCTGTAAGACCAGCTGTTGCTTCGCCATTACTGGGTATAACCGCACACAATGTGCGGCTATGCCCCGTACCTTGGGACTTGTCCGCACTAAGGTATGCCTCTACAGTTTACCAACTATTTAAATATTTGATGGGATATGTGATTTATTAACTAACAATAAAGTTTGATTGCTCATTCTGAATGCTAAATTATCACCCTCTTAGCACAAATAGTGCATTATCTATAGCGTGTGTTACACTAAGTGGCACTTATGCAGAAGTCGGACCCACCTCAGTTTTGCCATCATAACCGTATCTTTGCCAACATTTGATACTTTATTTCTTTAATTCAATCATTTAACATAATCTTGTGCATATATGTTTTATAAACAGCACGTTTTAGCAGACTTTTGAGGTCGAAAAGACAGCGCGGTTGGCATAAACAAACTGTTTATCGCTCATTCCATGTGCACGGCGCAGTAACACATGCACCGCTGACTGGCACAAATCGCGGTGTCTTTTTGACCTCAAAGGAATGCCAAGACGCGTTGTTTATAAAACATAAATATGCGCAAGATGATTATAATTTATTGAATTAACAAAATCAAGTATAAAATGTTAGCAAAAATACAGTTATAAATATAATGGCAAAATTTAGGTGGGTCCGACTTCTGCATAAGTGCCCACTAAGTGTGCGGACATGCCCCTACCAGCCCTACTGTGCGAATCGGTAGAGTAACCAATTCAGGGTCCACTCCAGTCTCCACTTCAGTTCGGTGCCTCGCAACTCGAAATGCACACATTATCGCCCAATAGAAGTGCTCAGTAGACACATAAGCAAGCAACGAACCGGCGGTAAATATAGCTGTAACAATATATGACATGGTAAAGTTGTTCGTAGTTATGCAACACGTACTTGTGACGGATTAATAAAATCATCTAAGTCTGTGAGCTGAAGCGCTCCGCTGAACACCGAAGCCATATCATCTAAGCAGGTCGCTACTTCCGGTTTACTTAGAGGGCGTGATGTTTTACTAGAATCTTTTTAGCTCGCAGTAGTTTTACTGTATATCTTTGTAGGTGTGGTACATGATGACTGGGGGTAATGGCAGCGGAGACCCGGTGATTCTGGCAACTGCTGGCTACGACCATACAATCAGGTTCTGGCAAGCACACAGTGGTATATGCCATCGTACAGTTCAGCATCCAGATTCCGTATCCTTCATTACTTGAGTCTTGTCTGTACGCCGTACGGTACCCTGTACTAATACTACTAATACTACTACTAGTACTAGTACTCCTAGGAGCGAGACCGTATTTGTATTTTCCATAGGCGGCTACTATAACGTTTCCTTCATTTCCTATTAAACTGTTATTGCCAATTTTATAGCTTATTTACTCTTTATTAGAGACCTTCCAAAAAAATCAAATATAACTACGTCTACGACTACGATGTTCTTACAGGTCCTTTTCTGGCTGATTTAGGCATTCCTGCCTCTTGTGCCAGCTCTGTCTTGATCATTGTTATGGGACTGTGCGCATGCGTCTAAAGGTGACACAGTCCATAGTAGAGGTGGTGCAGTAAAATCATTTTTTATAGGATGATTTTTCCATAGTTTATCAAGTTTACCTTCAAATGATAGTACTGATGGAGCATCTACCACAGACTGGCAGACTATTCCATACATCAGTAGATCGGTATACAAATGAATTTTTTTGGATGTTTAATCGGCATCTTTCTTTAAATATTTTTAGGTTGTGCCCTCTCGTTATTGAATCATTATCCCTTAATGTAAAAAAATTGGATGTAACAGTAGAGCCATATTTACCAGTTAATATTTTGTAAATTTCTGTCATGTCTCCCCTAAGACGACGGTATGAAAGAGTTGGTAGGTTTAATCTTATTAGGCGTTCTTTATAATCAAGTGTTTTATATCCAGGAATTAATTTAGTTGCTCGACGCTGAACATTTTCCAGTGCTGTTATGTGTTTCATTAAATATGGACTCCATACCTGGTTTGCATACTCGATATGTGGTCAGACAAGATACTTAAAAACAGTAGAAAAACACTTCTCATCTAGATATTCAAAAGTGCGTCGAATTATCCCCATCATAGAATTGGCTTTATTAATTTTTTCTAACATATGTGCCTCAAAGTTAAGTGATGAGTTAAAAGTTACTCCAATATCCTTTACTATTTCTGCTTTATTAGTTGTTTTCTTATCTTTACCCATTGTATATCCATCATTTCTTATGGAGGAACGTCCAATTCACATCATTTATGTCATGATTCATGATGGTGCACGTTGATTGTGTGTGTATAGGTAGCAAGATACGGCCATCTTGGCAGCCATCTTGGAAATTACCATTATGTAATACGATACATGAACATAATACTTAGTTCTAATGGATAGCTTGACCCATAAAACCTAGGTATAGAGACAAAAATCACCTTCCTATGATGAACAGGTAGGGAGTTATGGTCATTTATATGTAATGGCGGCCATCTTGGACGCCATCTTGAATTTCTCAAATTGCTCAAGGTTGACAACATGTCATCAAGCAGTCTCTGAAAATAGAGACCCTTGTCTACCAAAATCAACAGTAACAAAACTTAATACAACAATGCAGGGTCAACTCTCTGTGCTCCAGGACTACTCACAGAAATTCAGACAACCTGCATAATGCTGTTTCTATAGTGTACTCATTGCTCATTTGTCACACCCATGATGGTGGATAAACACCTTGACGTGGTCTTAGTTATGTAGGCAGCATGGAGGCTTCTTTTGGCAAGTCACAGGAACGCTTCAAGTCCAGGTGTGCCACTTAACTGTAATACCAGATACCTCCCCACTCTATTTTCCCTTCTGCTGCCCACCCTCCTACCTCTTCCCTATACCCTTCCCACATCTAAGATGTCTTCATAACTGAACCATGTACAACATAGTTATCAAACATGTACAACATAATCATCTAACATGTACAACATAATCATCAAACAGGTATAACATAATCATCAAACAGTGATGTTGGCCGTTATTTAAAAGGAAGAAGAATTCAACATGTGATGTGAAGTATGATTAATGTTAGCTCAGTAGGTAAACAATTATGTCTATAAATTCATGAAGAACATATTGTTTGAAGTACGTAAATAGCAAGATCGAAAAAGTAGTTAATCATTTAATGTTACACAAAATTCAACAAAGAGTCCCCAATCAATAATGTTCTTGTTATCTTCATTGACCCTTTAATAGGGTTATTTTATATTAATTACTTATTTATATCAAATAATTTGTTCTACAGTGCAATTTGTACCAAGCGTGCACTTGAAAGGTTAAACATTACTTTTTAACAAAATATATGTAGTTAAGAACATTAACATGTGAAAGAGAAGTGTCCTTAATGTGTGGTCAGCAAGTGAATGCGTTGGAGATCCACCCAGACAAACAACTGATTGCGGCCGCAGGTAAGTGACTGGTGACTCAAGTGACTGGTGACTCAAGTGACTGGTGACTCAAGTGACTGGTGACTCAAGTGACTGGTGACTCAAGTGACTGGTGACTCAAGTGACTGGTGACTCAAGTGACTGGTGACTCAAGTGACTGGTGACTCAAGAGACAACTAAGTGTGTCTCTGGCAACTCATATAGGCCCAACATTTGTTGTCTTAAAATTCTAAAAACACCCATTATAATGAGAACCATAAAATTCAGCCAGCTAAATGCATGACCACTTCTAAATGTGAAAATAAACGTTGTTTCAGTGTGATATAAATAAAATTGGCATTGTTATTAGTGTGAGAACCTCAGTTACACCGTGGAGGGTTGTTTAGATATGTCAGTGCCAGCGCTGGGGTCAATTCAAAAAGAATTGGAATTGATCAATTCAATTCCAATTCAATTCCAGAATTGGAACGGGAATTGGAATTGTAAGATTTGGAACAAAATTAATTGAATTGAAATTGAAATATATTGAATTGGAATTGAAAGATATGGAATTGGAATGAAAAGAAATTGAGCATCTGGTGTGGTGTGTGGTGTGGTGTGGTGTGGTGTGGTGTGGTGTGGTGTGGTGTGGTGTGGTGTGGTGTGGTGTGGTGTGGTGTGGTGTGGTGTGGTGTGGTGTGGTGTGGTGTGGTGTGTTTGTGTGTGTGGTGTGTTGGTGTGTGTGTGTGTGTGTGTGTGTGTGTGTGTGTGTGTGTGTGTTATAATAATTATATAGTTATATAAATACATCAGTACATGACATGCTGTAGCACCCCCCCCCCCCCCCCCCCCGCTGTATGAACAGTAATCGTATAATTTTATGGTTATTTTTTTTATGTGAATTGGATCGGGAATTGGATTATATCATAGATGGAAGTGGAATTGGAATTGAAAAAATTGAATTGAATTGGAATAGAAAAAACAGAATTGTAAAAAATTGAATTGGAATTAAAAAAAATTGAATTGGAATTGAAAAAAACTGAAATGAAAGAAATTGAATTGAAATTGAAACAAAAAATTATTGTAATTGAAAAATAACTAAAAGGAATTGGAATTGAATAAAAGGAATTGCAATTATTTTGAATTGGACTTGAAAGAATGGGATTGACCCTAGCCCTGGTCAATGCATGTCAGTTGAAGTAACCACAGTTTTATTAACGTCTGTGGTAGGTGACCATTCATTAACAATCTACATGAATTGTGATGTTATAACTGGACTTTAATACAGGTGTATATAATTAATATATGGTGCCACTAATAGTTTATTGAATACATTTTGGCATGTAATACACTGTAAATATTAATATATTCTAGTATTGCTGTCTGCAGTGGGTGAATATGACTGTAACATTAACTGATTTTCTAATTCTTTGTAAAGTTTTTAAAATATTCAGGACCCTCTGTTGTTTTAGGTTATCAGCACATTCACATGTTGTTTTAGGTTACCAGCACATTCGCATGTTGTTTTAGGTTATCAGCACATTCGCATGTTGTTTTAGGTTACCAGCACATTCGCATGTTTTAGGTTACCAGCACATTCGCATGTTGTTTTAGGTTACCAGCACATTCGCATGTTGTTTTAGGTTACCAGCACATTCGCATGTTGTTTTAGGTTACCAGCACATTCGCATGTTGTTTTAGGTTACCAGCACATTCGCATGTTGTTTTAGGTTACCAGCACATTCGCATGTTGTTTTAGGTTACCAGCACATTCGCATGTTGTTTTAGGTTACCAGCACATTCGCATGTTGTTTTAGGTTACCAGCACATTCGCATGTTGTTTTAGGTTACCAGCACATTCGCATGTTGTTTTAGGTTACCAGCACATTCGCATGTTGTTTTAGGTTACCAGCACATTCGCATGTTGTTTTAGGTTACCAGCACATTCGCATGTTGTTTTAGGTTACCAGCACATTCGCATGTTGTTTTAGGTTACCAGCACATTCGCATGTTGTTTTAGGTTACCAGCACATTCGCATGTTGTTTTAGGTTACCAGCACATTCGCATGTTGTTTTAGGTTACCAGCACATTCGCATGTATGACCTCAACTCAAACAACCCCAATCCACTGATCAACTACGACGGCATCCAGAAGAACGTGACGGCCGTCGGCTTCCAGGAAGACGGGAAGTGGATGTTTACAGGGGGAGAAGACAACTCAGCCCGCATTTGGGATCTCAGGTAAACTCCCAAAGGTTTCTCCATCTGTCATGTAGTTTTTGCAAGTACTGCTATGACTGTATGTATTCAAACGTCTAAAAATTTAAATCTTCTGCTGTTCAAAAACTTATATTACAAATACATGTTGGTGTTGTGTGTGAAATGGCGCAGTGGCAAAATACACACAGACGATGCAAAATGAAGAACATTTGTTTTTGGAACACAGCCTACCTGGTAGTTGAGATGTATGTGTATGTATTCTGATCAATACAGATAGCTGTTGAAAAAGATACATTGGGTACATGTAGATTTTGTGTATGTCTAAATGTGCACAGTGTTTGATTACATAGTCATTGTGATTGTGGTAGGTGATTTTTTGGAAATTGCTCAATGACGCCGTAGTAAACCTAGGACATTTCTGAAGAGCTTTGGCAATGACTTAAGTCCCTGGCTTTTTAAGGATTTATTTGGTTTTTATACAATATTTAAAAACAAAAATAATGCTCTTGAATCCTGAAAAGGAAAATGTTTGTTTTAATGCAACGGTCCAAATTGCCAGTAACGTTCTTGAATAGAAACATTGCCATCTTTTTAATAATACATCATGCTTAGAATGAACAGTACATTGATTGAAAATGGATCAGCTTTAGTGTACCCTGCCCACTAACAGAATTGGTAAGAACTTTGGTGGTAAATAATAATTAACAGAAATATCTACTCTTATCTTGGCGAAGCAGATTGTCACAAAATATGATTATTCTCAGGCCAACAGAATACAAACCGGTTTACACATTTATTTCTTACAAAATAACAAACTAGTCTATTTTATTATGTTTTAACGTATTCTACTTGTACAAAAACCTGGCAGTGTGGCCATGTGTAAATAACTAAACATTAAACGTAGACATTTCTATGCAAAACCATTACTTAGCCCAAGGAGCTTAATGTTGTTTTCCATGGCAAAACGTTTCAGGAATATATCTGTGCCCCAATCCTAAACTTGCAAATGTTATGAGCAATATATGCAGATCTGTGGTTCGTGATATTGCACACACTGTAGTTAGATCACTGCGTGGCAATACATTTAGCCTTGAGATAGATAGGAGTAGGATTGCAATGGGGCTCAATATTAAGTCCACTGCTCTTTATCATCGCGCTAGGTACTAGATGTGATCAGGGACACTGGCAGAACCAGATTGGCAATGGAGACCTTGTGTGCAGATAGTCTGGCCTCACTGCGGAGTGTGGGTGAACTGGGGGAGA
>OZ024857.1:7482189-7547189 GCA_964017155.1 Oasisia sp. SBJ-2009 | reverse complement strand
AATCTGTGCACTTATATAGTCAGTGCACTTATATAATCAGTGCATTCTCATATTCAGTGCATTCTCATAATCAGTGCACTTATATAATCAGTGCACTTACATAATTAGTGCACTTACATAATTATTGCACTTATATAGCATAACGTAATTTCAAATACAAAACCAGGAATCGGCGTGTTTCTGGACAAGTTGACTACTACTCCGATGTAAGAGGTGACAAACTTCAGGAGTTTATTAAACAAAATATGCAAACTTTCATGTCTTTATATCATTTGGTAAACTCCTACTGTTCATCTAGATATCTCTCATGTTAGACAAGTGTGATTTTAGATAGTGTTTGCGTAACAATTTGACCAGAAACACTGAAATGTATTTTGAATCCATCTGACACTCGACAAGCTGCATCGAAGGTGTTTCAAATGCAACATTGGCTAAATGATTATTTTAATAAAAGTGGTTGTTACCGTTTCAGATGCCGGAGCCAGATGCAGCAGTTCAGTCAATCAGTATTGATGCAACGGGCAAGTCCATGGCCGCCGTCAACAACAAGGTAACAATTAACTGTGTACAACAAGTCCATGGCCACCGTCAACAACAAGGTAACAATTAACTGTGTACAACAAGTCCATGGCCGCCGTCAACAACAAGGTAACAATTAACTGTGTACAACAAGTCCATGGCCACCGTCAACAACAAGGTAACAATTAACTGTGTACAACAAGTCCATGGCCGCGGTCAACAACAAGGTAACAATTAACTGTGTACAACAAGTCCATGGCCGCCGTCAACAACAAGGTAACAATTAACTCTGTACAACAAGTCCATGGCCACCGTCAACAACAAGGTAACAATTAACTGTGTACAACAAGTCCATGGCCACCGTCAACAACAAGGTAACAATTAACTGTGTACAACAAGTCCATGGCCGCGGTCAACAACAAGGTAACAATTAACTGTGTACAACAAGTCCATGGCCGCCGTCAACAACAAGGTAACAATTAACTGTGTACAACAAGTCCATGGCCACCGTCAACAACAAGGTAACAATTAACTGTGTACAACAAGTCCATTGCCGCCGTCAACAACAAGGTAACAATTAACTGTGTACAACAAGTCCATGGCCACCGTCAACAACAAGGTAACAATTAACTGTGTACAACAAGTCCATGGCCGCCGTCAACAACAAGGTAACAATTAACTGTGTACAACAAGTCCATGGCCACCGTCAACAACAAGGTAACAATTAACTGTGTACAACAAGTCCATGGCCGCCGTCAACAACAAGGTAACAATTAACTGTGTACAACAAGTCCATGGCCACCGTCAACAACAAGGTAACAATTAACTGTGTACAACAAGTCCATGGCCGCCGTCAACAACAAGGTAACAATTAACTGTGTACAACAAGTCCATGGCCACCGTCAACAACAAGGTAACAATTAACTGTGTACAACAAGTCCATGGCCGCCGTCAACAACAAGGTAACAATTAACTGTGTACAACAAGTCCATGGCCACCGTCAACAACAAGGTAACAATTAACTGTGTACAACAAGTCCATGGCCGCCGTCAACAACAAGGGAACAATTAACTGTGTACAACAAGTCCATGGCCGCGGTCAACAACAAGGTAACAATTAACTGTGTACAACAAGTCCATGGCCGCCGTCAACAACAAGGTAACAATTAACTGTGTACAACAAGTCCATGGCCGCCGTCAACAACAAGGTAACAATTAACTGGCAAATGTCACTCTACGTTGTTCCAGTTCAGGCAGCTGTATGAGAAATTACCTGGCTATAGATAGTGGTGGATATTTATGATCACACTGTAATTGCAGCATGGCTGAATTGTACCCAAAACAGTTAAGGTAGTGTTTGATTGGGACCATGGCTAATCAATAACTGGGTATTGGTGACTGTCCACTGCAGTTAAGTTATATCGTCAAAACTATTTATATTTTGTAAATGCAAGTTGAGTTTATTTTGATGCTTAATTATCTTTTGATGTGGTGTGACTGTGGCACATTGTCACCTGTAGGTGACAAACATAAAAAATTAATATTCAAAACATCTATAGAATGAAACATCATATACCTTATTGATATTAACTGCATTCTGATCACTTGGCTAGCTGAGTGGAGTGGAAGTAGATAACTGTATCTTGAATACAAACCTCCAGTCCCAGTGACTGTCCTGTTCCTGCATTCACACAATGTGGCTGTGTTTGAGCTTGTGCGGTTAAAGACACATTGTCATTTGTAAGTGACAAACCCAGAAATTTACTTTGTTGAGAGTGGCAGCTGTATTCACACAATGTGGCAGCTGTATTCACACAATGTGGCAGCTGCATTCACACAATGTGGCAGCTGTATTCACACAATGTGGCAGCTGTATTCACACAATGTGGCAGCTGTATTCACACAATGTGGCAGCTGTATTCACACAATGTGACTGCTGCATTCACACAATGTGACTGCTGCATTCACACCATGTGACTGCTGCATTCACACAATGTGACTGCTGCATTCACACAATGTGACTGCTGCATTCACACAATGTGACTGCTGCATTCGCACAATGTGACTGCTGTATTCGCACAATGTGACTGCTACATTCACACAATGTGACTGCTGCATTCACACAATGTGACTGCTGCATCCACACAATGTGGCAGCTGTATTCACACAATGTGACTGCTACATTCGCACAATGTGGCAGCTGCATCCACACAATGTGGCTGCTACATTCGCACAATGTGACTGCTGCATTCACACAATGTGACTGCTGCATTCACACAATGTGGCAGCTGCATTCACACAATGTGGCTGCTGCATTCACACAATGTGGCTGCTGCATTCACACAATGTGACTGCTGCATTCACACAATGTGGCTGCTGCATTCACACAATGTGACTGCTGCATTCACACAATGTGACTGCTGTATTCACACAATGTGGCTGCTGCATTCACACAATGTGACTGCTGCATTCACACAATGTGGCTGCTGCATTCACACAATGTGGCAGCTGCATTCACACAATGTGACTGCTGTATTCACACAATGTGGTTTAATCCCCTGTTAGAGACATAGAGAGACATTGATGTAGAAAAGAGAAGCAGACTTTGATCATGACTCCATTAGTTAGGTCTGATAGTACCTCCCTGGTACATTCCTGGCAATACCAGTTTCACTGTCTCCTATAATTATATAATTATATAACCCTATAAGTCAGAATCTGTTGGCATTCATATTACCTAAAATAGACATGAAGTGGATCTGAATGAGGTTTTAACAAATAATGGTTGGTGGGTGCAATGTCAGATTTGTATGGATTCTTAGATGTCTAGATAGTGTAACTAGTCATTGTTCCTTTCTCTCACTGCTGATATTGCAATTATATATGTAGACTAAGGTATAGTTTTATGTGTCAGAGTGACCACAAAATTGAGACTGGCCGTGTTTATTCCATATAACAGATACAAAAATACCCAGGCTAGGGCCTTTTTGTAGTGTGCAAGTGCGATGAACTACATGACCTGCCCTTTGACCTTTTGACCATTAGTTGTGTCGCCATGCCAGGGGTAGGCTCTGAGTTATAGTTTCCAGTGTTCTTAGTCTTATTAATTTCTCCCGCAAACAACTTACCTTCTCCCGCAAACAACTTACATAAATTACTACACTTATGTTTACACTATATTGTAGTAACTAAAATGTTAAGCTTATACATTTTATTAGCATAGGCCACCTTAGAAGCTGAGTTCTTTTGGAAGGCTGACAGTGTGAACTTCCTTTGTGCATGGCCCAAAGTTGCCCATTACACTGACTCATGGAGCCTGTGACACGTTTCAGGGCAACTGCTACATCTGGAGCCTGAGTGGGGGGCAGAGCGAAGAACCCACCCAACTTCACCCAAAGAGCAGCATTCACGCACATCAGAAGTACGCACTCAAGTGCAAGTTTAGCCCCGATTCCACGTAAGTAATCTCTGGTTATTTGTCTCAGTCAATTCTGATTGAAACCGGCTATGTTAAGTACTTTCCAGCGTGAATTGTAGATTTCTATGTTGTCATAACTGGTTATGCTATTCTAGATAGTTCTAAGAAAGTGGAAGTATTTGTGGCTGGTGTTTTATATAGAGTGTCAATATGCCTTTGAGAGAGTTTCGCATAATGTCATGATGCACCAAAAATAAATCCGTATTGACAGTTTGACTCAAATAAATGGCGTGTGAAATGCATTAACATTAAGTACCATAAGTACCAAAAGTAAAGTACCTCAAGTAAAGCACCACAAGTAAAGCACCACAAGTAAAGCACAACAACTAAAGCACCGCAAGTAGAGCACCGCAAGTAGAGCACCACAAGTAGAGCACCACAAGTAGAGCACCAAAAGTAGAGCACCACAAGTAGAGCACTACAAGAAGAGCACCGCAAGTAGAGCACTACAAGAAGAGCACCGCAAGTAGAGCACCGCAAGTAGAGCACCGCAAGTAGAGCACCGCAAGTAGAGCACCACAAGTAGAGCACCACAAGTAGAGCACCACAAGTAGAGCACCGCAAGTAGAGCACTACAAGAAGAGCACCGCAAGTAGAGCACTGCAAGTAGAGCACCGCAAGTTGAGCACCGCAAGTAAAGCACCGCAAGTAGAGCACCGCAAGTAGAGCACCGCAAGTAGAGCACCGCAAGTAGAGCACCGCAAGTAGAGCACCGCAAGTAGAGCACCGCAAGTAGAGCACCACTAGTAGGTTGTTAGTCACATTGGTGTGAAAAACAGTTCACATTAGACTGATTAGGGCAATGTACAGACATGATCTGCCACAGGTATTTTCACTGCTCTCCCTTCCTCCCTGCCTCTCTCCATCCACTCCTCTCTCCCTCCCTGTCTCTCCCTCTCTCCGTCATGCTTAATATATATATATATATATATACACTCACGATACAACATGATTCAGGTGGCATTGTATTGATCAAACCAATCATATTGGTACACTATATACTCTACACGCCACATGTGAAATTAGTACAGTGTATACAATAAACATCAGCTGGCATTAGTACTATGGTTACTTGATATAAGACAGGTGACAACAGTACAATGTCTGCTGTAAAATATATGACGTTGGTACATTGTATGCTGTATACAAGAACATGGCATTGGTGCAGTAGGCTTAAGTTGACTTGTAGATTTATCACTGTCCTGAACCATGCCAGACATGTCTACATCGACATAGATTTATCAGCCATGCATAAAACATGAATCCTCATTGTGTTGTACACGTTACAATGAGACTAACTCACTGTACTATATAGACCACTCTCAGTCAGATGCTCTTACACCTTTCAGAACAACATTTGTTTAATGTTATTTATTAACAGTTAACTTTTCATTAACTAGACATGACATAAAATGCATACTTTATTTGTGATCATGCATAAATACAAGCATGGGGTAAAATAAAAACCATTGAAACCATTATGCAGTTACAATCCATAGCTATGGAAATACAACAAATGTGTCTGCTTTCATATTGCGTTGGAAAACATGTTCGTGTCATCCTTTAAACAATACAAATTGCCAAGATAATATTTACATATCATAAATATATGTCTCAAGAAATGTATACCTGAACCATCCTACTATGTGATAAATGATAATACTAATAAATGATAATAAATTTAGAAAAATATGGATGGTATATATAACCATGGATGGCAGATATAAACGTAGATGGTAGACATAAACATGGATGGTAGACATAAACATGGATGGTAGACATAAACATGGATGGCAGACATAAACATGGATGGTAGACATAAACATGGATGGTAGACATAAACGTGGATGGTAGACATAAACGTGGATGGTAGACATAAACGTGGATGGTAGACATAAACATGGATGGTAGACATAAACATGGATGGTAGACATAAACATGGATGGTAGACATAAACATGGATGGTAGACATAAACATGGATGGTAGATATAAACATGGATGGTAGACATAAACATGGATGGTAGACATAAACGTAGATGGTAGACATAAACATGGATGGTAGACATAAACGTGGATGGTAGACATAAACGTGGATGGTAGACATAAACATGGATGGTAGACATAAACATGGATGGTAGACATAAACATGGATGGTAGACATAAACATGGATGGTAGACATAAACATGGATGGTAGACATAAACATGGATGGTAGATATAAACATGGATGGTAGACATAAACATGGATGGTAGACATAAACATGGATGGTAGACATAAACATGGATGGTAGACATAAACATGGATGGTAGACATAAACGTGGATGGCAGACATAAACATGGATGGCAGACATAAATGTGTATGGTAGACATAAACATGGATGGTAAATATAAAGTGTATGGTAGACATAAACGTGGATGGTAGACATAAACATGGATGGTAAATATAAAGTGTATGGTAGACATAAACGTGGATGGTAGACATAAACATGGATGGTAGACATAAACATGGATGGCAGACATAAACATGGATGGTAGACATAAACATGGATGGTAGACATAAACATGGATGGCAGACATAAAGTGTATTGTAATAGATAAATTAAATAAATGTATCCATAGATCAGTTAAGACCTGAGAACTGTTTCACCAAGATAAACAGCTATTAAGGAATATTTGTTATTAAAAAGTAAAATCCATTGTTAAATTTAATGAGTTTTTCAAAATACAAATATCCATTGCTGTATTACCGAGGCCACCATCTCCATGACAACCAGTGACAAAGTCCCGCTGGCCCGTCATGGTGTTGACAGTTTTTATGTATTCAAGATCACTGTTATGGATCATAATTGATTTAAAAGTGCAAAATCAGGTTTAAGAAGGTTTAACAACGGTAGTGAAATAGTCCACTGGTCACAATCTTGAAATTACATTTGTTCCTACTATGTCCAAGTAAAACCTTCCTGTAGAAGAAGGGTGGTTGAAGCAAATTTTTCTTTGGAATTTTTTTATTTAAAAAACTGTTCCCTGATAGTAGTCACTATAAGAAGTACAATGATAGTTGTTTTATGTATTTAAGTGAAATATTAAGCAAACTACAGATTTGTAAAGTTATAGGAAGTACAATGATAGATGTTTTATGTATTATTTAAGTGAAACATTAAGCAAACTGCAGATGTGTAAAGTTACAACTTCCATGACGTTTTCTGATGGTTTGCTAAATGTAATTTTGCTTATAAACATCACAGACTAAATTTTTTCCCCTGGTCCACCATACTTGTGATGAGGAACCAGCTCCCTACTGTAGGCCTGGGTTGTTTCTACCACCAAGTCCACCATACCTGTGATGAGGAACCAGCTCCCTACTGTAGGCTTGGGTTGTTTCTACCACCAAGTCCACCATACCTGTGATGAGGAACCAGCTCCCTACTGTAGGCTTGGGTTGTTTCTACCACCAAGTCCACCATACCTGTGATGAGGAACCAGCTCCCTACTGTAGGCTTGGGTTGTTTCTACCACCAAGTCCACCATACCTGTGATGAGGAACCAGCTCCCTACTGTAGGCTTGGGTTGTTTCTACCACCAAGTCCACCATACCTGTGATGAGGAACCAGCTCCCTACTGTAGGCTTGGGTTGTTTCTACCACCAAGTCCACCATACCTGTGATGAGGAACCAGCTCCCTACTGTAGGCTTGGGTTGTTTCTACCACCAAGTCCACCATACCTGTGATGAGGGACCCAGCTGCCTGTTGTGATTAAAGACCATATTTATAACCCAGTCACATCTTAGAGCTCTATGTCTTTTATGAGCAACCTATGGTTTTCTGAGCACCTAATTCACAATGCACTAAGATAAAGAGGTCATAAGAAACTCCACCAGTACAAATATGTGTCATTAAACTTAGGGGCTTATTCAAAATGCAGAAAGCTTCCACTTTATCACTGAGGATATTATTTCTGTGACACAGCAACAGAAATGTCCAGGTGGCACATGTCGATGGACATGTATTTCACATGACACTAACACAAGGTCACTGGTAAGCCGGGATCTTAAAGACCAAAATTAGACTTATGCGATCAAAGGAATGTTAATGAAACTACACCCAAACCACAATAACATAAACAAGATTATCATCATCATGTGGTAATATACAAGTTGAGATAAAACTACTAAATAAATAAAGACGAAAAGATAGGTCCACAAATCACTACAAACTCTACTAATAGTGCCTTGCAGTGTGCCAACACCCAAGAGGGACCACCTGTCTTGAGTGACCACCTGTCTGGAAAGGCCACTTTGTCTGTACAGAGAGGTCGATCGCCCAGGAGAGGTTCTGTTGTATTATCAGAAAGGCTGCCCAACCTGTGTGCCTGATTACTGCAATCTGAGCTACCAGCCTCCAGCAGTCATAAGTTGATTGCTGCAGATTAGCTCTCACAACCTGAGGTGTCAAATTAAAGCTCCAAACCACAGGCACAAGTAGGATCATACATAAATAAAACAACTGGTAACGCAGAGCATTAGTGTACATAAAAATGAATGTTTAATAAAGGATTATGGCTATTTTGAGCCTCACTTAATGTTACAGGAAGAAGGGATTAATAAATCTTTCCTTATGATAAGTACAAGTTGTCCACAAAATACGTCCGTGAGAGAGAGTGACAGTTATTTTATGACATTCTCTTGTATCTCTCACAGCCAGATGCAGGCAAGATAAATAGCAACCATATAGCCAACATATTCAACATAATTATGATATTCAGTAGTGTCAAGATGCAGGCAAGATAACTAGCAACCCAACATATCCAACATAATTATGATATTCAGTAGTGTCATTGCAAAGAGAGGTTGACTGGCTATTTTCAGTGTGAGGTGTATTTTGGTTACTAAGCATCGTGGAACATAGAAAGAATTGTCCGCTTTTGATCCATAATGTTGCTTTTTCTACAGGACAGTTCTGATTTCACATGTAGATGTGTCTGATTGGTTCATTTAAGATGAAACTGGTTGCTATGTTACGTTTCACTGGTTTGATGCCAAATTATGATAGCTGTGTATATATACTATCAATACATACAATTAGTGTTATAGATGTCAGTATACACTAGTTATATCCAGGAAATAATGTTTGACAGGCAATTTCTCAAAAACTAATTTTAAAATATCTGCATTTAGAAAAAGGATATCTCAGGGAATAGTTATGCTATCCAAGTAAGTATTTGAATGTTGCATTCAGCATAATATACTGATACATTTAAAACAGCTATCACTGATTTGAAAGTTATATATTCATTGCCAGTTTGTTTTGTCGTACATTTAACCAGTATCTAACTCAAGCCAAGTGTTTCCATAGTTTATGAAAAACACAACATTGTGCAACAGAAGGTGCATTGATCATGGATTTTCAAGAATTCTAACTACCTATAAATAAGCCATGGCAATGTTTCCAACTTGGCAAAAGTGTTGTTGAAATGGTAGACATTTGATTTGTTACCATGAAAGTTGAAAAAAAATCAGAATGGTTTTACTTACCTGGTAGTACATTTTGAAAGGAAAACATTTACATATACGTATATTACAAAATAATCCTACCTACCAGTCGTTATTTTATTTTAATGATTATATGATTAGTTTTACTGTCAATTTTACATTTATTGATTGTGTACAGGGCTTTTGAGCAATAGTTTAATAGTCCCAAAAGACCACTTTATAAATCTGATAAAATAATACTAATGGCTGGCCATAATTTCCAATTAAAATATTCCCATGTTATTTTGATGCTGGTATTAGTTTTAATGAATTTTTATTACACATAATAAAAGTGTAAATGTGTTGGTTCCATGCGTCATTTTTTTATTTGTTAAGATTCTGTTAATTTAAGACTTTTCACTTGGCAGGATGCTGGCCACAACGTCTGCAGACAACACGGTGAAGATCTGGCAGTTGTCAGACCAGTCTCTGCTGACCACCTTGACCACTAGTAGCCAGAGATGGGTGTGGGACTGCAGCTTCAGTGTCGACTCCGAGTATCTCATCACTGGTGAGTGTCATACTTTGTCATCACATGTACAGTGTCGTCCTTTGTCATCTCAGGTGAGTGTCGTCCTTTGTCATCACAGGTGAGTGTCTTCCTTTGTCATCACAGGTGAGTGTCTTCCTTTGTCATTACATGTAGAGTGTCATCCTTTGTCATCACAGGTGAGTGTCTTCCTTTGTCATCACATGTAGAGTGTCATCCTTTGTCATCACAGGTGAGTGTCGTCCTTTGTCATCACAGGTGAGTGTCTTCCTTTGTCATCACATGTAGAGTGTCATCCTTTGTCATCACATGTAGAGTGTCATCCTTTGTCATCACAGGTGAGTGTCGTCCTTTGTCATCACAGGTGAGTGTCGTCCTTTGTCATCACAGGTGAGTGTCGTCCTTTGTCATCACAGGTGAGTGTCGTCCTTTGTCATCACAGGTGAGTGTCATCCTTTGTCATCACAGGTGAGTGTCTTCCTTTGTCATCACAGGTGAGTGTCTTCCTTTGTCATCACATGTAGAGTGTCATCCTTTGTCATCACAGGTGAGTGTCTTCCTTTGTCATCACATGTAGAGTGTCATCCTTTGTCATCACAGGTGAGTGTCGTCCTTTGTCATCACAGGTGAGTGTCTTCCTTTGTCATCACATGTAGAGTGTCATCCTTTGTCATCACATGTAGAGTGTCATCCTTTGTCATCACAGGTGAGTGTCGTCCTTTGTCATCACAGGTGAGTGTCGTCCTTTGTCATCACAGGTGAGTGTCGTCCTTTGTCATCACAGGTGAGTGTCGTCCTTTGTCATCACAGGTGAGTGTCGTCCTTTGTCATCACAGGTGAGTGTCGTCCTTTGTCATCACAGGTGAGTGTCGTCCTTTGTCATCACAGGTGAGTGTCGTCCTCTGTCATCACAGGTGAGTGTCGTCCTTTGTCAACAGGGTCTTGAAACATTTGTGGTAAAGAGAAACTTCCGTGTTGTACGTTAAAAAACGATGGCACAGTTGTCAGCGCATCAAACTAACAGTTGAGATAACTTGGGTTTACATTTTTCAGGTGTCTCAAAATCTGAGCAAGTTTGTTCACTCTAGATAGCTCCTGCTCACTCAACTGTCACTCAGCCGAGTATAGGTAGTGGTTGATATTTGTATATGAATTAAAGTATGTATTCTTTTATCAGTTGTCCTGTCCTGTTATCTTAAGGTACTTCTGTAGTAAAAAAGTATTTAAAAAAGAAGTATTTTGGTATCATTTTTTCATAGATTATGTTTGTTAGTTATTGCAAATATATATATAATTTTAAACATTCATACAATATCATGATATTAGTAAATAGTTACTGAAATTCTGTTTTTTGGTAAGTTATTCAGAAACTAATACACACTAAATATTTAAATCTCAGTGTCATTTTTCTTAGTTACACTCTACTTTCCCATGCACTACTACGTGTTACTGTAATTTCCATAAGAAAGCACAATTCTTGATCAGACCACCAGTGGTGCGATAGGTTTTTGTGTAAAATTGTAATACTCCATTTGTGGCTTGTCCTTTCTGGCGATAGGGTCAATGTGTCAGTTAACAGACTGTCGGTGTCACCCTTGACAGCCCAGTGCCATCATCATGACAACAATCTAGTATTAGCTAGGTGATAAAAACAGTGTGTAGAATTAAAGAAGTGATACTACGCTTGTTATCAGTCGGTGTCGCTCATTCTTATATCGTTTTATTGGAATTTGTTTAGATAAAATGTCCAATAGATGGTACTATCCAGCATTAGGCACATTTACACTACCAAGCAGGAATTAGCAAGACTTCTTATGGCATACCAGCTTAAGTATTGGCCATTTTCTATGTAGTTTATATATTCATTCATGCATCCAACTGTTTTATTTGGTGAATTGTGACAACAGATTGATGCCAAACTTGTAGTAGATATGTTTTTCTGCTTGCAAAGTTCTTTTCTAATTTCTACCTTTGTCTTCATGAAGCCTATTTTTGTTTCTGTAATGAATGTATACCAAATAATCTGAAATGGTGCCTTGAGACAGATAACTGTTTTGTCATTGATAATTACAGTAGCAGACTGTGAAATAAATATTATAATAGTTTAATTTTTGTTGTTTAGTTACTTTAATAAGCCCACAAAAAATGTTGCAATTTGAAAGATACTATAACGGGAGCACGGTAACAACGTAAACAATACGTACTCTTTCAAAACAACTTGTATAAACAATACCAACGAAGCATGCCTAGTTGACCACAAGACCTTTGGATGTCCAAGCATGTCCACTACTCTGTGTCCCCAGTCTGTCCAGCAGAAGTCCTGTCACCACCAGGCTGACCGACCCCTGGTGGAGGACAGACGCACTCGCTTAAGACATGTGAGAGGCAAGAATAAACATGTTCTCAATAACAGTGTTTGTGTGTTTGCTGTGTAGTGTCGTCAGACAGCATGGCGCGACTGTGGACGGTAAAGACGGGCGAAGTGAAGAGAGAATACACCGGGCACCAGAAGGCTGTCGTGGCGCTGGCGTTCAAGGAAGACACGCCCGACTGACGTCATCGGCGGACATCTGGGGACGATGACACGCAACATGGCGTATCAAAGAATGATGATACGGGGTGGTTGTCACAATAAGTGTTCAACAAAGTAATGAGACTGCAGTGAGAGCCTCATTACTCGTAGACAACAACATGTGTCATCAACTAGTGTCATCAATGATGGCGTGATATGGTACGAAGCCAACATAAATGTCAGTGATATGATCTAGTGCAGTTCTCACTTCTTATCATGCTAAGAAAAATGGTATGTTCCGTGTGACATGCACAGGCATGCAGATATTCGTGCATGCAAGAATGCATGCATACATATGTACACACACACACACACACACGTACACGCACGCACACACACACACACACACACACACACACACACACACACACACACACACACACACACACCACACACACGTACACACACGCACGCACACACACACACCACACACACACACACACACACACACACACACACACACACACACACACACACATACATACACGCCAGTAGTGTGTTCGTTCGTTTTCTACATAGAACTATTTTGTGAAAAAAAATCACTTATTTTCTGTAAAACAAAAAGTTATGATTACTGTTTTGTTAATAAGTATCATAATTTTTTGTAATGTAGATATATCGAGATATATATATATATATATATAACTAAATAAATAACAATTCAGCTCCATTGTTGACGATTTCATGTTGATGTACTCTGCTTATCAAATCGCTTAATTTGTTTACGCAGCATTCACGTTTTTAGATGCATATCTCAGGTAAGAATGGTTAACTCGTGACACTGGTATACAAGTACACACACACACACACACACACACACACACACACACACACACACACACACACACACACACACACACACACACACACACACACACACACACACGTACAAATGAACTAGATGTATCACAGTACAAATGAACTAGAAGTGTCACAGTACAAATGAACTAGAAGTATCACAGTACAACTTAACTAATGGTAAAATGGGAAACAGCGTGGAATAATCAGGTATCTGTGATCGAATAATGAATATAAATAATATGTAATACCAACATATTATTAAACATAAATCAGTGTTTAAACATATAAATAACACAAATCAACAGCATTGCACGTCACATAGTGAATCCCGAATGGTGAATGTTTGTTTGAACCAGTCACCAGGAGACTGGCGATTTGTAAAGATACCTTCACGAGAAGCAACACATTCTACTTAGGTTTTCATTAGGTTTATTTACGCTCGAGAAACATACATGCATTGTGTTTATACATACATTTAAGGCAGTTTGTTGTAAGAATGAATCGACGTGAAAGTCGCTACAGTGCAATCTCTAATTGACCTGAGTTTAGAGTACACACACACGTGTCTGTCCTCTCTGTAAATGTCCCGTTGGCCGAGGCGAGCCAACGCGCCAACTACGACGCCAATGCCCATGTGAAGCGTTCACGGGTTCTCTTACGATTACCCAGCGACGGTAGTTTACGTTTCGTGCACTCCAGGATGGCAGCGTAAGTTGATTGTTACATAGTAAACCAAGCATGCACTGTCACGATGCGTTGTTAGTGGCCATTTAGCTAGACTAGGTCGGTATCCGCGACATGCCACGCCCTATCTCACGTGCACGGTTTAACAGTAACTCGATGTGTGCTGTAACGTACGCCGAACGGTTACATCGGAATACAATTGTAAGTGCGCAGAGCGGCGTTCTGAAGCTGACTGTGTCCTGTTATTTGATCGCGCGTGAATGTGGTGACTGGTATTTCTGATCTAGGCCTACGAAGCAATGCAACCATTTGTGATTAGATGTTCACATTTTGTGCGTTTGCATTCCTTCCAGCCCACTGAGTTCACAGAAAACGACATCCCATTGGGCTCAGCCGCACGATCGACGTGATCAGTTGCAGGGTTAAACAATGCCTTGTATCACCGTGTACATGGTATATTAAATGATGTACAAGGCGACGTATATATATATATATATATATATACACTTATTTACTTATGTTACTATATATCATTGCGCATTTTGGACAAGTTTGCAACGGTTTCACTTTCATTTTAATCTGCTTTTCAGCTCGACAGACATGTTATGCTCTTAACTTCCAGTCGTATTACTTAATTAATATGTTCATCCCAGATTCGCCACGCGTCACTTGTGTGGCCGATGGATCACAGCGACATCAGAAGGCACCTTGATCGCTTGTCACTGCTAACAGTCAGATTACAAAGCAAGTACTCGTTATTTTACTACAGATTATGTTGCTTTAATTGAAGCAACATGCCCTTCCATAAGCCCAGAAGGAAAGTTATGAGAACCAGTTACGTAATATTAACGAAGAGAGCTCGCTGCCATTTCTCATATCTTTGTTTAGAAAGCTCAACATGTTCCCTCATTGTCTGTATGAGTATCGATATAATTGTAGCCAAACATTCAAATGGTCCAACGTGGCAAAGAAAACGTCAAACATTCGTGGAATACGTGCAAAACCGGCAAATAATTCACACACACAGACCCCAGATTGCTCAGTGACTACCGGATCCAGCGGTGCATTGTTGGTCTTAATGGCACATTCTAGCGCTGTAATTAAGTTGGAAGGTTTCACTCCATCAGCGCAGTCAACTCGCTCTGCGTCCTCAACGACATTTTTTGTGTTCACTTTCACCAGAATGCTGTCACCCATAAACTATCCCAAATTCTTTCGCCACAAGAAAATTTCGTTCAGCGGAACCCTATAAACCGAAACTTCACTCGCCAGAAAAAAACGTCGTCCAGCGGAAAACCAATTTTAGCAGTAACATTAACACCCGATGAAGATGAACATAGAAACTGTCGCAGCCTTCACGCGTTGCTTCATACCATAGACAACGCACGGTATTAATTCGGAGCTTTAGGCAAAATGACTGCGTATTTTACTAGTCAGTAAATTTGTGAAGCAAATCGTTCCCGCCATCAATGTGACGCATTTTAATCGTCATGTTTTTTGTTCGCGGATTTCATAAACGATTCGCCGTGATATAATTTTTTGTAATTCTCAATCAAAGAAATTGTTATTATACAAGACGAGCATTCCTTGGCCGTTTTGTATTGAGAAAATATAAAACAAGCCCCGTTTTCGTATTTGGACAACTCAGTAGCCGGAACGGTGGAACAAGTGACTGAACGGGATCCACTTTAACACGAACAGTACAACGATGTTCATGTATATTGCAGCCAATGTCAAAGGTGAGAGTCCAGCGAACAATTTGAGAACTGTGCCATTAGGTTCTCACAGCCTTTCTCTTCTGTCAAGCGACGTCTCCAACAGATAAACGACATTGCAGACGCAGACGCATGGCAAACAACCGAGAAACCGCTTTTGGTTGCACATTTAATCAGCTTCATTTCAGTTGGCCTTTACGCTATCTCTGGCGCAGTGGTGACGGACTGGGTGGTACTGTTATTGGCTTTTCCGATGAGTTTGTTCAGACATATAGACGTGCCATGACAGCTGCAAGCGGATTCATCCATTCCAAAGTAGAGTTCGCGCTTCACCTAGTTTTAATCTCATAATCCTTTAATGCCCAATGAAAGGTTGCGCCGTTAGACTTTTAAATGAAACATTTCTACAGGTGTTAACTATTTGTATCCCACAAGCAGAGCCAATTGCCAGAGAAAGTGTCCAGCGGAGCTGCTCTAGTTGCAAAACACTGAGGTGGTGCCACCTTCTAAATAGTTCAATAATGCATAGCACTTAGTATTTTTACATCGCACGTGCTTAGGAAATAGTCAATGTGTGTAACCAAGAATGCGGGGTGGCCATTTAATCCGAGTTTGAAGGGCGATATAACACAACTGTACTTATTTAGGTCGTTGTTGTATTATTTGCCGGCTTTCTAATGTTTCACTGAATGCAATGTATATTATGGTCGCCATCCAGAATGTGCCAATCAACAGTACAGTCACATGGGTTGGCCAAATTGTATACCATTAATGTTGCTGCCACGAAGTTCAGTAGCAGACTACATTGCTTCATGTTAGCCAAGTTAGCAGTCATGCAGATGCTTATACAAACACAGCAGTTATTATATGACTCGAATGAACGTGTAAAGTACAACACACACTGTGTACACACGGAGTCGTGTGGTAGCATGTATAAAGCCGGGGTTAGACCAAAACATTGAAATAGCCTAGAGGAATGCATAAAATCGGGCGAATTGCTGAATCACATGGAACGGTCATCTAAAGAAGAAATATGTATAGCTTAAGTGGGGAATTAGACATCTTTCTGACCGATTGGTCAAGCCTTCGTCCACTCTATGCTCATTTCCAAAGGGGCGAATACGTAGTTGACCCACTCACGCTTTGGCGTTGCGATATCACATGCAATGTGATATCAAAAAGAACTAGTATGTTCATAACATGTATTAGAAATGTACCGTGCATACGAGGTATACAGCACCGATACCTCGACCCTGCCGGTGTCATCGTATGTGGACTGTCGGTGTCATCATGTGTGGATGTGTCATCGTATGTGGACGTGTCTGTCAGTGTCATCATGTGTGGATGTGTGTGTCAGTGTCATCGTGTGTGGATGTGTCTGTCAGTGTCATCGTGTGTGGACGTGTCTGTCAGTGTCATCATGTGTGGATGTGTCTGCCAGTGTCATCATGTGTGGATGTGTCTGTCAGTGTCATCGTGTGTGGACGTGTCTGTCAGTGTCATCGTGTGTGGACGTGTCTGTCAGTGTCATCGTGTGTGGACGTGTCTGTCAGTGTCATCGTGTGTGGACCTGTCTGTCAGTGTCATCATGTGTGGATGTGTCTGCCAGTGTCATCATGTGTGGATGTGTCTGTCAGTGTCATCGTGTGTGGACGTGTCTGTCAGTGTCATCGTGTGTGGACGTGTCTGTCAGTGTCATCGTGTGTGGACCTGTCTGTCAGTGTCATCATGTGTGGATGTGTCTGCCAGTGTCATCATGTGTGGATGTGTCTGCCAGTGTCATCATGTGTGGATGTGTCTGTCAGTGTCATCGTGTGTGGACGTGTCTGTCAGTGTCATCGTGTGTGGACGTGTCTGTCAGTGTCATCGTGTGTGGACGTGTCTGTCAGTGTCATCGTGTGTGGACCTGTCTGTCAGTGTCATCGTGTGTGGACCTGTCTGTCAGTGTCATCGTGTGTGGACCTGTCTGTCAGTGTCATCGTGTGTGGACCTGTCTGTCAGTGTCATCGTGTGTGGACCTGTCTGTCAGTGTCATCGTGTGTGGACCTGTCTGTCAGTGTCATCGTGTGTGGACCTGTCTGTCAGTGTCATCGTGTGTGGACCTGTCTGTCAGTGTCATCGTGTGTGGACCTGTCTGTCAGTGTCATCGTGTGTGGACCTGTCTGTCAGTGTCATCGTGTGTGGACCTGTCTCCCGTGTTGGAGACGAGCACCTCTTCCAATGATGTGTCTGCAGGTTGTAAGTTGACACGTTTCTCCAGTCATCGTGTTGCTGTGCGGTTCGTCTCCGTCTCGCTGTCCACTACTATCACTTCTAGTATTTTTTGCAAGAGTCACACGTCTATTTTGAAAGATTTGCTCTATCGAATTATTACACCATTCCTGCCGACATACACCGTCAGACGTTGTGTAGATGGTGGCTCCACCTACAAAGGGCAAACTTGTTACGCTTAAATATCGAATGGTTTGTACAGACAATATTTTAGAATCCACCCGCTGTTCTGTATACATGCATCGATATAATCCAACAGATAGTCCCTTATGTGTTCTTATGCTACAGTTCTTTCACGGTCCGTATAATAGCAAATTCTATACACCATTGAGCATTGTAGACATCCTTTTTGTTCTGCATCTTTCGCCACCAGTTACCACACGTTGTTTGTCATAAGTAAACCGCCCTCGTTACATATTGTCTGGTTCTGCGTGTGACGTCACCAGACGTACATTGACCCGTATCTGTTCATATTCCGCCCGGGTCGTACAGCGGCCACGGTTGTCTCTTCAGAACAATGTCCATGACGTCATCGCCGAGCGATCTGTCACTGTTTGTTTCGTGCGCTGCATTTAGAGTTAGTTTTTCACTTGTTTAGCTGCGTATCTTGAGCCGTCCGCTCGAGCAGTGACCACGAACGCGTCACTGCAGTCCAATCGGATGCAGGCCAACGCCCGGAGAGACGTCGCATACGCTTTTCGGCCGAAACGTTCGCAGTAGTTTCTGCAACGTACAAGATTCTTGCATTAACGCCTCGCCGTCACCGAGCTATTTGTCCCGGCCTGGCGACGCGAGTGACTGACGGGCTGACTCGTGCGACTGGGGAGAGACGGGGGTTGGCGCTGCGACCGACGCCGTCACGTCAGATGGCGTGGGTCGAGTGCAGAAGCATCGTGCTCTGGCGTCTCGAGTTACTAGTGTAGTCTTTAGACTTTTCAAGCCACTCCTGTTTCTTTCGCAAGAACTCCTGTCAAGCAAGCAAAATAACGTGTCTGTCCAGCAGGGTATGTTACAGCAAGGACGGTACAACAAACGACATGTTAGACAAACGTGGAGCGAAGTAATCGACATCATTGTTTTGAGTTATGGTGTTCCGATTGACCCGGTGGCGTTATGTCGACGGTGAGTGAATTTTCAAGCATCCATGCGGCAGATGGCTACCAGGTTACATTGTGAAGAACCGGTTAGGGAGGATTAGATAGAAAGGCAAACGTTGCTAAAACACAAACTCCAGTAGTTTGTGTGAAGATATTCTAACAACACGCCAGCATGCACCCAGCAGAGCTCCTGAGATATTATTATAGTTTGCCTACTACATTGATTGCCAGTGCTTGGAAGCCAACATTGGGTTAGAATATAAACTGGTTGAGAATAAACGTTGTATTACACACACGCACGCATGCATGCACGCACACGCCTGCCCGCACGCATGCAGACACACACACACACACACGTTCTCACGCAAACATATATACACACCCACATACTAATTGTCTACCAAGTTCGTTTGATGGGTGTTGTGCATTATTCCGATAAATGTTATACCCACGTCATCTATTCGAGACATTGAGTCAGACATTACGTTACTAAGGCGGTCATGTCTGCCTCAACTTCTCTACCAGATGACGTGGGTAAAATATTTATCGGAATAATGCACAGCACCCATCAAAAGAACTGGGTAGACAATTAATATATATATATATATATATATATATATATATATATATATATATATATATATATATATATATACAGGATTGTACATAATACTATTAAACAGTATAAGTATGCGTAAAACAATGCACTGTTGTCATGATATTGTTTTAGTAAGGTTGTTAAGTCGTCGGAAATGCTACACATCAAATGTAGGTTTTAAGGACATCAGGTGGGTTCACTCGGACACGCTGCTTCCTTGACAGAGCTTACATTAACTATTTATGGAGGCCAAATATCGCGACGCATGCTCTACATAGAAGCATATCGGTTGCGTCGTTCCCAGTGACCTGTGCGTAGTTGCAAGGGCACGTGCACGGTTGAACCAGTGCTCCCGTTACGGCTAAAATAGCGTACAATGCTACTTCCGGTAGCGGCAGCAACCGAACCTGCATACGTGCGCAGACGCATTGCTATCACAGTCTTACAACATAAAACACATAATTATAGTTACGTTAGTATCGTCGACATAATTATGTATGTGTAGTAATAGTTGATATAAATCAATGTTTGTTTAGTTGATACGACACGTACGCAACTCGGGTTTAGTATAAATGTTGGCGTTTGACAAAGGCAGATATGATTTGAGCAATCGATTGTCAAAAGGAGGATCTGTTATGCTACCCGTGGATGTATGATTTGTTAATATATATGATTTCATTGCCGAGAACTAAACGAGCGATTCTTTTTGCAATGTTTTCTCTAGGCAAGCATGCGCCATGGCATTTCGATATTCGACATTATTGATGGTCTCGGACTTGATGACATAATCAATGACACGGTGCTAAACGACCATTAACTGCGTAGTGAGTGTCTAGGCATATCTAGACGCCATATTCACAATGTTGCTATTATACTGCAAATGCAAACATAAAATGTGATTATGCACACACAAAATGAATCAGAATACGAAACGTAGTTTGCAATCTCAACTAAATCACAATGAAAAGAGTAAGTGTGCGCACTGCCCCTACGCACCACCGGTGCGAGCAACAGTCACTACGAGTGATGGAACCACCACTAGGACATTACGAAATATGTAATATCATGCCGAGTTAATCTCAGATTTAGAAACATTCCAGTACAAAAACCGAAGATCACGAATGTGTACGTAACATCTACAGCTCGTTGTATCTTCATCCTACACGTCTAACAATGAGGAAATAAAAATTATGTTCTAAGAAAATGCACTCTTAAAAATAATATCAATTCCCTTTCAAGTATATGTGAAATATATAAATCATGCATATATGTGTGCAGAAAGGAATTGTTTGGACAATTAAGTATTTTCTGTGCTAATGTCATGCACGTAGTGATGATGTCATCAAGATGTTATATGTAAAATGGTTTAGACAATGAAGTAAAATAGCTTACTGCATGCTGAATGTTTCCGTTTTGCAGTTTCATACACTACAGGACGGGGAAGTGTCGCGGCTGTGTTGACTTCTATTGCTTGTCAGACAAGACATAGCACCAACACAGTGCCACTGGGACAATTACTAAATTGAGGTTTACTTTCGCATGAAGTCGCATGTTTATCCAATTCCCACCGGAGTAATGTTTTACTGTATTGCGGCGTGACATTTCCAACTGTTTGAAATAATTGGAGTTAAAGTTCGACAGCGGAAACCGACAGTGACGAGCGAAATAGACGGAGATTACCTTGGCCAGCTGACTCGATACGGAGGCGGTTCTTTTTCGAGGAAAACAAACAGGTTAGACGTTTGAATGCGATACTTGAATAACATTATTCTGGTTTTAAACTAATTCCGCAAACAAGGTATAATTTAACTCGTTTATAATGGGTTTTATATTCCTTTAACTATGCAAAAGCCAGATTGAGTGGCCATGGTTTCAAATCTAAACCGTTGACTTAACGTGTATTGTAGACATGTGTAAGATTAGGTTTATGTATAACCGCGTCAACAATGTGTAGTTTTGTTCACACTGAATGAAGCATAAAGAAATTAAGTCATTTACCAAGTATTCGTGATCCTTATGTTTCATAAGTCTCCGTCTTTTGCAAGCCTGAAACATAGGAAATATACATCAGCATGGCAGTGGGTACGAGCACGTAGCGTCTTATAAACGGATACTCAAGGAACGGACACCAATTGAACGGACACCGAGTGAATGGGTACCGAGTGAACGGACACCGAATGAACGGACACCGAATGAACGGATACCGAGTGAACGGACACCGAATGAACGGACACCGAATGAACGGATGCCGAGTGAACGGACACCGAATGAACGGACACCGAATGAACGGACACCGAATGAACGGACACCGAATGAACGGATACCGAGTGAACGGAAACCGAATGAACGGACACCGAATGAATGGGTACCGAGTGAACGGACACCGAATGAACGGATACCGAGTGAACGGACACCGAATGAACGGATACCGAGTGAACGGACACCGAATGAACGGATACCGAGTGAACGGACACCGCTTGAACGGATACCGAGTGAACGGACACTTAATGAACGGATACCGAGTGAACGGACACCGAGTGAACGGATACCGAGTGAACGGACTCCGAATGAACGGATACCGAGTGAACGGACACCGAATGAACGGACACCGAGTGAACGGACACCGAATGAACGGACACAGAGTGAACGGACACCGAATGAACGGACACAGAGTGAACGGACACCGAATGAACGGACACCGAATGAACGGACACCGAGTGAACGGATACCGAATGAACGGATACCGATTGAACGAACACCGAGTGAACGGACACCGACTGCTTCCATGAAAGTGCCTGGAAAGTGATCTTAAAGATGATCTGATGTCGGACAGAAGCACAGAGCGATAAACGCGCGCAGACCTAGCCACAACCCTCGCTAAGCAATGATGAACACATTGTAATTTGGTGTTATCCTTAAGGGCAATATTATTTGACGTTACTAGCAAATGACAACACCGACCGTTATTTGTAGTTGGTTACAATATGTTTATAAAAAGTTCTGCTTTAGTAAAATAGCCATTCCCGTCAAGATAATTGAGTTAAAGCATTGGGTGATAATGTAGGATTGTGAAGCTTGTGACGTCACCGCGGCAAATATTGCAATATCGCCGATAGAGTCAAAATAGTGGCGTAGGGTTAGGGTTAGTGTAGGTCACATTCCATCAGTTTTATTATTCGGACGGACTCTAAAAAATTTACGAAATGCATGCGCTTGCGAATCCATATTACAATTTAGCAATACATTAAACACTAGTGAAGATACTTCTACAGCCGAGGTATCATTTAAAGGTCATCGTCTGCGGAATCCAGACGGAGGCAATTGCCACTCAATACTTTACTGTGACACATCACATTGTTCTAGGCTCCACTCAATACCACTTGACTGTGACACGTCACGTTGCTCTATACTCAATGCCACTTTACTGTGACACATCACATTGCTCAAGACTCAATACGACTTTACTGTGACACGTCACATTGCTCTAGACTCAATACCACTTTACTGTGACACGTCACATTGCTCTAGACTCAATACCACTTGACTGTGACACATCACATTGCTCAAGACTCAATACGACTTTACTGTGACACATCACATTGCTCTAGACTCAAAACGACTTTACTGTGACACGTCACATTGCTCTAGACTCAATACCACTTTACTGTGACACGTCACATTGCTCGAGACTCCAGTCAATACGACTTTATTGTGACACGTCACATTGCTCAAGACTCCAGTCAATACGACTTGACTGTGACACGTCACATTGCTCGAGACTCCAGTCAATACGACTTGACTGTGACACGTCACATTGCTCGAGACTCCAGTCAATACGACTTGACTGTGACACGTCACATTGCTCGAGACTCCAGTCAATACGACTTGACTGTGACACGTCACATTGCTCGAGACTCCAGTCAATACGACTTGACTGTGACACGTCACATTGCTCGAGACTCCAGTCAATACGACTTTACTGTGACACGTCACATTGCTCGAGACTCCAGTCAATACGACTTGACTGTGACACGTCACATTGCTCGAGACTCCAGTCAATACGACTTTACTGTGACACGTCACATTGCTCGAGACTCCAGTCAATACGACATTACTGTGACACGTCACATTGCTCGAGACTCCAGTCAATACGACTTGACTGTGACACGTCACATTGCTCGAGACTCCAGTCAATACGACTTTACTGTGACACGTCACATTGCTCGAGCCTCGTTCACTGATAAGACCCTGTGATGTTGAACGCAAGAACAATGGTACATCAAATGGTACGTACATCAAAGTAGAGCCAGAATATGAAGACGGCGTGACACAGGATGTAGATGACGACGAAGGCGACGAAGACATGTCGCTCGAGTCGCGCCAAGAAGAGGGAGCCGTAGTTGACAAATAACGTGACGACGGCGTGCCAAATACATACGACACACAGTATGACGAGGGACAGCAAGACGTACTTGTCCTGTAACAGTCGACGGAAAACCTTTTGGACACGCGTGTGTCGTATTATATGTGCATTACGTTCTGTATAATACCGTGTGTGTACGGTCTGTATAATACCATGTGTGTACGTTCTGTATAATACCGTGTGTGTACGTTCTGTATAATACCGTGTGTGTACGTTCTGTATCCCAATACCGTGTGTGTACGTTCTGTATAATACCGTGTGTGTACGTTCTGTATAATACCGTGTGTGTACGTTCTGTATAATACCGTGTGTGTACGTTCTGTATAATACCGTGTGTGTACGTTCTGTATAACACCGTGTGTGTACGTTCTGTATAACACCGTGTGTGTACGTTCTGTATAACACCGTGTGTGTACGTTCTGTATAACACCGTGTGTGTACGTTCTGTATAACACCGTGTGTGTACGCTCTGTATAATACCGTGTGTGTACGTTCTGTATAACACCGTGTGTGTACGTTCTGTATAATACCGTGTGTGTACGTTCTGTATAATACCGTGTGTGTACGTTCTGTATCCCAATACCGTGCATGTACGTTCTGTATAATACCGTGTGTGTACGTTCTGTATAATACCGTGTGTGTACGTTCTGTATCCCAATACCGTGCATGTACGTTCTGTATAATACCGTGTGTGTACGTTCTGTATAATACCGTGTGTGTACGTTCTGTATCCCAATACCGTGCATGTACGTTCTGTATAATACCATGTGTGTACGTTCTGTATAATACCGTGTGTGTATGTTCTGTATAATACCGTGCATGTACGTTCTGTATAATACCGTGTGTGTACGTTCTGTATAATACCGTGTGTGTACGTTCTGTATCCCAATACCATGCATGTACGTTATGTATAATACCGTGTGTGTACGTTCTGTATAATACCGTGTGTGTACGTTCTGTATAATACCGTGTGTGTACGTTCTGTATAATACTGTATGTGTACGTTCTACTCAGTTCTGGTTCGATAATACACACGTTGAATTGACTTACCCGCCACGAGACGTGTTCACGACAAACTGATTGTCAGACCGACACAAAATGAATGCCGAACACTAAAATGGTTTTCTTATTCCAGTGTATATATGTATTGCTCATGTTCTAGACCCAAAAGTGTTTGTTTACGGCAAAACAAAAGGCAACGTTTTTAAATCCACAACTGTTTGCAAGAATGTTTGCTTATGCAGATGTTTTGCAGCAATAGTAATGTAAATAACGTACTATAACTGTTTTCAACAACATGCTAATCAGGAAAATGTATAAAGGCTTACGACGTATGTAGCAAATTTATAAGGTATTGCGAAAATATATGCATTACTCTCATCACCACTGTCTCCTCAAAGGATACATCTGTTGTATACCTATATTGTATAGTCATTATTGTGTAGTCATTTTATGGATATAATATTCCGGAACAACGTTATTGAATTGAAATTGAACTATTGACATAGACAAAGCTTGGTGGAGTTCACCGCTTAATTTTGATTATGGCGTAGGATGTTGCACGTGTTGGGTCTTTCATTTGTGATTTAAACTATTCAGTTACGTCATGAGGCAATGATTGTGCTCAAAATTAATTTGTTTCTAGAAGGCCATAAAGGAAATATACGCAGTCCATTATTTTGGGAGTTTGGCACGGCTAAATTCAATTGTTTGGAGTGTAAGACTTATACAATACGATTGCGACAGGCATTAAGGTGTAATTATTGTTATCGGTGGAGTAGCACAAGTAATCGGACGCGGCTTGCCGTCCGATTGTGTGAACCACTACGCCACCGCGCTTTCAGTTACCGCCTCAGGTGGATTGTTATGGTGCGCTTTGATGTAATACTAAAATCTATAATACGTGTTCCAAAACGGAAAATGACCAAATGTATTCAAACTTGATCCCATGAGTTCCTGTAATACGAACACTGGATTAGATTAGAAACTATTAAATATATTTTCATTTTAATACGGGGTGGATAATAGTGATTTTCATAACGCTGAACCTACAGGAATTGATACGACGCCAAGCGTTTTTGTGGTGACACGATACCTCCCCCACGAGATCCATTAATACATGCACTACTTACCATATATGTGAGATACGATATTTTAGGAAGACTTTGGTTTATCACAAACTTGAATGTGACGGAAGTGAGCAACAGAGTGAAAGACAATTGGAGTCGGTTCTGCGGCAGTTCGGGGCTGACGGCGAACGTGGCGAACGACAGAGCGCTGATGAAGAACTGTAAAACCAACCATTCGGAACATATCAAATACCATCTAATATTAACAGTGACCTATAATGTGTTTCTATGCATGGTTTGTTTGTAGTAATTTATTCACTTGCGTCATAAGTTATGCTCTGTTACAATGTCAACATTCACACTAGTTAACCAATAGTGCGTGTAACATTATAATCAACTAATCAGTATGGCATAACATTCATAAGTTGTTTTATTTGAAGCATGGAAGCTACACACAAACATGGTCATGGTTGAACATTATCCACACAAAAAATGTTAACTAGTTCAACAATAGTACGTTCAGTTATTCGTTACGCGGAATCTTTACTGCGTCACAATATGTCACATAACATCACGTAGCAATATAGAACACAATATGTCACATAACATCATGTAGCAATATAGAACACAATATGTCACATAACATCATGTAGCAATATAGAACACAACATGAGGAAATGTGCGGATTGTGTCATCTTGAAAATTTTGTTTTGCCGGAGGGAAGGAAAGTACGCCGAAGGAATACGACCTACTGAGCACAAAAACTGATAGGGTCGTAGTGTGAGGGTTATATTTTAGGGTTTTAGTTACAATTATTGTTACGGTTACATATTTAAATAACGCTGCATGTTCGGTTGTGAACGAGTGCAGTTATTTAAATTAAATGCTCGTTTTTTTTTCAGGCGACAAGAAATGCATTCACACGAAGATACATGGTTGAGTTTCGAGGCGCGGTGTCTTGCGACCCGACCCGACCCGACCCGACCCGACCCGACCCGACCCGACCCGACCCGACCCGACCCGACCCGACCCGACCCGACCCGTACCGTACCATGACAAGGAAGACATTCCAGTAGAAGTAGCCTGGCCTACGTGCCGCGCGACACGTCACCGACAGGGCCGGGTGACAGCGGTTGGAACTAGAGTACTCCTGCGTCATCACCTTCCGTGACACTTCGATGTGTTCGTGTAACTTCCATTCCTGTCAAAAGAAACATTATATTTTGGGGCTGGGAACACAGTTCCTAAATCATATAGCCAGGTGGCGTAGTGGGTGTTGCATCGTTACAATCTCAATTCCAACGGTATGTGTGGGTGCTGCATGTGAACTATTGCGACACACTACACATTTCTTTCTCACTTCTGTGAGAGTTCCTCAAACTGCCAAATAACTTGTGAAATCTGCTACACTGCGCATTTAGAGTCATGCAAAACCTAGTTGAGGTTTTATCGCAGTAAGACCTAATTAACTATGTTATTTAATTAAGCATTAAGACAACTTCTATTGCGAGTATCAAATACCATATTTTGTATTAGTTTTCCACATTGTCACTGACAGAATGGGCGGGTTTCATTAACAAATGATGTGGTTACACATATTTTTAGTTTCACAAAACACCAGCAGTCGTATGCATTATTCCAGCACAGCAGCGTGTTTCGGCTGACCTACGACTGTTCGACCTGTGTCACCCGTGTCACCCGTGTCACCCGTGTCATCCGTGTCACCCGTGTCACCAGTGTCACCAGTGTCACCAGTGTCACCAGTGTCACCAGTGTCACCAGTGTCACCAGTGTCACCAGTGTCACCAGTGTCACCAGTGTCACCAGTGTCACCAGTGTCACCAGTGTCACCAGTGTCACCAGTGTCACCAGTGTCACCAGTGTCACCAGTGTCACCAGTGTCACCAGTGTCACCAGTGTCACCAGTATACGGCGACGTCGATGTCATCGAGGTCTCGAGGAGCCGCCAAGTAAGCCGTCCACGCTCTACTGACAAGTGACGTAATTTAGCGACAACTGTATTGTCGTGTAGGTCGTTAGTGGGCCCGACGTAATTGGTATTGTTGCGTCGTCGAGTGAACGGCCGAGTTGAGCGACCTCTGATCGATGGCCCTACACCTACCTGCTGGTCGACGAACGTTTGCACGTTGATGCCGCTCATCTCATTCTCGTCTGGAATGATGTCAATTTCGGTGTCGGGTCGCTCCGTCGTTATGGTGACCGTGAGATCCTGCGCAGAAAGACGGCGCATACAACGCGACGCTCCCAGACACACGACTCGTAATTATCGTATTAGAAAGCACTCTCCCGTAAACAGCACTCCCCGTAAACAGCCACCCGCGCAACAACTACTAAGAGGTTCAGTTATCACCATTACAGTAGGTTTGTCTTAAACACACGATCAGTGGCGCCATCTGGTGAGTTGCTCATCACTCAGCCATCATGGTTTCTATTTTTTTCCGACGTGTACAAAAGCATGTTGGATACACGCAAATAAATAGCTTAAATTTATGGCTGTTGGGTTTTGTGAAATTCATCGTCAATTGCGTCATTGCCAAATGTGAAAGGTACCTAATGATTGTAACACAGGAAGCGACTAAATATTTGCACCTGGCAGAACAAACTCCGATTTAACCCCAAAGTTTGTGAATTAATATTAAGATAAATCATATTAAATACGTATTCAAAATAACGCAATTGTAAAGACAAATATTATTCGTTAATTACTATGTTTAATAACTATTTATAATAACTTGAGCGCGGTGAAAGGCACTAACGAATAGCAATAACTAATATTAGTCAAACATGAACATAATAACGTGTTTGGTGCTGGAAGTGGATATTTACAGAAATCAAGTTTTAGTTCCATGGGATATGAAGAACGAGCGTATAATTTAGATCCTTGGAAAAGAGTACTGAAGACGAAACTGATCACAAGAGGCGGGAAACAGAAGACGACATGTCAAGATGTTTGTATCACACGCGACCTGTCGTGTAACGTCTTTCGCTGTGTCCGTGTCACGAGCGTCATGTAAACACAACGTCAACGTCAACGTCAACACACGCACGACGTGTTAATATCTAGTCACACGGGTTTTAATTAATCACGCGAAGTTTCCTGTAGAAATATAGGACAGCCACGTGCGACAAGCAGTACCCGGGGACAGCGAGGACAGCCACGTGCCACAAGCAGTACCCGGGGACAGCGAGGACAGCCACGTGCCACAAGCACTACCCGGGGACAGCGAGGACAGCCACGTGCCACAAGCAGTACCCGGGGACAGCGAGGACAGCCACGTGCCACAACCAGTACCCGGGGACAGAGAGGACAGCCACGTGCCACAAGCAGTACCCGGGGACAGCGAGGACAGTCACGTGCGGCAAGCAGTACCCGGGGACAGCACTCAGTCCGCGGACACACGCTGGGTGAGAGTCGAGATGTTGCTGCGTCAATCAATCTCTCAAGTTACAGATGGCGAAACGGATGAACAATGTCGGGAAGATGAAGACGGACGACAATAGTGTCATGATACCCGCAACAAGACGCCCGTCAGCGTAACGTCCCTCAACGGGGAAACCGTACACTCGCCCAGACAGACAATGCGGGTGACGCTGACGACAGCACAACGGGTGACACTGACGACAACACAACGGGTGACACTGACGACAACACAACGGGTGACACTGACGACAACACAACGGGTGACACTGACGACAGCACAACGGGTGACACTGACGACAACACAACGGGTGACACTGACGACAGTACGACGGGTGACACTGACGACACCACAACGGGTGACACTGACGACAGCACAACGGGTGACACTGACGACAACACAGCGGGTGACACTGACGACAACACAACGGGTGACACTGACGACAACACAACGGGTAACACTGACGACAACACAACGGGTGACACTGACGACAACACAACGGGTGACACTGACGACAGCACAACGGGTAACACTGACGACAACACAACGGGTGACACTGACGACAACACAACGGGTGACACTGACGACAACACAACGGGTGACACTGACGACAGCACAACGGGTGACACTGACGACAGTACAACGGGAGCCTCATCTGGCGACTTTGTGAAGAACGTCGGCTTATTGATATCAACACGGATTAATTATCTTTGCTGGAGCCAAGCGTCAGTTTTGGAGTGGATTCCTCCTAACCTCAGTCAATATGATATCATATATGTTGTGTACAGACGCACTAGTTGTGATATATTTGTACACCAAGCCAAAGTTCTTGTTTTGGTATTAATTAATAAGTTTACGTTCAATATCAGACGAGCGCGCCATATATGAATGCCATTAATTGACACACGCGTTGAACTTGATTAGCAACAAAAGCACACGATCCACATCACATGCAATGGAGCTGACAGTGTTGAGAATAAACTGTACCGCGGCACACTCATTCTTCCGTTCCGAGGGTACTTATCAATCAACCGCACACCTGCAATATTCACCGAGGGATTGCGCCGACATAGTTTAAATTAAGCCTCAGTGATCATAGAATTCATTACTCGACGTTCATAAAGAACTCCGCAAATGCATCACTCGTGAACTGTTTGCAGAGGCAAAGAAAAACACCGCGCGTGGATCCTCGAGGGAAGACTGTGGCTATTAAAAGGTTACATCAGCAACACCGATGGCGAGGCGCAGTAAGATAAGACTAGATTAGTCTGAAAAACTAGACACATTTGATGGAAGACAACGGAAATGACAAGTGACGTGCCATTTACGCGCTGTTTGTTTCAATGAATGGGTGCATTAAGCAAAGCATCACAGAGAGAAAGCAAAGCGGTCATCTATCGTGAGACACAAATGTGTTCATCCAATCCTATCTGCATTGCCGACGATGGAATGATTTAATACCCACTGTCAGCTCATTCGTGTACATTTGGGAAATCACACAGCCATGCAGGACTTCAAATGGCTAGCGAAAAAGGCATAACGACGACATGACTGATGCAACACACGGTCCGGCCCGATGCCTGCAGCAGCCCACGTTCGGCGCACGAGTCACGACCCCCATATCAAGTGCAACAGACGTCGAGACGCGTTGAGTAGGCAGGCATGAGTGATCACATTGTGCGGGTGTCATAAAGTAACAGAAACTCAACAATCCATGGTGTGCGGGGTGCGGTGTGCGGTGTGCGGTGTGCGGTGTGCGGTGTGCGGTGTGCGGTGTGCGGTGTGCGGTGTGCGGTGTGCGGTGTGCGGTGTGCGGTGTGCGGTGTGCGGTGTGCGGTGTGCGGTGTGCGGTGTGCGGTGTGCGGTGTGCGGTGTGCGGTGTGCGGTGTGCGGTGTGCGGTGTGCGGTGTGCGGTGTGCGGTGTGCGGTGTGCGGTGTGCGTTGTGCGGTGTGCCGGGTGAGGGGTGCGGGGTGCGGGGTGCGGGGTGCGGGGTGCGGGGTGCGGGGTGCGTGCGCGTGTATGTGTCCGCGCGTGCATATGTGTTTGTATGAGTGCAGGCGGCCGGCATGCGTGCGTGCGCGGGTGCGTGTGTGAACATGCGCATGTGTTTCGTCGGCTACAATATTTCCACTAAGTAGTAGGGTCTAGAATTGCACTTTCGTGACCATTCTCTGGCTACTAAGGTTTGACGATTGATTTGACTTCTATTGACCATTTATAAAAGATTTAGTCCCCCCGGTCCCTCTAATAAAATGCTAACATTTTCCGCCAGAGGGCTAAATCCAAAATGGCCGCTGGCACTATTTCGAACAATTTACAATTGAACCAAAGCGCCAAAAATCACGTATGGAGACACTTTTTCGGGTAAGTCTTCCACGAGGATTCCGATTCTGACATTAGTTTGACGCTATGACATCATGTTGACCGATAAATCCAAGATGGACGTCACCTGGTAGAACGAAAACGTAACATTTAAACCAGAACACCAAGAAGCATGTATGAATACACTTTTTCGGGTACGTCGACCACGAGAATTCCGATTTTGACATCAGTTTGACGTAATGACATCATTATGACCCAGAAATCCAAGATGGCCGCCATGACCGGATGGCAACCATCTTGGATTTCTGGGTCAAAATGATGTCATAACTTCAAACTGGTGTCAAAATCGGAATCGTCGAGGTCGTTGTACCCGAAAAAGTGTCTTCATACCTGCTTCTAGATGCTCTGGTTTAAAAGCTACGTTTTCGTTCGACCAGCTATGGCGGCCATCTTGGATTTCTGGGTCATAATGATGTAATTACGTCAAACTGATGTCAGAATCGGAATCCTCGTGGTCGACGTACCCGAAAAAGTGTATTCATACATGCTTCTTGGTATTCTGGTTTAAAAGTTACGTTTTCGTTGAAACAGGTGGCGTCCATTTTGGATATATGGGTCAACATGATGTCTTAGCGTCAAACTAATGTCAGAATCGGAATCCTCGTGGAAGACTTACCCGAAAAAGTGTCTTCATACGTGATTTTTGGCGCTTTGGTTCAATTGTAAATTTTTCGAAATGGTGCCAGCGGCCATTTTGGAGTTGGCCCTCTGGCGGAAAATGCTAGCATTTTTTTTAAAGGGACCGGGGGCTAAATCTGTTTTAAATGGTCCATATAAGTCAAATCAATCGTCAAACCTTAGTAGCCAGAGAATGGTCACGAAAGTGCAATTCTAGACCCTACTAAAGTGTAGTGCAATATATTTGGAGAATTAGCATAACATGCCTCATCCCATTCTCTTTCTTCGTGTGACCGAGTCACTGTCTCCCAGTCGTCGTAGCAGTCTTTAGTCAGAATCATTTAATTGATACGACAGATGACCACACATCAACAACAAATACTATCGAATGAAATCTTGCTTCATGTCGAGTGACCACCTTACATCCGATCATGGAGCAACACACCAAGCATAATCGATGCCACAATTATACTTTTTTAATCAAACTCGCCTCCGCTGATTACATAATTTCTGCTGTTGCCAATGACAAAAACCCGCAAAAGTAGCCCTACAATCGTGCCCTGTGGAGAATTCGCTATTCAATTCGTTTCAATCACACGAGCAGAAAATGATTAACAAAATATTTCAATAACTATTGATATTTCTGAACTACACCGTCAGATCACAAAGGAAGGAAGGGTGACAGGAAATAAACGAATACTGAAGCACGCATGCGCACATCGACACCCGGAAGTGGATTCAGCCATACACCATGATCATACATAAATCGTAAGTTAGCAGATGCACGTTTGCATATGCAGATGTCTTACCTGTACATCCAAAGGGAAGTCGTCAAGCTCGAGGTTTTCCATGAAGACACCCCGCACCCGTCTCCGCTCCATCATGTACGCCTCGCCCTTGTGGTTGACGGTCGCCGTCAGCCAGGTCGCCTCCTTCGACTCGCTCAGGATGTTGTCGATGAAGAGAAGCGGGTTCCACAAGCGGTCGAGGTCCGCCTGTCGCAGCTCCTGGAGAGTGTACAACAGTGTACAAAAGTGTACAATAGATACATCGACACCAGTCCATCGCAATTGTGTATGTTTCAATTTCTTGAAATATATGGTGATTTATAACGATGCTTTCGTGTGCACAGACGCTTATGGTAGTCGTCGATTTTTCAAGACGCCTGACGAACACGAATATATATCGATATATGAGCGTCTAAATAGTGAATAAAACTCAACGTTTTGACGATTAAAAATATGTTCTTACGAATGCTATTGTGAATGTGAATTGTGCCAAAATGTGTGTGTTATTGTGTATTGTCGTGTGTTGTTGTGAGTTGTTGTGTGTTGTTGTGTGTTGTTGTATGTTGTTGTGTGTTGTTGTGTGTTGTTGTATGTTGTTGTGTGTTGTTGTATGTTGTTGTGTGTTGTGTTATTGTGTGTTGTGTGTTGTGTTATTGTGTATTGTGTTATTGTGTGTTATTGTGTGTTGTTGTGTGTTGTTGTGTCTTGTTGTGTCTTGTTGTGTCTTGTTGTGTCTTGTTGTGTCTTGTTGTGTCTTGTTGTGTCTTGTCGTCGCTTATTGTCTTCGTGTGGGTGAAGTCCAGTTAGAACGCTTTCTGTTTTGCATTTCTTAAACATAAATGTAACTGCCAAATCCTGCAATTATCGGATCCAGAGGTGTTAATTAGCGAGCTCATATGTCCTAGTCTAATTGTACTGGCACTGCACCCGTCGTTATCAGCCACCCACCTACTCACTCACTCACTCACTCACTCACTCACTCACTCACTCACTCACTCACTCACTCACTCACTCACTCACTCACTCACTCACTCACTCACTCACTCACCCACCCACCCACCCACCCACCCAATCCCATGACGCATCTGTTATCGACATTGCAATATCTTGATCTAAAATTAGTATACAGTGTTACGCGGTCAAAAAAGAAAAACATCACTTCGTAACTGAGCATCACCGTTTGATAGATCAGATCGGAAATTGAAAGGGTGAATAAAGAACATTGTTGATTTTATGAAGCTTGATTAAATGGATTCCATTTTAAAATAATTGTGTTAAGTATTAATAAAAATACATTATCGAGTACAAGGAGCACAATGTAATGTCCACTGAGACTAATTGGATGTCGTAGAATTGCTACCCAATATCATGCCTTCCGTGTGACTTGTCTTCGTCACGTGACGTCTTTCTGCAGATTACCCAATTTCGGATCAGGCAGTCGACGATTACAGCTGCCCGATTAAGCGGTAAATCTATGAATTTGGTTCAATTAATTATATATGCGCTCGATTGACCGAGCTTTGTAATGGTTCTGTCGATTACATTACAGGTGCCAGTGATTGTTGGACCGTGGCAATGTGCCTCACTCGCTAAATCTGATGTAAGCAAGTGTGCGTAAGTGTTCTTTGATAACCTGTCATGCAAATCTCACGGTTTAACTAAGACATATGTTGGCCTTCAAAATGGATGATGGTGGTCGAACCCGAATCGTTAGCGTTGGCCAATCAAGTCATTTATTAATAATGACTTCCTCATATCGTCGGCAGCCGGGTTCTACATCTGGCCAGGTATTCAACCTATCGAAGTAGCTGACCGGTGGTCCATACAGCCACTGATGACCGGGGGTCCATACAACCACTGATGACCGGTGGTCCATCCAATCACTGATGGCGGGTGGTCCATACAGCCACTGGTGACCGGTGGTCCATACAGCCACTGGTGACCGGTGGTCCATACAACCACTGATGGCCGGTGGTCCATACAACCACTGATGGCCGGTGGTCCATACAGCCACTGGTGACCGGTGGTCCATACAACCACTGTTGGCCGGTGGTCCATACAACCACTGATGACCGGTGGTCCATACAGCCACTGATGGCCGGTGGTCCATACAACCACTGATGGCCGGTGGTCCATACAACCACTGATGACCGGTGGTCCATACAGCCACTGACATCTAGTATATTGGGTGTACACAACTTGGCTCTCAACATTAGAAACTGTGGGCACCTCGTGAATCGGAGAATCACGTTAATGTCAGTTACGTCCCAGTTTGAGACGGAAAAGACTCACTGAGGACGACAAGTACCTTGAAGTGACCACCCCCAGTGCCAGCATAGAAAGGTCGGCTTGGCGTAAATGTTTTAGTTTAACGAGACCTCGTAAGATCATAACGTTGTATATCTACATATATACAAATTAGTCAGTTGATAAAACCCTGCCGAGTTTTGGGAATAACCATAATAATAGAAAACACGTCATATTCATTAAATACCGTGTCAGAGAAAGCGACAATTACAACGTGTTGTGAAACGGAAGAGACTAAGTGAACGACGATGTGTACGTAGCCAGGGCCAACCTCGAAGAACTGACAACGTGACATCGGGGGCCACTGACACCGCAACTATAAGAAGATATATATATATATATATATATATATATATATATATATATATATATATATATGTGTGTGTGTGTGTGTGTGTATAATATATATATATATATATATATATATATATATATATATATATATATATATATATATATGTGTGTGTGTATAATATATATATATATATATATATATATATATATATATATATATAAGCCACATAAATCGAGGATATCATCACCAACACGAGCCCTGATGACGAAACGACGAGAAATGACGGGAAACAGCGACAATAGCGTCTGTAGCGTGCAAGTCTCGCGCGCGAAAACGAGACGGGGGGCAGTTGGGGACAGGAAATCCATAATCTCCATGTTAACATATAGGAGTATTGTTTTTGGTTGTAATAATTGAACTGTTCCCAAATAGCGTATTTCATTTATATTGTCCGAAGGAGTATTACAAGCAGAAGCAATGGAACACTTTGCCGGTGACAATGGTCACGGAAATGATGAATTGTAATCGATTATTATGGTGGTTGCCATGGCATTAGCGGCACGTATTTGTGTTTGGCGATCTTGACTAATAATGAAGAGTGCCATTTTTCGCGCAGTACAACCTGTTTGGGGCAAACTTACACATGTGTTATGATAATGTGCATTTAGACAACTTGTCATATATAAGTGCTTATCGAAACCACAACGTACAGAAATGGAAAATGAAAATCCCGTAAAAGACACATACGGCCTAAAATCGTGTTTATTTTCTGCACTACGTAAATCGCTATATGTCTATGATAGTGTGGTAAACGCAATTTTAATCGAACATTTAAGATAAGAAAGCTATAACATAAGATATTTATGACCTGATTTTCCAAGTATTCATCAGTCGGAAGCTACAACTGTCATCCATCGTTAGAATATTATTCTTGTGTCCAGTTCCCAATCAGCTCCAGTCGTGCGGAGTCTCGCCATGTATCGTGACCCATTTAAATATACAACGAATAGAGTACGCAGAAATATGCAAGACCATCAAAAAGAAAGCAAGAGAGGACATCAGGAAATACAACCGTGAGACCGTACGAGAAACGATCATGGCATCAAAGAGCCTGAAGAAATTCTGAAGAACGCAGATGCTTGGCTGCTGACACTCCTGGACGAGCAGGTTAGAGACATCCATGATCAAGTTAAGATCAGAGAACGAATAGAGGAATTCTACGTCGAGTTATACGACAGTGAACAGAGTACCATAATCCACACTGACCGAAAAGAGGTACCAGAGATAACATCATGGGAGGAGGAAACAGCACTACGAGATATGAAGAATGGCACAGCAACAGGCAACGACCATATAAACATCGAGATATTGAAAGTAAGAGAAGATACTATCTCGAAGACTCTTGCTAAGTTGTACACTAAATGCTTATCAGAAAGATGAATACCTACAGCGTGGAAAAACGCTAAGATGATGATAATCTTCAAGAAGGGAAATAAGAAAGACCTCAAGAATTACAGACCGATATGTCTAATATCAAACATCTATAAAGTACTCACGAAAGTACTAATAAAAAGGCTAGAGAATACACTCTACGAAAACCAGCCACGAGAGCAAGCTGGATTCAGAAGCGGATACTCAACGACAGACCACATCCACATGGTAAACCAACTGAAGGAGAAGTGCAGAGCATATAATATCGCACTCTGCATCGCATTCGTCGATTATGATAAAGCCTTCGACTCAGTGCAAACTCAAGCAGTACTGACCTCGCTTCAAGAACAGGGGATAGAAGATGTGTAAATCGAACTCCTGAAGGAAATCTACACCAACAGCTCGATGTCAGTCCACCTATACAAAGAAAGCAAGAAAGCAATAAGATCAACATCAGAAGAGGTGTACGACAGGGAGATACCATATCGCCCAAGCTATTCACGGCAGCACTCGAAAGCATATTCCGACGTCTGACTTGGGAAACCAGAGGCTTGAAGATAGGTGGCGAATATCTTTGTCATCTTCGCTTCGCCGCCGACGTACTCATCTGCGCTAATACACCACATGAACTACAGCAAATGCTACAGGAATTAGCTGATGAAAGTGACAGTTAGGGTCTGAAGATGAATAAGTCGAAGACAAAGGTGATGCTGCAAACCGACACACCAATATATGTCAACAACACTCAGATCGAGAACGCTGAAAGCTACATATGCCTGGGACAGAGATACAGGACCAGAGACAAAAGCAAAGACAATGAAATTCAAAGAAGAATTAGACGTGATTGAATGAGTCGGAAGACGGTAGTGGACCCGGGCAGAGCACGCCAACAAGATACGAGAACACCGATGGACACTGCGTATGGAAACCCCACGAAAGGAAAAGACCTAGAGGAAGGCCGGCGAGACGTTGTAGAGACGAACTAGACGACTATTGGAAGGGTATCACATGGCAGAGGATAGCGCAAGGTAGGCAGATGTGAAAACAGCACGCTGAGGTATTCGCCCAACAACGGGACACTATGGCTGCACAATGATGATGATGATGATGATGATGATGATGATAATGATGATGATATATATATATATATATATATATATATATATATATATATATATATATATATATATATATATATATATATATATATATATTGATTCACATTCGTCAATCTATATACGTGACCTTTCGCCGTAGCTGACCGGTGTCCATGCAGCCACTGACCTCGATGGACTTGCCGTCGAGCGCCGGCTCCCGCCACTTGGCCTGCATGAAGGTGTCGGCGCTGTACTGCTCCTTCAGCGTGTCGATCTCGCCAATCTTCAGGAAGACGACCCGTAACTCGACGATCACCTGAAGCAACGAAACGTCACGACGGTCATCATCTCATTCTACGCCACGCGACGGTCATCATGTCATTCTACGCTACACGACGGTCATCATGTCATTCTACGCTACACGACGGTCATCATGTCATTCTACGCTACACGACGGTCATCATGTCATTCTACGCTACACGACAGTCATCATGTCATTCTACGCTACACGACGGTCATCGTGTCATTCTACGCTACACGACGGTCATCGTGTCATTCTACGCTACACGACGGTCATCGTGTCATTCTACGCTACACGACGGTCATCATGTCATTCTACGCCACACGACGGTCATCGTGTCATTCTACGCTACACGACGGTCATCATGTCATTCTACGCTACACGACGGTCATCATATCATTCTACGCTACACGACGGTCATCATGTCATTCTACGCTACACGACGGTCAACATGTCATTCTACGCTACACGACGGTCATCATGTCATTCTACGCTACACGACGGTCATCATGTCATTCTACGCTACACGACGGTCAACATGTCACTCTACGCTACACGACGGTCATCATGTCACTCTACGCTACACGACGGTCATCGTGTCATTCTACGCTACACGACGGTCATCATGTCATTCTACGCTACACGACGGTCAACATGTCATTCTACGCTACACGACGGTCCATGTCATTCTACGCTACACGACGGTCATCATGTCATTCTACGCTACACGACGGTCAACATGTCATTCTACGCTACACGACGGTCATCATGTCATTCTACGCTACACGACGGTCATCATGTCATTCTACGCTACACGACGGTCATCATGTCATTCTACGCTACACGACGGTCATCATGTCATTCTACGCTACACGGCGGTCATCATGTCATTCTACGCTACACGACGGTCATCATGTCATTCTACGCTAAACAACATGTTACTTCGATTATCTTCCGATCACAAATGTAACGTTTGCTTAAATATCTTTATCAACATCGACAATCTTCATTAAGACCTGAATTTTAGGTGATATTGTTTTATTTATAATCAGAATAACAATTAGTTTGTTTGCCCAATTGGAATAACGTGTTCTGTTGAACAAACGTTTTGTCTGTCTATTAATGTTAGAAGGTGTATGTGCCTGGTAGAACACAGCATGGAGTAGACGACGAAGAAACTGTTCATAAATTCATAAAGTAGATAGTTGAATGTTCAGAAAATAAACGACAACAGATTTATGAAATAAAATTCTGAATGTACACAACGATGGTAGAGAGATGCTATACTGTACTGATACTAACTATAACTGGAGACAGTTATCTGCGATAGCACAGTGAACTGTACCGTTCATAATGTCAGCTGGCCAAACACATCAGGAGGTTCAGTGTGTCGGTAATTTGACACACACACACACACACACACACACACACACACACACACACACACACACACACACACACACACACACACACACACACACACACACACACACACACACACACACACACACACACACACACACACACACACACACACACACACACACACACACACACACACATACATGTGATTTTTCAACACTATAACGTTATATTTACATATTTACCGAATCCCTTACACATTGTCAAAACCCAAATCAACATCAAATCCACTACACACCACTAGACTAACTCATTATGGCGGGGCCTATGCGATAGCTAGCTTAATTCACATGAAGTAAAATTGGACCATACGCACACTTAACGTCCGTGATACTACCGCAATAGTTTCATTATTATCATGATAGTATTGAAATAGTAATTACAGGTATCGGGACTACAACCTGCATTCACTGGACCAGTTCTACACACCCCAATTTTTGACCATAATTATGGGCGCGTGCTTCCTCAATAATAATAATAATAATAATAATAATAGCACATTGTTTATCAATATACCACCGATATGGCGGATTGTATATTTTGCGGGTGCAACATTAACACTGCGAGAAAGACGTTTCGTGAACGAAAGACAACAGGCCGTGCGCCTTGCATTTAACCTTGTACTAAACTCGTATATTTGAAATCATTAAAATTGGGAACCAGGGGCCCGTGTAAGATCATCTGGGGGCGGGCCAAAACGTACACTTGCACCCGATGTGGTTTGCCAGAAAACTCCACCGACGGCCGCCCCAACTCCACAATAGTATATAGCCAGGTTGTTGGCTGACGACATAGTAAAACTGGAGGTTTGAGTGCTGTTGAATGCTTTCACCGCCCCAACTACGCCTATTTCTAAACAGCTGCACATCCCAAGATCTATGGACGTGCCTGGATCCACCTACGGGAGCAAACTGCTCCTGTTGACGAGAGAAGCTGCGTGCGTGATTGTGCGCGGAACACGAGACAGCGACAGAAAGATGATGCGACATAAGGACGCGCGTTGAGCCGCCATAATGAAATCTGACGTGTTCCGTCGAGAGAAAGAGACAAATTGAAAAATGAGCTGTTGTCTCCGATGGCCGCGACCCGACTGTAGTGTGGATTACTAACGAGGACACTTTAGACGACAACGGAGCCATACGGGGCAGATGGCAGGTCATGTGGACATTATCTCCATATCGAAGTTACACTAATCGAGGCTGAGTCTTCGTCTACGCCATCGTCGTAGAGCCGAGTCTGGCTGAAGGCTTGACACCTGCCACGAGGTGTCATTGTAACAATGACATAAGATAATAATAATAACAATAAAAATACTACTACTACTACTACTACTACTACTACTACTACTACTACTACTACTACTACTACTACTACTACTACTACTACTACTACTACTACTACTACTACTAATACAACTTCACTTTTAAAAGATTTTTTTAATATCCGAAATTGTTTAATATCTACTATTTATCAACTATTTTATTATTAATTTTAACTTGTAATATAATTAACTATTATTTATCAGTATTAGTATTTCAATATTAGTAAGACTAATATTATTTATTTATATTGACTTTTTTACTGATCTATTAATTTTACAACTACATATATTTTTATGGTAATTATTAAAAATGTATCCACCGTGGTGCAAGTACCGTAACGTAACAGTTTGTTGTGTGTAACGTCGTGGTGCAAGTACCGTAACGTAACAGTTTGTTGTGTGCAACGTAAAACATTTGTCACACACAACACGTTCTAGAAGTAATTTCTTGACAATGTCTTGGTTGGATTAAATGTGACTGCGCGCAATAAAAATTTAAACATTCATTTATCCATATATCCATTACTAAGATGTGCTTTCAACTGAAGTGTGTCCTAACTTGGCGGCTTTGTACTGCTGGTCACGTGGGTTCATACGACGTTGTAAGCCAGTCTCTGCACTGTTCAGGTTCCTCTGCGTCTCGCTTGTGGTGCCCGAGATCAATTTAGCTACGGAAACTTGTCCTAGTATTTCACGCATAGCGACACAAGGCGGTTAAACACGGAATCGCTGATTGCCAGGACATGTTCGTCGAGCCATTTCGCGTACAGCTCGAGGGTCAATCTGTCGCATTATACCGCGTCAGCTAAGTCATATAGACGAAAGAGATAGGGCAGGACGGGATTTTGTTGTTTTGTCTCGGCTGAGTGGCGGTTTTTTGCAACGATCGCTGCGACGAGACGAGACGAGTCTCAGTGAGCATACATCACATCAGCCAGTCTCAGTGAGCATACATCACATCAGACAGTCTCAGTGAGCATACATCACATCAGCCAGTCTCAGTGAGCATACATCACATCATCCAGTCTCAGTGAGCATACATCACATCAGCCAGTCTCAGTGAGCATACATCACATCAGCCAGTCTCAGTGAGCATACATCACATCAGCCAGTCTCAGTGAGCATACATCACATCAGCCAGTCTCAGTGAGCATACATCACATCAGACAGTCTCAGTGAGCATATATCACATCAGCCAGTCTCAGTGAGCATACATCACATCAGCCAGTCTCAGTGAGCATACATCACATCAGACAGTCTCAGTGAGCATACATCACATCAGCCAGTCTCAGTGAGCATATATCACATCAGCCAGTATCAGTGAGCATACATCACATCAGACAGTCTCAGTGAGCATACATCACATCAGCCAGTCTCAGTGAGCATACATCACATCAGACAGTCTCAGTGAGCATACATCACATCAGACAGTCTCAGTGAGCATACATCACATCAGCCAGTCTCAGTCAGCATACATCACATCAGCCGTAGCACGTTGGGGATCTTTGGCCAATTCATCCCTGTATCGTTCAGTTCAGTCTGGATTTCGAAGGCTATTTCCATCGTTTGTGCCTAGTGCATATCCTGACGATGCCGTTTGGAATAGCTATTATTTATCGTGAAAATGTATGGACGTTGATGAATAGTGAAGGAAAATAGATATATAGTAAGGCTTCTTTTCACGTTGTCAATACCGTTGTTGCTACGATTAATAGCAGACACAAACTTGGACATCATGACGTCACGTCACAACTGATATTCGTGACAGCTCTAATGCTAATTGAATGTGTTCCAAATCACGATAACTAAATAATGATGCGACGTTTTCCGTCACAATATAGTCAAGTGTTTTTTTAACTGGTGCAGTAGACGTATTGCGAGATAATATAATTATAGTGTTGTAATTTCAGGCGACATTGTTAATGATTCTGTGTAGAAGATAAACACACCTCAACGGCGGCAAAACCTCTCAGAAAACGAAAAGTGGTGCCATTTAGCGATACATATTCGTAATGGTAAAATTCGGAAAATCACAAACATTACTTGATCGAGTAAATTAGCCATACACGTAACAACGGCACCACGCGGTGTGTTGTTCTACTGAAAACATCTCGTCACACGGAAACTGGTAAACCTACACCTATAATAGGAAAAGTCCAAACATGAATAATCCAGACACATGCATACAGCTGTGTATATATATATATATGTGTGTGTATATATGTATATATTTATTTATTTATTTATTTATATATATATATATATATATATATATATATATATATATATATATATATATACATATATGTATATATATATATATATACATATATATATATATATATATATATATATATATATATATATATATATATATATATCACGCTAACTTTGCGTTAAATTATACATATCATTTTTATTAATTGGATTTTTTCGACGAATAAATGTAAACATAGTCTGATGGCAAGTTTAGTTAATAAGCGTATTTGAGGTGCAATGAGGTTGCGTCCTATATGAGTGAACGTCATCAGACGTAGGACACAGTACCCTCCGCTGGACTGGGCACATTTGCTATATACAAAGAGAGAACCGATGGGCCTAGCATTCAAAGAACACTTCAAGACGCAGAGAAGGAGATCACTAACATACATCCGACGACTCGTTACAACCTACTGACCATGCGTCTTTGACCATACGTCTTTGATCATACGTCTTTGACCATACGTCTTTGACCATACGACTCTTCAGTAGCTGTGTTTACTACTTCAGTCGTCTACATGTCTCACTCTTCAGTAGTTGTGTTTACTACTTCAATCGTCTACATGTCTCACTCTTCAGTAGTTGTGTTTACTACTTCAATCGTCTACATGTCTCACTCTTCAGTAGCTGTGTTTACTACTTCAGTCGTCTACATGTCTCACTCTTCAGTAGCTGTGTTTACTACTTCAATCGTCTACATGTCTCACTCTTCAGTAGTTGTGTTTACTACTTCAATCGTCTACATGTCTCACTCTTCAGTAGCTGTGTTTACTACTTCAGTCGTCTACATGTCTCACTCTTCAGTAGCTGTGTTTACTACTTCAATCGTCTACATGTCTCACTCTTCAGTAGTTGTGTTTACTACTTCAGTCGTCTACATGTCTCACTCTTCAGTAGCTGTGTTTACTACTTCAATCGTCTACATGTCTCACTCTTCAGTAGTTGTGTTTACTACTTCAGTCGTCTACATTTCTGCGTCTCGCTCGTATGGTTCAATTTACGAAATAAATTGTTTGTTTTATTTTTTTATTCTGGTAGAACATATTCTATAACGGTGTATATACATGGAGGCGTATTAACAACAAGACAAAAGGAACCGTGGTCCACGGGCCCCCGCGCACGCAATTACACGGTCAGTAGCCGGGTGACCGCTAGCTATGCGTCCCTGTCTCGCGAGACACACATCGGGTCAATCAATTATTTCCGTATTTGTAACATTCGCACAGACTTGTATCGGCGCCAGCGAACGTGGCAAGAAAGGCCGGTCAGGAGCCGTCCGATGTCGCTTTCAGACAGGCGGATATTGGACGACTTCGTCGATATGTTTCGCTTCTTTTACAATATGATCAAGAGAAATGCAAGGCAACAGTTCAATGGTTATGTCGGTCGATTGCACCGCTGCAAGGTTTCATTTGTCAGGCGTCGACAAAGTGTGATGTCCTCTATCAACGACAATCCTATGAAGTAAGACGCACTGGTCGAGTGGTCGAGTTGTCAAGTGGTCAAGTGGTCAAATGGTCAAGTGGTCAAGTGGTAGCGTGCTTGACTGCCGTTCGGCGGAACCAGGTTTAGAATCGTGGTGGCTGCCGAATGGTGGTCGGTGGTTCTGCGCTGTGTCGACATTTGGGCAATTTCGTTCAACCTTGTTACCTCTGTCGTCCGTGATGGGTTCCTATCTGTATAGTATGTATATAGGATGTATACCAGAGAAAGTAATCGATCACATCCACGGAAACTGAACTAACCTGTCGCGGACTCCTAGAACGGTGTGCAAGTAGACGTTGAAGATAAAAGCACGCAGTCGTGTCTGTCATAGAATGGTGTGCAAGTAGACGTTGAAGATAAAAGCACGCAGTCGTGTCTACCCTAGAATGGTGTGCAAGTAGACGTTGATGATAAAAGCACGCAGTCGTGTCTATCATAGAATGGTGTGCAAGTAGACGTTGAAGATAAAACACGCAGTCGTGTCTATCATAGAATGGTGTGCAAGTACACGTTGAAGATAAAAGCACGCAGTCGTGTCTATCATAGAATGGTGTGCAAGTAGACGTTGAAGATAAAAGCACGCAGTCGTGTCTATCATAGAATGGTGTGCAAGTAGACGTTGAAGATAAAAGCACGCAGTCGTGTCTATCATAGAATGGTGTGCAAGTAGACGTTGAAGATAAAAGCACGCAGTCGTGTCTACCCTAGAATGGTGTGCAAGTAGACGTTGATGATAAAGGCACGCAGTCGTGTCTATCATAGAATGGTGTGCAAGTAGACGTTGAAGATAAAAGCACGCAGTCGTCTCTATCATAGAATGGTGTGCAATTACACGTTGAAGATAAAAGCACGCAGTCGTGTCTATCATAGAATGGTGTGCAAGTAGACGTTGAAGATAAAAGCACGCAGTCGTGTCTATCATAGAATGGTGTGCAAGTAGACGTTGAAGATAAAAGCACGCAGTCGTGTCTATCATAGAATGGTGTGCAAGTACACGTTGAAGATGAAAGCACGCAGTCGTGTCTATCATAGAATGGTGTGCAAGTACACTTTGAAGATAAAAGCAAGCAGTCGTGTCTATCATAGAATGGTGTGCATGTAGACGTTGAAGATAAAAGCACGCAGTCATGCTTTTCGGATTCTTATGGTGTAAAGTCTGAACTTATTACCTTCGAAGTTGTGATTACAAACACCAGTGAACACGGCAACATGGCTTCTCCTTACGACGAAGTCAAAATAGATTAAATATTTTTTGCAGAGGAGTTTCGTTCACACCAACATTATGTTGACCATTCTCCCACACCAACATTATGTTGACCATTCTCCCGGTGAATATTTAGTTGTTCCTGTCATACGTTGTGTAGAATCCTGATGTCAGTCTGAGACCATAATTTAATATGCGACAGAAATATTGGTCTTGATGCGAATCACGTATCTCGCAATCTCCCGCTTATGTGGCGTGCATTTGTCTTTTGTGTGCTGGTAATATGATTTCTCAGTCATAATTGTGTTACTTGTTGCAGCGTATGTGAGACAAATACATCATCATGATGTCTGGTGCTGATATTCCGAGTCCGGTAATTAATATCATTAACTATTTATTACATATACCATTCCAAAAACAGGAGAGCTCTCCACCTGCACGGGAATTGTTGCTGTATAACCGATGTAGTGAAGTGTGCGTGCGTGCGGTTGTTTGTGCATATTTTGCACGCATATTATTATGTATGTGTGCGTGTGTGTATTTTTGCGCGAGTATATGCTGGTTATACATGCGTGTGTGCGTTCGTTCGTGTTGGAAAATGTATTGTAAAGACGTCATGTCGCTGATGTCATATAGGATGACACCGCAATTTACGACGCTTCAATGCCGGGAAGGGTTAATTATCGAATGGCGTGCAAACGCTTCGACTGAAGCGATTAGTCGCCGTCAGATGATTGCTCTATGGTTTCTGGCTGTCTCACACTGGCCGTCTGATTGTTTCATACGGACCGTCTGATTGTCTCATACAGACCGTCTGATTGTCTCATACGGACCGTCTGATTGTCTCATACGGACCGTCTGCTTGCGCTCCAGTTCCGACGGTGTCGTGTAGTTGCAACTGTTGTGACGTATGTTGTCTGTAGTCTCTAAAGATCGAGTTACGCCTCACCTGTCCCACTCAAGTTCTCTATGATCTGTTGTTTACAATTTACAATTATAATTTCAATAAATACTAACTGGAAAATGTAAAAGAGATTCTGGTTTATGATGGTGTTAAGGCTAATTTATTTAGAAATAATAAAAATGCACTAATACATAAATCCAGTAAACATACAGTATACGTAACGTATGTTGTAAATATTATAATCAACTGAAATAATTTCATACATTTAGATATATGAGTAAATCAGATTTGGCGAAAAGCAAATCACACACTTCTATTGGTAATTCACAACACACCACACTTTTTCATCCTTCAGTTGCTGAACCCGATAACACGAAGCAGAGATAGAAAGGCGAGCGATATACGTCTAAGAGTTTACGGACACTAATATTACATACTTATCACCATAAACAAAGCGTTCACGGTGTACGCCCTTTTAGCAGTAGCCATATACACCAGATTTAGAGTACGTATACCCATCGAGACCATGATCTCTATAACAACACAAGTTATATTTGGAGTATGTACACATCGAGACCATGATCTCTGATGCATTTTCCTGCTTTCACTCTGGGTTCTATTTTTCCCGGTGATCGACACCAACGACCTTTAGTCTCTCTTTCAAAAGCACGTGCAAATGTTCCTGCCTCACATTCCACTGTCTGGTTGACATGTCCACTGGACCGCCACGTGTTCTGTGGTCCACAACCTCGTCTAGAACAAAGACTCACACGACGACAACACTCAGTGTGTGTATCATATCCACTGTATTCACAGACTCACACGACGACAACACTCAGTGTGTGTATCATATCCACTGTATTCACAGACTCACACGACGACAACACTCAGTGTGTGTATATCGTATCCACTGTATTCACAGACTCACACGACGACAACACTCAGTGTGTGTATCACACTACTATTCCGTGGCCGAGTTCCTCGCCTTTCACAGCGTATCTGGGCCGTGGCAGTAGGCTTGCGTCAATGCTTCTGTCTGTTTTATTTTCGTTTCCTTTTCCCCTCACTTTTCTTCAACGTCTTTCTCCATCAAACGCACCAAGCACACTAGTTGTTCTGTCTTACTTACCCATCCTCCCAAACCGACCAACTACATCGCATTGTGACAGTCCTCTCAAACCGACCAACTACATCGCATTGTGACAGTCCTCTCAAACCGACCAACTACATCGCATTGTGACAGTCCTCTCAAACCGACCAACTACATCGCATTGTGACAGTCCTCTCAAACCGACCAACTACATCGCATTGTGACAGTCCTCTCAAACCGACCAACTACATCGCATTGTGACAGTCCTTCCAAACCGACCAACTACATCGCATTGTGACAGTCCTCTCAAACCGACCAACTACATCGCATTGTGACAGTCCTTCCAAACCGACCAACTACATCGCATTGTGACAGTCCTTCCAAACCGACCAACTACATCGCATTGTGACAATCTTCCCAAACCGACCAACTACATCGCATCGTGACAGTCTTCCCAAACCGACCAACTACATCGCATTGTGACAATCTTCCCCAACCGACCAATTACATCGCATCGTGACAGTCCTCCCAAACCGACCAACTACATCGCATTGTGACAATCTTCCAAAACCGACCAATTACATCGCATCGTGACAGTCCTCCCAAACCGACCACCTACATCGCACCGTGACAGTCCTCCCAAACCGACCAACTACATCGCATCGTGACAGTCCTCCCAAACCGACCAACTACATCGCACCGTGACAGTCCTCCCAAACCGACCAAGTACATCGCACCGTGACAGTCTTCCCAAACCGACCAACTACATCGCACCGTGACAGTCCTCCCAAACCGACCAACTACATCGCATCGTGACAGTCCTTCCAAACCGACCAACTACATCGCACCGTGACAGTCCTCCCAAACCGACCAACTACATCGCATCGTGACAGTCCTCCCAAACCGACCAACTACATCGCACCGTGACAGTCCTCCCAAACCGACCAACTACATCGCACCGTGACAGTCCTCCCAAACCGACCATATACATCGCATCGTGACAGTCTTCCCAAACCGACCAACTACATCGTATCGTGACAGTCCTCCCAAACCGACCAACTACATCGCACCGTGACAGTCCTCCAAAACCGACCAACTACATCGCACCGTGACAGTCCTTCCAAACCGACCAACTACATCGCACCGTGACAGTCCTCCCAAACCGACCAACTACATCGCACCGTGACAGTCCTCCCAAACCGACCAACTACATCGCATCGTGACAGTCCTCCCAAACCGACCAACTACATCGCACCGTGACAGTCCTCCCAAACCGACCAACTACATCGCATCGTGACAGTCCTCCCAAACCGACCAACTACATCGCACCGTGACAATCTTCCCAAACCGACCAACTACATCGCACCGTGACAGTCCTTCCAAACCGACCAACTACATCGCATCGTGACAGTCCTTCCAATGCTGTCTGTTTCGTCCTCAAGTTCATTTTCCTTTCACTCTCCGGGCAACTATTTTATTTCCAACTGTTCCACTGCCATTATTTCAGCTAATGTCCAGCCCGGTTTATTCAATTGCTTTTTAAAACTTTCTTTTACGCCAATCTCATTTCTTGTCCCATCTTTCTAATATTCTATACTATGTGTTCCTTCTGGTTCAATCTCCCGGCGCCAAATGTCTTCATCACAAAAGTTCTGCCTAATAACATTCTATGTTGTTCGTTCTGTTACATTCTCCAGGCGTCTGCTTTCTTCGTCACAACCGTTACGCCTAGTGCCCCGACTTATCGGATCCATAGTAGCCGTAATTATTATTTTATTGATACTTGCTTATATAGAACTGTCGTTTTCGCTTGCTAATTCACTTCAATCCTACCAGTCTTCGGACGAAGTTGTCTTTAGCAAACCTGTTCTCTCTCCTCTCACTTACGTAGTCAGCGTCTTTCATTTGAGCTCACGCGATATAAGTCTTACCCCATGACCCCATGACCCCATGACCCCATGACCCCTTCCAAACGTCCACCCCTACGTATGTTCTCCGAATTTAAATCTGAATATCCTGCTCAAACACATACAACATATACACACGTTTATCATAATGGTTTACGTTATATGAATAGTATAAAATAGATGACGCTGACTGAAATCTGTGTACACGATGAGCGAATGAACATTGGCCTAGAGCGAATAGGATTGGAACTAGGCACGACAGGCCGCAAGCCGATTTATAACAACAACAAAGGCAGCAGATAACCAAGTTCGTTCGTATGTGGGGGGGGGACGTAAGACCAGGACTAGATCCTGAAGATAGATGCTGCAAATATCAGTATAAGTCAGTACACTGTGAGTGAATAAGTGCGTATCCTGAGATTAACAACGCGCGCCACATCAACTATAAGCTCGCGTGGTCTTAAAATCAGCTGATTACTTCCCTTCGTGTTCAGAAATTTATAAAATGTTGACGAATTTCCGCTTGATCTCTCTGTCATGCTCATTATTGTCTCAAACAAACTTACGGGTTTCGCTAGAAAACAAATACGGACAAATTTACATGAAATAAGTCCATCCATCTCTGTTACTTCCGTTCGTGAACAATCTCTGTCATGGTCCAAACCTCTGGTGTCACTCCCAGTCTCGTTTCGACAATGACAGATGTAACACTTGTTGGCAGTTGACAATGACGGGCACTCGTCGTCATTCGCAGACTTAAATCCGTTCTTGTGGGTGACATTTTTCTTATGCAACGAATCTCTCTTATCTCGCCCCGTGTGGTGCTGTGGCGTGTACCTCGGAGGATCATTTGTTTTTCCATTTTTTACAAGTTGGACATTGCCTCAGTTCTCCCGCGTCACGGTGGGCAGCCTTCGTGTGAATCAAATATACATCTATTGTCACGAGATACCTGCAACTAATCGACCGCTGCTACGTCACACAAATGAGTAAAAGACGAATACTGAACATCCACTGATAGAATGAACCAGGAGGAAGATAAAGAAAAGTAGAATGTTTGTCCTTATTGAAAATTCGAACGATTTAGAATAGTGAATTATCCTGCTCAGTGTCACCTGTGGCGCGATCAGTCTGCCATATATAGCCATTACGCTGGCAATTGTTCAGGTAGATTTTAGTACTAGTACTGCCTGCCTGCCTGCCTGCCTGCCTGCCTGCCTGCCTGCCTGCCTGCCTGCCTGCCTGCCTGCCTGCCTGCCTGCCTGCCTGCCTGCCTGCCTGCCTGCCTGCCTGACTGCCTGCCTGCCTGCCTGCCTGCCTGCCTGCCTGCCTGCCTGCCTGCCTGCCTGCCTGCCTGCCTGCCTGCCTGCCTGCCTGCCTGCCTGCCTGCCTGCCTGCCTGCCTGCCTGCCTGCCTGCCTGCCTGCCTGCCTGCCTGCCTGCCTGCCTGCCTGCCTGCCTGCCTGCCTGCCTGCCTGCCTGCCTGCCTGCCTGCCTGCCTGCCTGCCTGCCTGCCTGCCTGCCTGCCTGCCTGCCTGCCTGCCTGCCTGCCTGCCTGCCTGCCTGCCTGCCTGCCTGCCTGCCTGCCTGCCTGCCTGCCTGCCTGCCTGCCTGCCTGCCTGCCTGCCTGCCTGCCTGCCTGCCTGCCTGCCTGCCTGCCTGCCTGCCTGCCTGCCTGCCTGCCTGCCTGCCTGCCTGCCTGCCTGCCTGCCTGCCTGCCTGCCTGCCTGCCTGCCTGCCTGCCTGGTGGTTTATTTTATCCCTCGTTGACTCTGTTTCACCAAACGCGTGTATACAGTTGTGAAACTAATGTGTTGCATCTGCAAATTCTGCCTGACTACGGTTTCACAGAAGTCTCAAGTACACGGCTTCGGTAGACTTCATTCTCTAATATATCTCCGTATGGGGTTGTGTCATGCGTGACATCCTTTTCCGTCGTTGCGATTGGAAACGACAGGCCACTTCGGATAACAACCGTATAACCGGGCCGCGAATATGGCATCGATTTTACATCCATTACAAGGCTGTACATCATCGCTGAACAAACTCGCTCTGTTGCGACTCGTTCGTAGCGCTGTGTGAGGAACGTCATAACCATTGTGTAGAACATCATAACCATTGTGTAGGACGTAGACACGGACAATACCCGCAGTCATGACGTCACAGCCTATTAACATACTTGGACGAGCCACTTCAGTATATTAAATGGTAGCGAATATGGATACTATACATAAGGGTCTATACAGCGCGATATTGTTGGGGATTCATTAGCTTATAGAGTGTGGAGTCTAAAATGTTTTTACTGGTTGTAAATTGTTGTAATTTATTTAATTTTAATTTTAACACGCATACGAATATATATATATATATTGTATGTATATATATATAAATATATACTCTATATATATATATACTGCATATATATATATATATATATATATATATATATATATATATATTGTACACTGAACACAAAACACTAACCCCTCAATCCATATATATATATATATATATATATATATATATATATATATATATACATATATATACATATATACATACATACATATATATATATATATATATATATATATATATATGTATATATATATATATATATATATATATATGTATATATATATATATACATACATATATATATATATATATATATATATATATATATATATATATATATGTATATATATATATATATATATATATATATGTATATATATACATATATATATATATGTATGTATATATGTATATATATATGTATATATATATATATATATATATATATATATATATATATATATATATATATATATATAGTAGCACCACCATATTCTTGCACAAATGTCAAATGAAATAAATCAAAAAAAGAAACTGAAAAGTGAGTGATGAGACATACAAGCGACTCAACCAAATGCAGCAGGAGAGTATAGAGTATAGAGTATAGAGTGTAGAGTATAGAGTGGAGAGTATAGAGTATAGAGTGGAGAGTATAGAGTGGAGAGTATAGAGTGGAGAGTATAGAGTATAGAGTATATAGTATAGAGTAGAGCCGGCGGCCTCAGGGCAGACGACGTCCAAGCTTGAACAATTATGGATGGAAGACAACTGTTGCATTGGAAGGAACGGAAGAGAACTGTTTCACTGGAAGGAACGGAAGAGAACTATTGCACTGGAAGGAACGGAAGAGAACTGTTACACTGGAAGGAACGGAAGAGAAATGTTACAGTGGAAGGAACGGAATAGAACTGTTACAGTGGACGGAACGGAAGACAACTGCTGCACTGGAAGGAACGGAAGAGAACTGTTTCACTGGAAGGAACGGAAGAGAACTGTTTCACTGGACGGAACGGGAGAGAACTGTTACAGTGGAAGGAACGGAATAGAACTGTTACACTGGAAGGAACGGAAGAGAACTGTTGCACTGGAAGGAACGGAAGAGAACTGTTACACTGGAAGGAACGGAAGAGAACAGTTAAACTGGAAGGAACAGAAGAGAACTGTTGCACTGGGAGGAACGGAAGAGAACTGTTGCACTGGAAGGAACGAAAGAGAACTATTGCACTGGGAGGAACGGAAGAGAACTGTTGCAGTGGGAGGAACGGAAGAGAACTGTTGCACTGGGCGGAACGGAAGAGAACTGTTGCAGTGGAAGGAACGGAAGAGAACTGTTGCAGAGGAAGGAACGGAAGAGAACTATTGCAGTGGAAGGAACGGAAGAGAACTATTGCACTGGGAGGAACGGAAGATAACTGTTGCAGTGGAAGGAACGGAAGAGAACTGTTGCAGTGGAAGGAACGGAAGAGAACTGTTTCAGTGGAAGGAACGGAAGAGAACTGTTACACTGGGAGGAACGGAAGAGAACTGTTGAACAGGAAGGAACGGAAAAGAACTATTCCACTGGAAGGAACGGAAGAGAACTGTTGCACTGGAAGGAACGGACGAGAACTATTGCACAGGAAGGAACGAAAGAGAACTATTGCACTGGAAGGAACGGAAGAGATATGTTACACTGGAAAGAACGGAAGAGAAATGTTACACTGGAATGAATGGAAGACAACTGTTACAATGGAAGGAACGGAAGAGAACTGTTGCATTGAAAGGAACGGAGGAGAACAGTTACACTGGAAGGAGCGGTAGAGAACTGTTACACTGGAAGGAGCGGAAGAGAACTGTTACACTGGAAGGAACGGTAGAGAACTGTTACACTGGAAGGAGCGGTACAGAACTGTTACACTGGAAGGAACGGTAGAGAACTGTTACACTGGAAGGAGCGGTAGAGAACTGTTACACTGGAAGGAACGGTAGAGAACTGTTACACTGGAAGGAGCGGTAGAGAACTGTTACACTGGAAGGAACGGGTAGAGAACTGTTACACTGGAAGGAGCGGTAGGGAACTGTTACACTGGAAGGAACGGTAGAGAACTGTTAGACTGGAAGGAGCGGTAGAGAAGTGTTACACTGGAAAGAGCGGTAGAGAACTGTTACACTGGAAGGAGCGGTAGAGAACTGTTACACTGGAAGGAGCGGTAGAGAACTGTTACACTGGAAGGAGCGGTAGAGAACTGTTAGACTGGAAGGAGCGGTAGAGAACTGTTACACTGGAAAGAGCGGTAGAGAACTGTTACACTGGAAGGAGCGGTAGAGAACTGTTACACATGGAAGGAGCGGTAGAGAACTGTTACACTGGAAGGAGCGGTAGAGAACTGTTACAATGGAAGGAGCGGTAGAGAGCTGCGACATACAACAACAACCATCGACTGTGTGGTTTAAAGGCCATGACCGTCAACTAATGTGGCACACGAGTATCATTATCATAATCGTCATTATCAAAAATATAAATTTCTATTTTCAGCGTATAATAACGTGTCCTTAAAAGTGTTCGCGATTAAAGAATGATTACTCTTTCCGCGTTTCTAAATATAGCCTTTCATGGCTACCAACTTGCAGAGAGATATAGTTGTGAAAAAGCAAGTCTGTGACAGTTCATTTCTTTGGTACAGAATTAAAAAAAAAACACTGACAATTCAACATTTTAGTAGACCACGTTTACTGATTCGTCGTTATGAGACATCGAAGGCCAGTGTCGGTGTGTGCGCCATGTAATTGCACGGACATTTCCAATTTCCGAATTTAACAGTCAGTCTGCCCGATAAATCAAGTGCGAGCTGCCGTAATCCGGGCCCCGCGATACCCCGTGGACAGTCGACATGGCCACAGCTAGTGCTCACGTGGGTGTCTGTCCGCGCTCACGCACCAATGGCCTATCTTTGAACTGCGATGTATTCATCCTGCAGACGGAACGCGTTTGATTTGACGAGCGGATGCAGCCATTTATATGTGTAGAGACACTTTGTAACAATTGCCGTGACATCGACACGTGATGGACATCAGTTTTCATCAGGTTCGATATACCTGTAGCATCCGTATCACGTTTCACATTTGCAGTGTTAATGTCATGCACAAACACCAGACGGCGTTGCGATATCATACACAATGCCTCCATCGGAATAGTGATGCAACTGGTTCTTTTAGAAGTAGGTATGGATTTGTTTGTTGTCGAAGTATATTCAGTCACGTGAGTCTGTTTAGTGTGAAGGCTATATGTGTATCTGGAATAACTGCAACTGTCGCCCGGTGAACTAGTGGCCCATGACATGATGGCCCGACAGAGGGCGATACCGACTCTGTACAGAGCTGGTGGGCAGAAGTGAACACTCGAAGGGTCATCCCGTTTCAGATTTGACGTGCTTCAATTCATCTTGAACATGACTGGGACTGAGCCAGCATCCCATATTCGCCACGTAGTGTGTAAAAGATGACGCTCCTCTTTTATTGGCTGCTTTTGGGCAAGTCGCCGCGTCAACGGACGTAGGCCGACGTCTTGTCCAGCTCGAATGTATGTTTTAGCAAACTCGAACTAACTAATGCGTTTCTAGTAAAAATAGTGAGTATTATAATATTAAATATATGTTAATTGTTATGAAGCAATTTTAACTCTTTTTCAGAGCATCTACGTGCAAACTAGTGCATATTATCCAATGTTCAGACATAATTGTATTTCAAACGATTTTTTTCGGTGAGTTGTGCATCCATAGCACACTTGCCGGCACAAATACAGCTAACTATACTAAATGACTGTACAATACACAGCCCATAGCATTACCCACAATCCACCGCACACGCAAATACAACAAACTGTACCAACTGATTGTACAATACACAGACCAAGGCATTACCCACAACCCACCGCACAAGCAACAGCGCCACGTGTGCGCAGATCACAACAAGCACTGGTAAGATGGTTCGTGATACAAGCAGCCACCGGAGACGAAATTTCAGAAGGGTGTTGAAATTATCGAATGGTCATATCAGGTTGCCTCCTTTTGTCGGAGAACTAATGAAGGCCGCGGCTGAGAGGTCGTGATTAATGCCGTGTGCTGCACACAATGGCTCAGATGGCGGAGTATCCGTGTGTTTGTCGACGGAAGCGCTCTGTCGAAGAGCGCTAGTATAATACTATATGAATTGTTCTGCGGATGGCGAGTAAATGCCGCTTAGGTAGTTAGTTCGCACCAGAGGGCGCTTCGTGCGAGTCCACGAGTGGTCATGTTTCGTCTTCGATCGTTTCCATAACAAATAGTTCATTTGTGTGCTGTTAACAGTATATCCTCAATTCAACTGTTTCGGCTGCCTCGTGTTTAAGGATAATGTTGCGAAAAACAAACCTACCATAACTGTGAATGCACATTTGTTGTGGAAACGATCGAAGACGAACCACGACCACTCGTGGACTGACGGGAAGCGTCCACAAACACTCGTTTGTTCAGGTTTTTGCATGTATTCTTGATAACCTCATCAAGCAAGTGATTGGCTTGTTTCATTCCTGTTCTGGAATAGATTCAACAGACTATCAACATTGGAATGCGAATGCACGATCACATTAAGGGATCACATAATGTGACGATGTTGTCGACCAACTTTGTATTCACAGGGTCGAAGGTTGAAAGTCGACCTGGCAATTGGGTTTAGCCCCGGTTACAAGACGTAGGGTGATGTCTAAATACAGTTCGTCTGACTCTGTGCATAAACGCAAGCGTTTTGTTTTTAAATTAAGCCAACTGTATGTTTCAAGCTGTCCACACGTACTCATTTACTCGTCAAGGAACTGAGTGCAGGATGGGTGAAACCAGCCGAGGAAACTGTCGTCGTTTATCGGTGATTCTTATTTACTGGTCGCTTAATGACCGAATTAAATGTCCGTCATTGTTGCACGGGCAGGTGCTTCTGCAATCAACTGATAGAGGCGTCAGCGAGAACTGTCTCTTCGCGTGGTCATTAAAGGCAGATGATTATCTTACATACGATGTACAGGTGATTGCCTTATATACGGTGCACATATGATTGCCTTATATACGGTGTACATATGATACCTTACATACGGTGTACAGGTGATTGCCTTATATAAGGTGCACAGGTGATTGCCTTATATAAGGTGCACGGGTGATTGCCTTATATACAGTGCACATATTATTACCTTACATACGGTGCACAGATGATTGTCTTATATACCGTGCACAGATGATTGCCTTATATACGGTGCACAGACGATTGCCTTATATACGGTGCACAGATGATTGCCTTATATACCGTGCACAGATGATTGCTTTATATACGGTGCACAGATGATTGCCTTATATACGGTGCACAGATGATTGCCTTATATATGGTGCACAGATGATTGCCTTCTATAGGGTGCACAGATGATTGCCTTGTATAAGGTGCACAGATGATTGCCTTGTATAGGGTGCACAGGTGATTGCCTTGTATAGGGTGCACAGATGATTGCTTTTTGTAGGGTGCACAGATGATTGCCTTGTATAGGGTGCACAGATGATTGGCTTATATAGGGTGCACAGATGATTACCTTATATAGGGTGCACAGATGATTGCCTTATATATGGTGCACAGATGATTGCCTTATATAGGGTGCACAGATGATTGCCTTGTATAGGGTGCACAGATGATTGCCTTGTATAGGTTGCACAGATGATTGCCTTATATAGGGTGCACAGATTATTGCCTTGTATAGGGTGCACAGATGATTGCCTTGTATACGGTGCACAGATGATTGCCTTGTATAGGGCGCACAGATGATTGCCTTATATACGGTGCACAGATGATTGGCTTATATAGGGTGCACAGATGATTACCTTATATAGGGTGCACAGATGATTGCCTTATATATGGTGCACAGATGATTGCCTTATATAGGGTGCACAGATGATTGCCTTGTATAGGGTGCACAGATGATTGCCTTGTATACGGTGCACAGATGATTGCCTTGTATAGGGCGCACAGATGATTGCCTTATATACGGTGCGCAGATGATTGCCTTATATACATACGGTGCACAGATGATTGCCTTGTATACGGTGCACAGATGTATATACACTGCGCGCAGACAGTGTGAGGGCGGCCGTAGAGAGCAGAGGGCGGCCGTAGAGAGCAGGGAGAAGGCGCAGACACAGTCACATGAACAGCACGGCATTGTCATGATGTCGGATCTCTGATTGAATCTAGGCATTGCCAAGATGGAATGAGGGCCGGGGCATTGGACGTATGTTTACAGACAAGACTATTAACCAGGTTGGAAACTTGGTCTACTTTGGGGAATGACGCGAGGCTCAGGGTCGTCGATAGAGAGGACTAGGATTCAAATACACTTCTTATCGCAACGAATACAATTTTCGGCGCCCTGCATGTTTCGGAAGAGACTGTTCTGAAAGACAACTTAAAATGTTCGTCGTTGCTATATCACATTTATGGCAAATGTGTGTGCGAAAATACGCTTACACTTTTGTAGAGCGCAATGGCTCAGGGGTAGAGTTTCGGACTGTCGACTACGAGAACCCGGATTCGAATCCTGTGCTGCGGTGTTAAAACCTTGGGCAAGTTTGTTCACTCTACATTGCTCCAGTTCACGCAGCTGTATAAATGTGTATCTGACTATAGACAGTGGTGGATATGTGTACGAGCAGCCTCCGCGCATTAATTATAGCATATGGCTGGATGCTTCCCAGAGAAGTCGAAAAGGTGCTGAGTGAACAGGTCTGTCAGGGAAGTAAAGTGTAAAGCGCTTTGAATGGTTCTGAGGACTGGATACTGCGCTATATAAGAACTTGCCTTTACTAACGACATTATTCGAGCCATATTTAGCAAAACACTGACGTTATAATATCCAATGAAAAAGCAACGTTGGTTCATATTTTGTGGGTTTTTTCTCTCAATATAATCATGTATTTACCGACCTGACGTTAGACTTCATTTCAACAAATTGCAGTCGTTTTCTTTGCGTTTGTAACGTTTTTAAACCAATATATAAAACACAAATAGAACACGGTTAAAAATAATTATTATAATAATGCCTAACTTAAAATAACTATACGCCGCAGTTATATTATTCAAATAACCACCTGTGACCTTTCAACAGTGCAACACCAACTACAACTATGCCGGTGAACACATAACGACGGAGGACACCGTCACTGCCTTTGGGATCGGGGAGAAACACTTTTGGCAGAAACAATCATTAGTATAATTATATTTATTGATCCCGGTCGCCTTCGTCGTCTCCCTTAAGACACACCTATCTGTTGGGAGCCGCAGTTGGGAGACACCTTAGCCACACAATTACAGAGTCTAACCTGTGGTCGCTCAAATAATAATGAAGCTCTAAATGTATAATATCATACTTATTCATACACGCTCCAGCGTGTTTGACTGGCGAGAGCAAATGACCTGGATTAGGTTAGCGGGCCATGTTGATATAACATATTGATTATCATTTGTCTAATCTTCATCGATATTAGTATACTAAGTTGCGAATATGTAAACGTTCTTGCTCCTAGATCGATTGAAATTGAACTTGTACTTTTTGGCTTTATTACTAATGTTATCATTCATCGATAATTTTAGTTTTATTAGAAATATGCATCATCCATGATCTGTGTTTTTGACATATAGGCGACGTTTTGAAAGAATGATATTAACAAAGTCAGTGTATGTATACTAGCTAGCTGACTGGTACGGCTGACGACAGCGCCAAGCTCACGCTCGGGCAGGACTCGCAGCCCATTGTGACGACATGTGACGTCACTGTTGGCGTGGAGCATTGTGAACGTTGTCGCGCTTACATTTTTCCGGTCGTTAAAAACGTTCCGATTGACGTTTCTGCGCATGCGCAATAAATGTTAAATCAGCGAAACGACAACGCATTTTCGGTATAAATGCCACGGGCTGTTCGTTAACTCTTCTGTGATGATTACTGTGAAGAGTGTCTTAAAATGTCGTTCAATGCAATAGCATATTACAGTTTTTATAAATAACTGTCACGGATTATGGCGTACTACAGTCACGTGATTTACGCTTGCTATCAAAATATGCCTCAAAACTTGTTTGCCTCGTGTTAATTTGCGACAAATAACTTTGCTGAGAGGTTATATACATCCTAACGAACAACCCGTAGTATTTATGCCACAAATGCTTTGTCCTTTCGCTGCACATTGATGAGTTTACATTTATTGCGCATGCGCCGAAACGTCAATCGGAACGTTTATAACGCCGGAAAAATGTAAGCGCTACAACGTGTCGTCCTGTTGAGAATGACGCGAATGAATCTAGTCACTAGAGGGAGCTATTGCCAGTAGGTCGGCAAAAACAACGAGGCCTTGGTTCTCACCGTAGAAGATGAAGCTGGAACACATTCCCCGGCCGTGCCAGCTGCCGACACTAAACTAGGCCGTCGACCACGGCAGGTGCGTGACGCCGGAGTTGGCTAACACGGACTCGTGTGTCCTCTCACTACAGTAGGAACTGTTCTCCTGTGACACCTGCGGTATCGCGGTATATGACGCCTGCGGTATCGCGGTATCTGACGCCTGCGGTATCGCGGTATCTGACGCCTGCGGTATCGCGGTATCTGACGCCTGCGGTATCGCGGTATCTGACGCCTGCGGTATCGCGGTATCTGACGGCTGCGGTATCGCGGTATCTGACGCCTGCGGTATCGCGGTATCTGACGCCTGCGGTATCGCGGTATCTGACACCTGCGGTATCGCGGTGTCTTGTGGACGGAAAAAAGATATTATGCATATATGTCGGCGGGAGGTGGTAAGGCAGAGAACTGGGTCTGCGGTTAGTCACGAGGGGCGCCACTGTGCCGGGGATAGACGCCTGAGTGAGGAGTCGGCCCAGAACCGCGACAGGGGACGTCAATGTTGGTCTAACTGCACACAAGATCATATGCGCGCGTACGGGCGCGCATGCACGCTCACTCACTCACTCATTCACTCACTCACTCACCCATCCACCCACCCACTCACCCACGCATTCACTCACACACGCATATAAACAGATACAAGCGCGCGCGAAAATATGAACGCGCACACACATATGCACGTGCACACGTACAGCCGAACACACGAGCGCGCATGTATGCATGCACATATGGTGTACGCACACACGGATGCACGCACAAATAATGTACGCACCCATAGATGCATATCATATAGATCCGTAGATGATATGGTGTACGCCCCCATGGACGTACGCACACATGGACGGACGTACTTTCAGATGTCACACTGGTGACACACAGAAAACACACACGGCATACTACCATGAACGCATACACGCGCATTACACATATATAAAAACGCACTCACACGTTACATTTACAAACCACATATACCCAAGTACATTTGTACGTCGTTTCTACGTACTTGGTGACTCTTCCGTTCACGTCTGTGATTCGTGGATTTTGCAACGGTGATAAACGGTTTACATTGCAGTCTGGATACACACATGCGCGTTCAGTTCCTATTGGAGTACACCGAAACCAAGAGACTCGGCGCACGTCACAAGACGTGGTGGTTTCTTCCTTCATGTCTCTGTCCATTCACTAAACTGCATCCCCAGTAACGATCTTCTGCGTGCGGAACAAGCGTGGCTGGTGGTGCCTGGGATTGTAGATTCGTTCACGTGATCCTTCTCCTGTCGTTTAGGCCAAAACTAAACTGGACAGAAGTCGTTGCGTCAACACTTTTAGTACCTTCATAAAATACATATCACTGTGTACACCATCTCCCCATAACGCCCTCGTGACCACTGTCTACACCATCACCCCATACCACCCTCGTGACCACTGTCTACACCATCTCCACATACCACCCTCGTGACCACTGTCTACAACATCTCCCCATACCACCCTCGTGACCACTGTCTACACCATCTCCCCATACCACCCTCGTGACCACTGTCTACAACATCTCCCCATAACGCCCTCGTGACCACTGTCTACACCATCTCCCCATACCACCCTCGTGACCACTGTCTACACCATCTCCCCATACCACCCTCGTGACCACTGTCTACACCATCTCCCCATAACGCCCTCGTGACCACTGTCTACAACATCTCCCCATACCACCCTCGTGACCACTGTCTACACCATCTCCACATACCACCCTCGTGACCACTGTCTACAACATCTCCCCATACCGCCCTCGTGACCACTGTCTACACCATCTCCCCATACCGCCCTCGTGACCACTGTCTACACCATCTCCCCATACCACCCTCGTGACCACTGTCTACACCATCTCCCCATACCACCCTCGTGACCACTGTCTACACCATCTCCCCATAACGCCCTCGTGACCACTGTCTACACCATCTCCCCATAACGCCCTCGTGACCACTGTCTACACCATCTCCACATACCGCCCTCGTGACCACTGTCTACACCATCTCCCCATACCACCAACGGGACCACTGTCTACACCATCTCCACATACCACCCTCGTGACCACTGTCTACACCATCTCCACATACCGCCCTCGTGACCACTGTCTACACCATCTCCACATACCACCCTCGTGACCACTGTCTACACCATCTCCACATACCACCCTCGTGACCACTGTCTACACCATCTCCACATACCGCCCTCGTGACCACTGTCTACACCATCTCCACATACCACCCTCGTGACCACTGTCTACACCATCTCCACATACCGCCCTCGTGACCACTGTCTACACCATCTCCACATACCACCCTCGTGACCACTGTCTACACCATCTCCACATACCGCCCTCGTGACCACTGTCTACACCATCTCCCCATACCACCAACGGGACCACTGTCTACACCATCTCCACATACCACCCTCGTGACCACTGTCTACACCATCTCCACATACCGCCCTCGTGACCACTGTCTACACCATCTCCACATACCACCCTCGTGACCACTGTCTACACCATCTCCACATACCACCCTCGTGACCACTGTCTACACCATCTCCCCATAACGCCCTCGTGACCACTGTCTACACCATCTCCCCATAACGCCCTCGTGACCACTGTCTACACCATCTCCCCATAACGCCCTCGTGACCACTGTCTACACCATCTCCCCATAACGCCCTCGTGACCACTGTCTACACCATCTCCACATAACACCCTCGTGACCACTGTCTACACCATCTGGAGTTACGCACCTCATTTATCAAACACATCGTACATTGTCCGATCTGCGCACGCAGCAGCGACCTAGGTGATAGTCGGCAATTGAAAGTGATAAAACATCGTCTGTTAATCACATTCTTTCACTGATGGTTGTGTCTTTTTGGAAGAGAAGTTTTTAAGGAGGTTGTATTATTATTATAGTCCATTAATTGAAAAATTGTCAACTTTAGCAGACTAGTTGCTTTTCATTCGCTTAAGTTGTTACAGTCCACTCTGGCTGACCTCCCCGCTAGTTCCTGTCGTCAAGACACCTATTTATATTCGTCAGATATGTACATTTAAGTTAACAATGCATAAGTTCTTTTTCAGCGTTGTACCAGTCCTTAGAACTGGCCGTTGCGCCTTCCTTCCTTGTTTCCTTCAAATTCAAAATGTCCATTTAGCTGTGTTTGTCGGATGTTGGGTGAACGTTTTGCGCTGACAGTGAACATGAGGCGAGGTTGATGTTGTGGTCAACGTCTTGTCGGTTGTGGCCGCAATCCCATTCCTTGTGTAGGTTTGATGCGTCTCGTGTGCCTCAACTGTCCGCGCCATCCATCAAGTTCTTTTGATGCGGCTGCTAGTGGTCAATGGACGTCGATAAATGTCCAGGAGGTCCTGTTGTACGGTGGCGCACGTGCCACCCACGACTTACATCTAGTAGCAACGCCTAACAGTGTGAGTGCGGGTGTGGTTGCCCAAACACGCAAGTGCATGCGTGCGTGCGTGCGTTCGTTCGTTCATTCGTGCGTGCGTGTTTGTGTGTCCATACGTTTGTTTATATTTATGTATGTATGTATGTATGTATGTATGTATGTATGTATGTATGTATGTATGTATGTATGTATGTATGTATGTATGTATGTATGTATGTATGTATGTATGTATTTATTTATTTATTTATTTATTTATTTA
>OZ024857.1:7472189-7474689 GCA_964017155.1 Oasisia sp. SBJ-2009 | reverse complement strand
AGAGAGAGAGCGTACGCGCGCGCGTGATGATTGTACGTGAGCATATATTTATGAATCACATGGGTATGCTTGCGTGGTTTTATGCGTATGGTGCGTGCGTGTATGGCTGTGTATGTGTTTGTGCGTGTATGTATGCGTGTTGGTGTATTGTACTGTGTTACACTTGCTCTGGTATGACGACAACCGTTGAGCGCCGGTGAAGTAACCACGCACCGCGCAATATCACGTGACCTAGATTACTAATAGAACTGGAACACAAGGAAATATGCAGTCCGCCAAAATTATCCGCCCGACGTTTTTGCTGGTACGGCTCTTGGCCATGGAGTGAACTCACTGGTGACTGGCGCTTGATCAAAAGCCACATATCTTCACATTCTTTACCATATGCTTGCAGCTAGATGTGTCGGTACGTTGAACCTAATAATTATGAAACGACTGAACTGACCATAGGTCAACCGGCTGACAAATGACCCGGTATTCGATCTGTCCAGTATATTGCAGTCACGCGACAGGCACCAACCTTATTGATAAATGAAAGATGTTATTGTATTGACACGAATAAGCACAGTACATACAGAGTAGGCCCTAGCATATGCCATCGCCGACAACTGGAATAGGACTACTATTTGTAATCCCTTATTTAAGCCAATGTATTAGTGTCTAACGCAACGTGCAGTAGTGCAGACGTAGAGTAACATAATGTCAATCAAATAATCCCAATAATATATATTATTGTATATGAAACTGCAACATAACTATTATGTGTATAAATCTTAGTATATTAATGAATTTCAATACTTAGAACCCGTCTATGCCAACGTATTTTGTTTTAATGTTTGTGTAATATTTTATACGGTTTTCAGCCTCATGCTACGGCAATGTGGATATACAATTAACATAAACATATCACGTAAAATGTATGGTAACAAACTCATATTGTATTTATGCATGACCCGGTAACCTTCGATACTTCCCGTACCATTAAAATACAAACTCCGTTTTATTTGGTCGGCAAATTCCTGGAGCTGATAGATTAAACCGACACTCTCTAGCAAGCGTCTTTATTGTCGTGGTCTTAATACTACAACTAACGATATATTAACGACACTCTCTAGCAGTCGTCTTTATTGTAGTGGTCTTAATACTAAAACTAACGATATATTAACGACACTCTCTAGCAAGCGTCTTTATTGTAGTGGTCTTAATACTACAACTAACGATATATTAACGACACTCTCTAGCAAGCGTCTTTATTGTAGTGGTCTTAATACTACAACTAACGATATATTAACGACACTCTCTAGCAGGCGTCTTTATTGTAGTGAATTCTTCACTTCTGTCACTGGCTGCAGCGTAAGAGTTGACAGAGCAATGAAAATGATTGCTATTGGCTATTAAGAATTCAAAATAATAGTTGCACGATTACAAAACTAGGGTCAAGTTGGATTTTGTTGTTATTATTTTCTTGGCATCATTGCCGTCACGGATGAGTTGCCCACGAATTTCTTCTCCATTGTCTCTTACTACGTTCTCTGTATGCAGTCACCATTTCACTCTATCTATCATTTTTTCCATTCTACTCCCACTCTTTCTAGATCACTTTTAATGCATTAATTAATTTCGGTCTTCCTCGCCTCCATTTCCCCTCCACGGGCACTTGCTGTCTTTACCAGTTTTTCATCTCGCATTTTTTCTACATGACCAGCCCACGTACGCCTCACCAATTTCTTCTTAGAACTGTCCTTCATTCCAACCTCCACTCTCATTTCATCCCTTTTCTCTTACCAGCTCTCTTAATTCCCACGATTATTTATATCAGGTTGTTTTTCGCAAACCTGGACCTTCTTCTGTTGTTTCTCTGTTCATGCCATCGTCTCTGGTGCGTTCATTTATGCTGAGCACATTTCATTTACATATATGTGATATGCCCCTTCACCCCTTCGACCTTCCTCCAAGCATTTGCCCTGGCTCGTGAATGTATCAATTGTAATACGCAACGTTACATGTTGTGAAGACACTGGTTGAACGTCAACGCCACATCATCTGTGTTTTTACTGTAAAGCGCTATGAGCATGTTGGGTATTGCGCTTTATAAATAATAAATATTATTATTATCAAGGTAGGATTATTTATTATTGTTTCATCAGAGTAAGTGACTACATGTTGGTATTTGTCATGGTCTTTGTCGGTAGATTTGGGAGAGTACCGCGAGGAATGTGGTGGCTGGCTGATGTTATGTAGGGGCTTTGGGGTCGTGTCTCTTTAATAATGTGTCGTTTCTCTCTTACTTTTTAACTTTGACGCCTTCTGTAAATGGTCTTGCTGAACTGCCAGCTACATTTGTCAGTGAACTTGGTTGTCATGTGGGTATTAATTTTAAGCGAGTTGGGTTTGAATTATATATATATATATATATATATATATATATATATATATATATATATATATATATATATATATATATATATATACAAAGTTTGCTGGGTTGTCGGGTGACCCC
>OZ024857.1:7459689-7462189 GCA_964017155.1 Oasisia sp. SBJ-2009 | reverse complement strand
GGTATATGAGATTTACACTAGGTGTGTTGGGGTATATGAGATTTACACTAGGTGTGTTGGGGTATATGAGATTTACACTACGTGTTTTGGGGTATATGAGACTTACACTAGGTGTGTTGGGGTATATGAGATTTACACTAAATGTGTTGGGGTATATGAGATTTACACTACGTGTTTTGGGGTACATGAGACTTGCACTAGGTGTGTTGGGGTACATGAGACTTACACTAGGTGTGTTGGGGTATATGAGACTTACACTAGGTGTGTTGGGGTACACGAGACTTACACTAGGTGTGTTGGGGTATATGAGACTTACACTAGGTGTGTTGGGGTATATGAGACTTACACTTGGTGTGTTGTGGTATGTGAGATTGACATTAGGTGTGTTGGGGTATATGAGACATACACTAGGTGTGTTGGGGTATATGAGACTTACACTAGGTGTGTTGAGGTATATGAGACTTACACTAGGTGTGTTGCGGTATATGACACTTACACTAGGCGTGTTGGGGTATATGAGACTTACACTAGGTGTGTTGGGGTATATGACACTTACACTAGGTGTGTTGGGGTATATGAGACTTACACTAGGTGTGTTGGGGTATATGAGACTTACACTAGGTGTGTTGGGGTATATGCGACTTACAGTAGGTGTGTTGGGGTATATGAGACTTACACTAGGTGTGTTGGGGTATATGAGACTTACACTAGGTGTGTTGGGGTATATGAGACTTACACTAGGTGTGTTGCGGTATATGAGACTTACACTAGGTGTGTTGGGGTATATGAGACTTACACTAGGTGTGTTGGGGTATATGAGACTTCCGCATAGAGGTTAAGGGGTGAGGCAAATAGTTCCGGTTCAGTTAAGATAACTGAGACAAAATAGGTATATTTCAGTGAAAGTAGTTGCGTTTGACGGAAAGCAGTTCCGTTCCCTTTGAAAAAGTAATAACACCCCCCCCCCCTCTCCCCCAATGTTTGGCGACGGCACCGTTCAACAGAAGTCTGCTAAAGCAAAATGTTGAACTTTACTGAGAAAGAATCTCCAACATCTCCCACTTCTCTTTCTCTCCCAACATCATCCTCACTACTCAGACTGTGCATCAGGGAAGACTGGACGGAACCATGTTTGTGGTAGGTGAAGTATGCAGATGCCATATTACATTTACTACACCAGACGAAAACGTCTGTTACTACTCGGGCTAATCACTCGAGGAACTTGACGAAGGCCGATGTGATTAGAACGACTATGTTGTAGCATGTACGTGGCTTACACGTATTCATGGTAACTGTCGTGAAACATGACCTCAACGTTTGGATTATACGATGATGGTTTACCACATAAAACAAACGATCACTTCAATAATGATTAGTGATTAAAACGTCAATATGTGGCATCTAATGAAACTTAAATATGTAGCAAACATGGCTTCCATGTAGTAGCAGTGATCTGATATTATTTCAATCGTAAAATAGACAAAATAAACATGATATATAAAAACACTTATTTGGCGACACCGGTAAAATGGTACTTTAATAATTGATTTACATTTCACCAGATGCTAGTAACTCTGGCAGTTGTGTGGCACTCACCTTCTGAATCCAACCAGGTCTACGAGCACTCGCGATATCTACTCGATCAGCGAGGTAGATACATCCGGGTACTGTCAGTTGCGGCAAGTCCAAAGAGCAGAAACCACTTCAGTAGACGCGTTGTTCTGTTTGAGACGTGGGCGTAAACCATTTTGAACGTCACGTGACACAACCAAAGCGGTCTAATTGGTCAGGAAAGATTATTAATCTCGACAAACGCAAAATAATATGATGCAAACGCGTTTAAAACATAAAAACTGTTGTGATTGGTTAAACTGTATGTGACATTTATCTGGCATGTGTCTGTGCGTCCGCGTGTCTGTCGGTGTGTCTGCCTGCCTGCCTGCCTGCCTGCCTGCCCGCCCGCCCGCCTGCCCGCCCGCCCGCCCGCCCGCCCGCCCGCCCGCCCGCCCGCCCGCCCGCCCGCCCGCCCGCCCGCCCGCCCGCCCGCCCGCCCGCCCGCCCAAAGATCATAATACGTTATGATCATCCCACTACCACACCAATATAATTCTTTGAATCAGCCCACGTATTGGTTAGTGAGTGCTGCTTTTCAACCGTAGAAGGATATTCCCAGAAGAATAACACGAAACAGCAATTCTTCTTGCAAGCCATATATTAAATATACAGAGGCAAACCAATAATTGGAGCACTTAAGATACACATCTTCAAGCAATCATTTAGAAGTGGCATTGTATTCTACACTTATAATCTTACCACAACGGAGCCCGCCATCCATCAGAATGCTTTTTGGGGAATCGGAAAAAGTTATGCCGAACATCAGAGTGGTATTTACTCATCAAACACAGGTCGGTCGGTCTACTAAATGTAATGTGTTTATGAACATTATTATTATATACCCATCGTATTGTAGAGACTCTTGTGCAATGATAATTACATTCTA
>OZ024857.1:7444689-7454689 GCA_964017155.1 Oasisia sp. SBJ-2009 | reverse complement strand
ACCATGGACATACAGGTGACCATGGACATACAGGTTACCATGGACATACAGATGACCATGGACATACAGTTGACCATGGACATACAGGTGACCATGGACATACAGATGACCATGGACATACATGTGACCATGGACATACAGATGACCATGGACATACAGATGACCATGGACACACATGTGACCAAGGACATACATATGACTATGGACATACAGCTGACCATGGACATACAAATGACCATTGACATACAGATGACCATGGACATCCAGGTGGCCATGGACATACAGATGACCATGGACATACATATGGCAACTTATGTTAAATATGACACACACCCATGATATTGCCGGTGCTCTACTATTTATTATATTCACGTTATGTGGCGGTAGTTGCTTTGGGCGGCTATCTTCATATGTAAAATATGTAAAATATGTTACACGTATATTAACGCAGGAACCCAATACCACGAACGGCGACTCACTAGCTGGCGACTAGTTCTACTCAATCTGTCCACATATTGGTCCTGGGTCAAATCTCACCGCCCGGTACATGTGTCCCCCACCCCCACCCCCACCCCCACACCCCCTAGACCAGCCTACGAACATATTCACCGCTACATTATTCTCGCCAAAATCAATTAATATAACAAACTCCATGAAAACGGAAAAAAGTTATTCTCAGAAGATATTGAGCAAAATGCCGTCAGCGGCGTTCACACAGACCGTGGCTTGGAGTTTGTTTTGTCGTTACACATCGAATTACAGCGTAGATGATTTGATTGTGTTATAACATCATATTGGGGAAATTAGATTACTGGGCCATTGCTGTGAATATCTAGAAATAGTGTTGTATGCAGCGCGTTATTTGCCTGTCTACACAATAACCAGCCATTACGTCCGTTCATCAAGTTAGTCGCGTGTCGTTGTTGTGAAACATGTGTGCGACTGAGTAGATCATAAAAGGTTCGACTTGTCAAAATAAATAAACCTCACCGTCTATGCCTGCATTTAGTGATTACAGATGCAACGTGTTCACAGAGAAAGCAATGGTAACTCTACTCTATGCGCTAAACTGCAGATCGGTTTCTATTTGTGCTGTTCCTATCAATCACAAGTATCTGGTCGGTTGCAAAAGATAACGCTTAAATAGTTATAAGTATATTTGGGAATGTTTGATATATGAGATATCGTGCTGGGATAGTGTTACTAGTGTAATGACGCGTAATCGATATCAAACGCAGAATCTTGATTGTAACGTAGACAAATTGCGACATACTGGATACGTCAACTGATTGACGTATCCAATATGTTGAAACATGATTGTTTAACTCAGAATGCCAGAATACACTGTTCACATTGTTAACAGGTGCATAGACCACGTATGTATGTATGTATGTATGTATGTATGTATGTATGTATGTATGTATGTATGCATGCATGCATGCATGCATGCATGCATGCATGCATGTATGTATGTATTTATGTATGTATGTATGTATGTATGTATGTATGTATGTATGTATGTATGTATGTATGTATGTATGTATGTATGTATGTATTTATGTATGTATGTATGTATGTATGTATGTATGTATGTATGTATGTATGTATGTATGTATGTATGTATGTATATATATATATATATATATATATATATATATATATATATATATATATATATATATATATATATATATATGCTAATTAGCATACGTCGGATCTTACTATCTTGTAACAAGCTGAAGTGTCATGGTTTGGTAAATGTTTGTCTTGACGAACATATTCTGGGTACCGTCTAAAAACCGTTAAAACGTTTTATATGAGGAAATAGAAGTGAAATAATGATTGATCCCTTATGGTCGATGTTATTTCGCAAGTAGGACGGCCATAGCACCACGAGTATTACGTCGATGTAGGTCACTCGCTATCATATTTAATGTTTGCCTTCGGCATGCAGGGCAGCCGTGTGCAACGCGACCTGGCCGTAATTAATTGGGAAGAGCGCAAAAGGTATCATAGTGTATAAGAGGAATCGAATATACAGACAGGTAGAGTCGGGTAGACATACAGCCGACTGCTGCCATTTGCATCGTGACCTTTCTCGTACATCGTGCCACGTAAATATCGGCGTGCACGTGGTGGGGGTCTATATATAACGTCGCCGTGTCTATCTTGCGTGGTGTGGCCTAGTTGCCCGAGTAATGACCCATCACTGTGAGTAACTGTTGGAAGACTTCACATTATCACCTACACATTAACACGGGATGAAGATTGCGAAATGGCTGACATATTATGAGAAGATGGACTTTAACGAGAGTGGATACACTGGAAGCTCGAATGATCGTCACACACCGAATGTCCACCATGCCACCATATTCCGCTGACATTATAAACCGTCACCGTCACCGTAGCCATTTACAGTTGTATGAAGCAGAGTAGTGTGCGTTTTATCGTCGTAATATTATTCACGTATACCAGACGCACTGTTGTACACTTAGTATATTTCCATCGCTTCCTGCGGAATTCATCAGCAGACTGACATTTTGTTTGCGTCACCTCACGTCACCTATGTCATGTGACACGCGCTGAAGCAGGACTGGTGACAGCTCGTGGCAGACACTTCTGTCCAGTGACAGCCGCTCTCTGCCGCCTCTCGTTGCGCCTTTAGTCTTCCCTGGGCCGTCTGCTGTTGTATTTGTACGCCCATCATTGACCACTGGTGGCCCGTGTGTACGAGATAGCCCATCATTGACCACTGGTGGCCCGTGTGTACGAGATAGCCCATCATTGACCACTGGTGGCCCGTGTGTACGAGATAGCCCATCATTGACCACTGGTGGCCCGTGTGTACGAGATAGCCCATCATTGACCACTGGTGGCCCGTGTGTACGAGATAGCCCATCACTGACCAGTGATGGCCCGTGTGTACGAGATAGCCCATCATTGACCACTGGTGGCCCGTGTGTACGAGATAGCCCATCATTGACCACTGGTGGCCCGTGTATACGAGATAGCCCATCATTGACCACTCATGGCCCGTGTGTACGAGATAGCCAATAACTGACCACTGATGGCCCGTGTATACAAGATAGCTACTCTTTGATGTTTGTACCTAAACGACCTTGCTGTTTCTCCAATATATAGTGTTGATCACATCCTGGATATCGTATGTCACACAATGACCTCAGAGTGTTGGTCGGCTTGTGGTACATTGGTATATAGGTATATAGGAGAACATGAACATCCTTTTCAAGTTAGAGTGTGTCATTTGTGGTTTTTCTGTTTTCGGTTCTCAAGTCATTGCATTGTCAACATCCGGACTGACACCATCTTGGCTCGTGTGAAAATATGAGATGTCATGGCCATATGAAACGGTGGCCCAAACTAGGTGCTTATGGAGCAATGTAGTGTGAACTATTCAGATTTGGTTGATCATAAGCTCTTTAATATCTGTCTATATGCCCGTCTCTCTCTCTCTCTCCCTCTCTCTCCCCCTCTCTCCCTTCATCTGCCTCTCTGTCTCTCTTTGCTCCCTCTTGCTGTTTTATTTCCCCTCTATCATTCACCCTAACTCGTCCTTTTATCTTCTTCGTAAATCCGACCATTGCATCATTTCTGAAAACACGAGCGCCGTGTTTGAGGACAAACACGCCAACGAGCCTACTGTCGTAGCGAAGAGACCTTCAAACTCACTGCCTTGGGCCGACGTATGTTGCACGTCTGAAATACCACCAAGGCTTGCTGTGTCACTTAACATCTCTTGTCTTCTACGACACTATGTGTGTCGTATCCAGACTGCAGAAATTGCGCACTTTAACAGTCGCCTCGGCGACTTGATCCCCGTGAACCATCGACTTCTGACTGTTCCGTACGTGATTCACACTCTCGACCCGTGAACCATCGACTCCTGACTGTTTCGTACGTGATTCACACTCTCGACCCGTGAACCATCGACTCCTGACTGGTCCGTACGTGACTCACACTCTCGACCCGTGAACCATCGACTCCTGACTGGTCCGTACGTGATTCACACTCTCGGCCCGTGAACCATTGACTCCTGACTGTTCCGTACGTGATTCACACTCTCGGCCCGTCAACCATCGACTCCTGACTGTTCCGTACGTGATTCACACTCTCGGCCCGTGAACCATCGACTCCTGACTGTGCCGTACCTGATTCACACTCTCGCCCCGTGAACCATCGACTCCTGACTGTTCCGTACCTGATTCACACTCTCGGCCCGTCAACCATCGACTCCTGACTGTTCCGTACGTGATTCACACTCTCGGCCCGTCAACCGTCGACTCCTGACTGTTCCGTACCTGATCCACACTCTCGGCCCGTCGACCATCGACTCATGACTGTTCCGTACCTGATCCACACTCCACTGCGGCAATGTTCACGCGGTCGTTCTTGCGTCAGAAGCTGCCGACATCGGCGCGAGAGCTGACTGTGACTGACGATGATTTAGCGGCGTGAGATTAATGCCTCGTCGCCGGCGTCACTTGACTAAGCCGCACGGCAACAACATGTTAATTCACGATTTGCCCGCTTAATATATAACTAATACAACCGTCGCCAGCGCCGGCACTGCGAGAGGTTGCTGCCGCTGTTTGCGGCTGCTGCCCGCTGGTTGATGGGTTCGCTGTGGTCATCGGTAACAGCTGGACAGCTGGACGTCGTCGTGAGTGGCAGGGGCGGCCTGGTGAGCACGTTAGCACACGGTTGACATGTTCACACGGTTAATGCCTGCCTCGCTATGGTGGACGTATCGTTAAGACGAGCACATACCTCAATCGTGATGCCTCATTTTTAGACGCCATCAAAAGTGGAGGGTGGGAAATTGAATCCTACGTTTTAAGTAAATTAACTTGTTTACATAGACGAAGATTACAAAGAGTTGATTTGTATCCTTTTGCCTACCACCACGTGTACATTGCGAATGCATTCACTTGCGAATGAGCATGCAGACATGTTCGGAAAGTTAAATTAAGTTTCATGCGAGTTACCACTGACTACTGACTTGTTAATGAACCAAGTTGCGTTCACTAAGTTCACATTGATAGAACCACATAAGTAATTCCCAAATGATGGTCGTGTATATATCGTTAGGGTCGCCAACAAGAAATCGATATTCGCCTATGACCAGATGCGCAGTGTTTTAGGATCGGTGAACGTCTTTATTTGGTTAGATACGCGGTGCATTTCACGACGTGTCGTCGCATTGTTCGCAGACTGACCAGTGGTCATTGTTAACACCGGCCACGCACCTGGTGCAGACTGACCAGTGGTCATTGTTAACACCGGCCACGCACCTGGTGCAGATTGACCAGTGGTCATTGTTAACACCGGCCACGCGCCTGGTGCAGACTGACCAATGGCCATTGTTAACACCGGCCACGCGCCTGGTGAAGACTGGCCAATGGCCATTGTTAACACCGGCCACGTGCCTGGTGCAGACTGACCAGTGATCATTGTTAACACCGGCCACGCGCCTGGTGCAGACTGACCAGTGGTCATTGTTAACACCGGCCACGCACCTGGTGCAGATTGACCAGTGGTCATTGTTAACACCGGCCACGCGCCTGGTGCAGACTGACCAATGGCCATTGTTAACACCGGCCACGCGCCTGGTGCAGACTGACCAGTGGTCATTGTTAACACCGGCCACGCGCCTGGTGCAGACTGACCAGTGGGCATTGTTAACACCGGCCACGCGCCTGGTGCAGACTGACCAGTGGGCATTGTTAACACCGGCCACGCGCCTGGTGCAGACTGACCAGTGGTCATTGTTAACACCGGCCACGCACCTGGTGCAGACTGACCAGTGGTCATTGTTAACACCGGCCACGCACGTGGTGCAGACTGACCAATGGTCATTGTTAACACCGGCCACGCACCTGGTGCAGACTGACCAATGGTCATTGTTAACACCGGCCACGCACCTGGTGCAGACTGACCAGTGGTCATTGTTAACACCGGCCACGCACGTGGTTCAGACTGACCAGTGGTCATTGTTAACACCGGCCACGCACCTGGTGCAGACTGACCAGTGGTCATTGTTAACACCGGCCACGCACGTGGTGCAGACTGACCAGTGGGCATTGTTAACACCGGCCACGCGAATCTGGTGCAGACGTTACCACAACGCTGTGGACTCGTGGGACCTCGTCCGCTTTCACTTGACAACGACCTGGAGTGTCGTGGCTGCTATTTTATCATGATGTGTCCAATGTTTTCATCCTTCGCCAACAGATAGAATCAATTCAACAACTGTAAATATTCCTTAAAATACATAGTCACCCGCTACATAGCTCAACTGTCTAAACAAGCGAATGAACATAGACGTGGACGAGTGGACTCTGCCTGTACCCGGGTGGACACCCGACAGACTGCCCCAAAGTCGACATCACAATAGAGACAGGTAGCTGCATAGTCGTAATTAGTGTATTCATTCCTGCTAATCTACACTGGTAGTTTACCTTCCACCTGTCGCATGCATAGGGTCTACCATCTACACACAAAGCAGACACAGGGTCTACCATCTACACACAACCCAGACATATGGTCTACCATCTACACAACGTAGACATAGGGTCTACCATCTACACACAACGCAGACATAGGGTCTACCATCTACACACAACGCAGCCATAGGGTCTACCATCTACACACAAAGCAGACACAGGGTCTACCACACAACGCAGACATAGGGTCTACCACACAACGTAGACATAAGATCTACCACACAACGTAGACATAAGATCTACCACACAACGCAGACATAGGGTCTATCACACAACATAGACATAGGGTCTCCCACACAACGTAGACATAGGGTCTCCCACACAACGTAGACATAGGGTCTACCACACAACCCAGACATAGGGTCTACCACAAAACGCAGACATAGGGTCTACCACACATCGCAGACATAGGGTATACCACACAACTCAGACATAGGGTCTAACACACAACGCAGACATAGAGTCTACCACACAACGCAGACATAGGGTCTACCACACAATGCAGACATAGGGTCTCCTATACAACGTAGACATGGGGTCTCCCACACAACGCTTGCATAGGGTCTACCACAAAACGCAGACTGCATGTCCGTTTTGAAGACCACATGAACATGGGCTGACACTTGTAGTTGTCTGCGCGAGACATTTGCGATTGAACTCTTACTCGGTGCACGGTGAACGAGAGAGACAACGAACACCCCTAAACCCGTATCATAAGTACGCAAGTTATCGGCTTCGACCACAGCTTGCCTGTCCGTTCCACACACGAGCTAACCTTCGCTGTCATAGTCATATTTCAAAAAATGTGTTACTTTGGCAGAACTATATTCCTTACAGTCTTGTCGTTCAATGTTCGGTCCATTTTCCACGACAAATAATCCAAATCAAACCAAGCACTTGCATTAAAGATCCATCAATTGTGCGACTAAACACAGTCTTTGCTCTGGCTGATCTCATAAATATAACCTATAGTCGCTGTTGGCAGAAGATGGAGACGTCTAGAACTATAGTACGGCAGTGTTTGTCAAATTGCAACGTCTGGCACAGAGCGTTGCACGATTCAGTGTTTGAGCGATCGCTGTACGTAATCCGAAACACGTGTAACTGTACGTATGTAAGGATCATTTTCACTTCAGCTCCAACGATCAATCACAAGTGAATTGGACGAGTCTCGAGTAGCCTACGTGCGCGTGTTGAACACAACCAGCCGAAGTACACGGCACTACTTCATCTCCTAAACAGGACCAGTGCTCCGGCAGATTTATTGGGAGTTTCCCGATATGTGCAACTGATGCTGTTAACGACCTCATGCAAATGTGAGATTTTAATATTTAATTACGACAACTTCCAATCAGGGAATGCGGCGAAAACGCAATTTGCACAAAAGAACAATCACACGGTTGGCGACGCAACAAATCATTCAATTCCGCGACCCATTCATGCGAAAAGACGCGTTCGTCGTTCCCCGCGTCCACATCGGGCCAACTGTCACAGCGTATTTCTCCACGGGTGACAAAGTTAAGTGTACCAATGTCGCACGCACGGTTACGTTTTCAGTTATCTAAAAACTGGCTCTGTCAGTATTTGTCATTTTAATTAACCTGCTTTCTCTCACGTTCTCTTGGTGCTTAACAGTGCACTCCCCGTACACGCCCATGACGTGGTCTTGTGCGGGGTCTACCGTCATTGACACAGTCATTTGCTCCCCACCCAGTGAAACGGCCATAACAAAATATTAGCATTCTGCCAAATAGAGTGTTATTGTTCTTACTAAAACAGTTCAAATCTCCCTGCCACGCCAGAGTGTATAAGTGATTAAAGATCCAAGTAGGACTATTGTCTAAGAAATAACTGGCATTCTGTTCGTTTAGACAACACGGCAATACAACAATGAACGCTCCCGGCAGCCATCAAGACGAGGTCGGCAGCGGTGCAGCAATGGAGACGGCCTTGGCTCGCGACACGCCATCCTCGATTTAGAGACGTCCGCCCCAATTGACACCGATCTTATGCAGTGTCGCTCTCACTGAGCCAATTGGTAGTCGACACCTGCGTCTTGGAGCGAACACGAGCTCGACTAGATTAAACTCCGTGGGCTTCTACCGAAGCGGTCTGTGTACCGAGGCTACAAAGTGGCCATTTGCAAACCTCACGAGGTTGTCAACGCGAATGCAACACGATTATCACTGCTGTGCAGTTTGTCTGCAATCTTATACAGCAACACGTATCAGAAATCAAAGTCACGTGCATCCATTAATTTATTTCATGTGTTGGTTGGCGATCGCATTTCATGCGTTCGTTGGCAGGGAACTAGATGGTAAGTTGTACTTTATTCTACCATAATTAGACTGTCTTTCAACAAAAATAGCAGCACAAGTCTGCTCCGTTGCACAAAATACATTGCATATTCGTCGTGGGCGATAATCCGTGTGAAATACCTTTCGAATGACAAGAAGATAGTGTTGCTGATGCGTTGCTCTGGCACTCACCTTTTAGTATGCTACAAGAGTGCTGTAAGAGTGTTGTAAGAGTGTTGTAAAAGTATTGTAAGAGTGCTGTAAGAGTGTTGTAAAGGTGTTGTAAGAGTGCTGTAAGAGTGTTGTAAGAGTGCTGTAAGAGTGTTGTAAGGGTGTTGTAAGAGTGCTGTAAGAGTGTTGTAAGAGTGTTGTAAGAGCGCTGTAAGGATGTTGTGATAGTGTTGTAAGAGTGCTGTAAGAGTGCTTTAAGAGTGTTTTAAGGGTGCTGTAAGAGTGCTGTAAGAGTGTTGTAAGAGTGCTGTAAGGATGTTGTGATAGTGTTGTAAGAGTGTTGTAATAGTGCTGTAAGAGTGCTGTAAGAGTGATGTAAGGGTGTTGTAAGAGTGCTGTAAGAGTGTTGTAAGAGTGCTGTAAGAGTGCTGTAAGAGTGTTGTAAGAGTGCTGTAAGAGTGTTGTAAGAGCGCTGTAAGAATGTTGTGAGAGTGTTGTAAGAGTGCTGTAAGAGTGTTGTAAGAGCGCTGTAAGGATGTTGTGATAGTGTTGTAAGAGTGTTGTAAGAGTGCTGTAAGAGTGTTTTAAGGGTGTTGTAAGAGTGCTGTAAGAGTGTTGTAAGAGCGCTGTAAGGATGTTGTGAGAGTGTTGTAAGAGTGCTGTGTGAATGTTGTGAGAGTGTTGTAAGAGCGCTGTAAGGGTGTTGTAAGAGTGCTGTAAGAGTGTTGTAAGAGTGCTGTAAGAGTGTTGTAAGAGTGTTGTAAGAGTGTTGTAAGAGAGCTATAAGAGTGTTGTAAGAGTTTCTATTTTTGTTAAATATCAGTCGTTGCTGAAATAAGCGTCAACAATGGCTTAACCTTGGACCCTAAGACACCCTTTTCCATTTAATCTCTCTCTCCCTCTCTCCCTCTCTCCCTCTCTCCCTCTTTCCCTCTCTCCCTCTCTCCCTCTCTCCCTCTCTCCCTCTCTCCCTCTCTCCATCTCTCCCTCTCTCCCTCCCTCCCTCCC
>OZ024857.1:7437189-7439689 GCA_964017155.1 Oasisia sp. SBJ-2009 | reverse complement strand
AACGTTCAATGTTTTTTTTTTATAGAAAAACAACCAACAACGATTAATTACACTAATAAGTGTGTGTGTGTGTGTGTGTGTGTGTGTGTGTGTGTGTGTGTGTGTGTGCGTGTGTGTGTGTGTGTGTGTGAATGTGTGTGTGTGACTGTGTGTGTATGTGTATGTGTGTGTGAGTGTTTGTGTATGTGTGTATGTGTGTATGTGTGTATGTGTGTATGTGTGTGTATGTGTCTCCAAAACACATCGACAAAAACGCATAAACAATTGAGGAATCAGCTCCTATTCATATATAGTGTGAATAAAGACACCGAGACACCTAGACCCTCTTGTTCCTACATGCACATGTGTTCTATTTCGAAATAATACATTAAAACAGTTCCAGATTCCTGAGTATATTGTCGTCGTGTATGGATTTAAGACTAGGATGGCACAAAACAGGCGCTCGAATATTGGAAGCTGGGGACAGCTGTTTGAATGTACGTAGACTAAGTCAGGCACTTAATGAAGTAGTATTCAACATCGCTATAGACATATCATAGAAAAGTGTTATTCTGGAATACAAACGTGGAGTGTATAGATCATGACACAAGACATTCATTGAACGAGACGAACGCGAATGCCGAGTTAAGTTATGTAGGGGCTAACGGAACTACAAACACTAATGAAGGACACACACACACACACACACACACACACACACACACACACACACACACACACACACACACACACACACACACACACACACACACACACACACATATATATATATATATATATGCTTTGTTCGTTGGGAACGCATCGTCAAGTCATTTATGGGTAGTTATTATCACAGGAGAAGCCACTCACTTGGGGAAAGCAATACAAGATGCTGCGGAATTAATTATTAGTATATAATGGATTCTGATCGACGTGGAAGCCAACTCGTCGTGTACTCTGAGTAATGATTGCAATAAGAAGCATCCTGTCCATCGGGAAAGTAACGTAAGATGCGCTGTGGCTAATGCTTGTAATAAGACCGGCGTCCACCGGGCAGGCCACGCGACGCGTTCATTAGCAGTAAATACTCACGGCGCGGGGAGATGGTAATACAAAATGGCCACGTACAACTGGGAGAGACCGCGCACGACTGTCAACACCAGTACGATGTCACCGTAGCATATTCCGTCAACCGGCCGGTGCTTATTGATCTCGGTCGATTCGCCGATGATGCGAAAAAAGAAGAACAGCAAGTGTGCATTAGAGACGAGACGAGACGAGACGAGACGAGACGAGCCGAGCCGAGCCGAGCCGAGCCGAGCCGAGCCGAGCCGAGCCGAGCCGAGCCGAGCCGAGACGAGACGAGCCGAGCCGAGCCGAGCCGAGCCGAGCCGAGCCGAGCCGAGCCGAGCCGAGCCGAGCCGAGCCGAGCCGAGCCGAGCCGAGCCGAGGAGGCGGCATAGACGGAGCCGGGGCAGCACACGGCAGCTAAGTGAGTTGCAGTTGATAGGAAACAACGTTGACTTACTGCAAAGTACCCGATCATCCCACCCCCGCCCCCGCCCCCGCCCCCGCCCCCGCCCCCGCCCCCGCCCCCGCCCCCGCCCCCGCCCCCGCCCCCGCCTATCGAGACGTCTCCAGTTACTCAAATTAGCAGTGGAAGTATATCTGAGAGGGATCAGCTGCACTTGCAAAATAAATCTCCAGCTCCGCAGTAATTCAAGCGAAGGAGTTGGGAAGATTGCTGTCGACAGAGAGAGAGCGAGATGCACCTAGCGACAGGTCATGGGAACATTCAAAGGTTGACCCCCGCAGCCTTTTAAGGTGTACAAACGTATCCCATTCATCTCAAAAGATAATCATGACACATACACTCGTCGTTGTTACTTGTTCTCGCCACCAGGGTCCGTGATTTATCGTCTATTGACGACCTTGTCCTGAATTTCCGGATGTCATCTTCACGCCTGTTCTACGTACAACCTCTGGCCCGTCATCACTATCTGTGCGTCTTGACATTGGTAAGGGAAGGTGGTTACCGGAAATATACAGGAACACTAACATCGAACGTAACGTTACACCAAGAGTATTTTTAAGTCACACACGTCATAGCGAATTAACTCGTCAACGAATAACTGACCCGTATGCACAGGTGAAACCACTGTGTATTCGGCTGTACTGACCCGTATGTACAGGTGAAACCACTGTGTGTTCGGCTGTACTGACCCATATGTACAGGTGAAACCACTGTGTGTTCGGCTGTACTGACCCGTATGCACAGGTGAAACCACTGTGTGTTCGGCTGTACTGACCCGTATGCACAGGTGAAACCACTGTGTGTTCGGCTGTACTGACCCGTATGCACAGGTGAAACCACTGTGTGTTCGGCTGTACTCCAAGTATATTATCAAAGAATTAACCAGTCTATCTTTGTTATGGTTGAATTTGGTACATCGGAACAGGTCTGCCAGGTGTAAATATGAAAGAAATTCAGAAATCAGTATCAATGTATCAGACTAAACCC
>OZ024857.1:7422189-7432189 GCA_964017155.1 Oasisia sp. SBJ-2009 | reverse complement strand
TGTGTGGATAATGTGAGGTTGTGCGTTTTAATTCACTGTGGAGCTGTTTCCTGCGTGTGGTGTGCGTGCAACTCGTGGTGGCTAGGTGGCACGGCATGATCGATCCGATCCGTATTGCAAGTTTGAAGGGATCGTGTCAGTTTCGTTAGTCGCAATCAAACCAGGGCCAGTCACACTGCGGCAGGAAGTTCACTGACCCAGTCGTACTTGGTGACACTGGCCGTCGACATTGTGTGAACCAGTCGTACTTGGTCACACTGGCCGTCGACATTATATGAACCAGTCGTACTTGGTCACACTCGCCGTCGACATTATATGAACCAGTCGTACTTGGTCACACTCGCCGTCGACATTATATGAACCAGTCGTACTTGGTGACACTGGCCGTCGACATTGTGTGAACCAGTCGTACTTGGTCACACTCGCCGTCGACATTATATGAACCAGTCGTACTTGGTCACACTCGCCGTCGACATTATATGAACCAGTCGTACTTGGTCACACTCGCCGTCGACATTATATGAGCCAGTCGTACATGGTCACACTGGCCGTCGACATTATATGAACCAGTCGTACTTGGTCACACTCGCCGTCGACATTATATGAACCAGTCGTACTTGGTCACACTCGCCGTCGACATTGTGTGAACCAGTCGTACTTGGTCACACTGGCCGTCGACATTGTGTGAACCAGCCGTACTTGATCACACTGGCCCTCGACATTTTATAAACCAGCCGTACTTGGTCACACTCGCCGTCGACATTGTGTGAACCGGGCGCACGTGCCGAACTTCAAAGGGCTATTCCAGGCTCAGGCGGTCGGCCTCTACCAGCCTCACCGCCCACGTAATGCAGCCAACAACTGCGGCTGTTTACAGTTTGTAAGATACGTACAGTTCATATTCGAATCCTACACACGACGAGTGAAATTCTTTGCCAAAAGTTGCGTTCTGTCGGAAATCTGTAGAACATTGCAAGAGCAGAACCTATGGTATAATATACAGGTGTAGTATAATATACGGCTGTAGTATAATATACAGCTGTAGTGTAATATATAGCTGTAGTATAATATACAGCTGTAGTATAAAATACAGCTGTAGTATAATATACAGCTGTAGTATAATATACAGGTGTAGTATAATATACGGCTGTAGTATAATATTCAGCTGTAGTATAATATACAGCTGTAGTATAATATAGAGCTGTAGTATAAAATATAGCTGTAGTATAATATACGGCTGTAGTATAATATGCAGCTGTAGTATAATATACAGCTGTAGTATAATATACAGCTGTAGTATAAAATACAGCTGTAGTATAATATACAGCTGTAGTATGATATACAGGTGTAGTATAATATACAGCTGTAGTATGATATACAGCTGTAGTATAATATACAACTATAGTATAATATACAGCTGTAGTATAATATACAGCTGTAGTATAATATACAGTTGTAGTATAATATACAACTGTAGTATAATATACAGTGTAGTATAATATACAGCTGTAATATCATATACAGCTGTAGTATAATATACAACTGTAGTATGATATACAGCTGTAGTATAATATACGGCTGTAGTATAATATACAGCTGTAGTAAAATATACAACTGTAGTATAATATACAGCTGTAGTATAATATACAACTGTACTGGAGCAATACCCCTTTCAAAAAAGTAAATCTGTAGCAATAAATTATCCAGGTGCTAGCTTGATACCAATAGCAGCTCAGAAATGTGTATGTTTTCTCATAAAGAACTTCATCTTAAGGGTTTTCGTTCTAATTATCTTTCGTTCCCGTTTACAAATTCAAGACTGTTTGCGCAACTCGTGTTGCGATTATCGTTGCACACTCGATATCGACAACATTTAGAATGTTTACCAGACCCTGGGTCACTTGCGGCGGAACAGACGGTTCGTCTCAGAGACAACGAGAAGGCCAGAGACCACTGAACCAGGCCAGAACAGTTGCAGCGGTCTGCAGCGGCGAGGCGGTGCGTGACGTGCGCTCAGCCTCGACCACTGACATGCTCTTGATACGGCCACGTTGTGTGTCCACTTGTCGACGATGACCGTGCTACAGGACACGTCCAACGCAACACCAAGACACCAACTGGACGTGGATGGTCCACAGCTGTCCCCATCTCCGTCGCCACCAGCCACCAGCCCTGGCGCTTCGCTTCGCTTCGCGCCATTTCCTCGTATTCCCAAACGGCGCTTAATCTGTCGACTGGGCTCTCTGTTATTGGCGGTGCTGGCGCTGGGCCGACGCACCGTGTAATGGCCAGCTGCTGCAGCCAATAACTGCCGCCGTCGTCACTACACCAACCTGCTTGCCCACCACCGGGGACACAGCTACTTGCCCACCACCGGGGACACAGCTACTTGCCCACCACCGGGGACACAGCTAGTTGCCCACCACCCGGGACACAGCTACTTGCCCACAACCGGGGACACAGCTACTTGCCCACCACCGGGGACACAGCTACTTGCCCACAACCGGGGACACAGCTACTTGCCCACAACCGGGGACACAGCTACTTGCCCACAACCGGGGACACAGCTACTTGGCCACAACCGGGGACACAGCTACTTGCCCACAACCGGGGACACAGCTACTTGCCCACAACCGGGGATACAGCTACTTGCCTACAACCGGGAATACAGCTACTTGCCTACAACCGGGGATACAGCTACTTGCCCACAACCAGGGATACAGCTACTTGCCTACAACCGGGAATACAGCTACTTGCCTACAACCGGGGATACAGCTACTTGCCTACAACCGGGGATACAGCTACTTGCCCACAACCAGGGATACAGCTACTTGCCTACAACCGGGAATACAGCTACTTGCCTACAACCGGGGATACAGCTACTTGCCTACAACCGGGGATACAGCTACTTGCCTACAACCGGGGATACAGCTACTTGCCTACAACCGGGGATACAGCTACTTGCCTACAACCGGGGATACAGCTACTTGCCTACAACCGGGAACACAGCTACTTGCCTACAACCGGGGATACAGCTACTTGCCTACAACCGGGAACACAGCTACTTGCCTACAACCGGGGATACAGCTACTTGCCTACAGCCGAGGATACAGCTACTTGCCTACAACCGGGAATACAGCTACTTGCCTACAACCCGGGATACAGCTACTTGCCTACAACCGGGGATACAGCTACTTGCCTACAACCGGGGATACAGCTACTTGCCTACAACCGGGAATACAGCTACTTGCCTACAACCCGGGATACAGCTACTTGCCTACAACCGGGGATACAGCTACTTGCCTACAACCGGGGATACAGCTACGAACTTTCATAAATGAGCAGCTATATCGAAGTGTCAAAAAGTCCCCGTTGAGATTTGAAACGAGCGGTATGAAAATTATTGGCAGCGCAAGCGACAATGCGAGAGGTGAACGAAATATCGCCATTTGACGACAGGTGACGTTTAGAGTCCTCGTGCAACATTACTATTTGTCGTAAAGTTCAGCTGTCCGACCAAGCCCCGTAACGAAAAGGTGTTTCAATAGTCGTATGGTATTGTATTATCCCTTGAGACAATCGACAACTGAACATTTCCCCATCTACGTCACTCCAAAAGGAACTGTCGAATTTCACAAAGCCGATGAAACAGATGGAAGCCCCTTGAATTAAGAGCGAAACCATCGATGAAAGTGACACATTGAATTTATGATTAGATCACAGAAGTTATCTTGCACTGGCAGAATTTGTATGAGATCTGACACTATTGTCAAACAGTCGGTGAACAAATTCGATCTCAATGTATTCCTAAACAGTGAGTGAAAAAAACTAAAACGATAACACAGAGACTGGATCGGTAGGTAATCCGTTTTTATCCACTTTTTAGCTGATCCAAAACAAAGCACGCTGCATTCATAACTGATATTGCGTTTTTGTAAAAACCACCTACGTACAATCCAATCCATAGCATTGACAAGGATAACAACACGATGAAATCAATTTATATATAGTCAGCTTGAAACAGATGAGTGTGTAAGCAGGATAAAATGATTCTCACTGAATGGCCAAACGTGACACATCAACTGCTGCGGAGACATTCAGAGAAAGACGAATCTAACTTGTAAAACCAGATCTAATTTACAAAGCCGTTGTTAGAGAACTAGCTATTTTGCATCTAAAGCATGGGCGAAGACACCCCGGAAGTCCACGCCTAACTTATAATATATACTGGCCTGAAATATGAATAATAATCCCTCACCTTGATGATTGCCCGAGACTTGTAAGTCTCGTGGACTGGACGAGACCTGGCGACTATGTGAGAGACCTGGCGACCATGTGACGTTTGTGTTCGTTTACACGGCTTACTGGAAACATTCATATGTAAATGTAGATATTGCGATACTAATTTACCAAGATGATGCACTATGGAAATTGCTTTCTAGGTTAGAAGTCACGGGCACGCACACATTCATACCCATACAAAAGCATACATTCATATGCGCATACACGCACGCACGCACACACACACGCACGCACGCAGACACACACACACAGCCTTAACTTTATTCCAAAAATTCGGTTTTCGCTCCAGCAAATATCTGTTGCTGATTCTCGTGCAAGAAAAGCAGAGACTAAATCAACAGTCGTCCCTCCTGCCTGCGCGAGGGACGCGGACCCTGTGTTGACGTACGCCTGCAATAGGTGCCTTCACTCCGGGTACGTTATTAGTCCACACCTAATTGATCGTATGTTAACACTGGCGGCGTAATTGAGTTGATTTCCTTCGGATATTCCAAAACAAAGATTGATCGTGTTGTATTCGTTTGGGGTTTGGACGCCTGGCAATGCGCTTCCCTTACTTATGCTATTCCTAGAATACAAAGACATATGTTTTATTCCCGCGGTGTTCATTCTGGCATCAGTGCAGGTTCTCTGGGGAGAATGAGGCCCCACCATAACACGAGCTATAGGTGTATGCTCTCTTAATGCCACTCTATAGCGTCATTGACGCCTGTCAGTGGACGTGAACTGGGACAGAACGAAATCACATCGGTTAGAATAACCAAGAAGAACATTCCACAAAGCACAAGGCAACTAGGCATGAACTGCCGTAGGCATAAGCCACAGGATGGGATATGATCAAACTCAATTGTGTAATACTTCAAGACCGCACACACACACGCACGCATTCACGCGCGCGCGCACGCACATACGCACACACAAATATATATATATATATATATATATATATATATATATATATATATATACACGCACACATACGCGCGCACACAAACACATACCCACATACACACACGTGTGCACATACGCATATACACACACACGCAGACACACACACACACACACACACACACACACACACACACACACACACACACACACATATATATATATATATATATATATATATATGCACACACATACACACACATACACATGCACACACACACACACACACACACACACACACACACACACACACACACACACACACACACACACACACACACACACACACATACACACACGCACGCGCACGCACGCACACACACACGCACGCACTCACACACACACAACACACACACAACACACACACACGCACGCACACACACACATTGTGAGTGGATTCGGTGGTGGAGCGCCGACAACATGTCTGGTCAATCAAACACTTGCTATATTTCAGTAAAGCACATCCACGTGTTCTATGTGTCATCAGTGTGGACCAGTCAACTGCCATCTAACTGCTGCTGAGGCCATAAGCTCGACACCATAGAAACTATTACGGCGACTGTCGTTTCTAAACAGCACAAGTTCATTTGTACCTTCACTAAAAGTCGTAACTAGTTGCTATGTTTACGATATTTAGACAAAATAATGAAAATATTTCACTGTTTTGCGCAAGATTCGCTTAAATGGCGACATGACAGTTGTTCCCCGGCAGGAGCAACTGTCCAAAGCTGCGATATTTCGTTTTCACACCTCGCATTACGACACATCAAGATGCCAGTCCTGGAGAGCATCAATCATCCGACGAACTCTTGGTTCCACAGACGTCTTGTCCGGCGGAGACCAGCACGGCGACGGTCTCAGCTCGCGTCTGCAGGCGACCGACGAGAAGACAGATTTCCAATTAAATCGGCGTCAGCGATTTCGCTGGTTATCCTACTACAGGATGAATACTTCAGGAACACACCCTGGCTGCTGCGTTCAATCAGATTCGTTGTCATTTGCATATTGTCGTACCATCGTTTGGTCGATCAAATATATTTACTTTGACCTACCGTTTTGCCAATGCACGCAGATATATTGCTTGTACATATTCATATAGAAGGACGCAATAAAAAGAACTGCACAAATATCTTGCTCATAATTTGACTATAGCGTTTGTGGAGTTTTTAAAATTATATATATACATATATATATATATATATATATATATATATATATATATATATATATATATATATATATTCATTGTCGTTTTTCTTATTTAAAAGAACTTGTTGGGGCACTTTTTACCACGAATTCAACCACAAAGGCACCTGCTGTAATCAGGTGAACTTGAATTGGCCAACACAGACATGTCAACGAATTGTCCACTGCGGTTCTCGGCAGCTCATAATACATTTATGTGTAATATGTGTACGAGGAAACTATTAAGTCAGCCAGAAACCTATGAATAATATGCAGACATAGTCGGCAACAAATGACTTATTCGACGGCTAGAATAATGCACGTGTTGCCGTGTTAGCATTACGGCTTTTGAACACGCTCACATTGCGGATAAACTGACAGTATGTGAATTTTCATTTCGCCTGGACGTTATGTTGTCACGAAATCACTACAAACTGCAGTGTTTCTATTTTATGTTAATTACTGGACAAACACCGAGGTATTTTGTCATATCAAGAGACACGATTACATAGAAAAAAACTATTCAACAAGGCATGGAGAGGGGAAGATAGGGAGGGTAAGACCAAGAAGAAGACGGGAGCGGGACATGAGCGACTGGTTGGAGAACAAGATCGTGGGAGCAGGGAGACGAACGACGGACAGCCCAGTGGGCCGTGGGCCGTGGGACATCCGGGCAGCAAGTCAGCAACGTCTCTCAGGGTTACGGTGGATAAAGACGAGGATGGCTTGTACCACATAGCTAGTGGCCTGTACCACAGCTAGTGTGTATTGCTGGAGGTGACGATTCATTAAAACAGCAACAAGTTGCACACATCAGAGCAGCTGTTGAATGCACGCACAGATCTGTAAACAAGTCGAGACCCAAGCCGTGTCCGGTGACGTCGCGTACATCGATATAGTTCGGTGGCCGACGGCGGACATGGTTAATATAGAGGCACCGGACGCATGAAAATGGGATATCTACTTCATTTGATCTGACCAGAGCCGGGTATTATTTGTACTGACCCATGCAGCCGTAGCTCTAGAGAAACTTATTATTACGCTGCCAAACGTAGCATTTAGCACAAGTTGGATTGGTCTTTGCATGTTGAAATGTGAGTTGTCTTTTCTAATTACGTAGACAGTGTCACTGTGTCACCATGGCCATACCGCTGTCACGGTGTCACCATGGCCATACCGCTGTCACTGTGTCACCAGGGCCATACCGCTGTCACCGTGTCACCATGGCCATACCGCTGTCACCGTGTCACCATGGCCATACCGCTGTCACTGTGTCACCAGGGCCATACCGCTGTCACCGTGTCACCAGGGCCATACCGCTGTCACCGTGTCACCAGGGCCATACCGCTGTCACGGTGTCGCCATGGCCATACCGGTTTGTGTGTAATCATTGTCCTGTTGTATAGATCAACTGAGTTCTTCCACGTTGATATTATAAAATAAACGAAAGAGAAAACATCGAGCAAACATAATTTAACAATTTGTCTCAATTCTGGAACAGACTTATTTGTTGTTCTTTGGATTATTTCTTCTTTATGTTTATCGTTCTTACTACAATTATAAACTGAATATCACAAACACACGCCTGACGACCTACTGGTAGATGTTTTGTAGTTATATCTTCCTTCTTTCCCAGGCAGCTGTATACATTAACCTAAATAAGTGATCATCGCATAGTTCGGACGCTTTGTTGTGTTCAGCATACTTTGATGTACCTGTGGATGAGTTAATTTAATTTAATTAATTTACAATTTGCTAAACCTACTAGTACTAATATACCATACTCGACATACATCACCCAGCATACTTAATCCGATTTTATCTGTTTATCATTTTGTTCATATAATTTTTATAAAACTTGACTAAAAATACTTAAGGAAACTGGGTTTAATCAACCATCAAAAGTCTATTTGAACGCTGCGCCGGCCCAATGATCAATTGATAAACATTTGTAAACAGTCGTCAGTGTAACGTTTCGCGCAGGCAAGTGTCCTTAATCACAGATGGTTTGAGGTTGGACAGTTCCCTCACCCCTAAACGCAAATCGGGATGGAGAACACCTGAATTCCTGCTGATGTTTACATTCTTGGCTTCCACCAGAAACAGAACAGACAGCGTCCCTTTAAGTGATGACGCGCCGGGCGGAATGAATGGCAAGTTGAGCCGACAATCCAGGGATGCCGCCCAAGACCCAAGACGCGTCTGATTGAAACGTCATGAGCGTGTACGATGCCACGGCCCGGCTCTACGTGTTTACCGGCATTCAACTATTCAGGGTGTATCTGGTTACGTAGGCGCCTCGCGCCCCCAGAATCCTGTTTATTGATGATGGGCTGCGGGAATTAGTGCGGCTGCCAGCTTAAGCCGTCGATGACACGTTCACCGCTCCGTTGATGTTTCACACGTGCACGTAAATACGCACGTACGTAAACGTATGCATATTATAGCTCACGAATAACGAAGTAGCAGGCCTTGGCAAACAGTCTGTAGAATATTGAAGGGATTTATGCATTATGGTTTCCGTAGAATGTGTTGTAATGTTCTCTAAGCTTTTCTATAACAGCTAGTGATTATTTGCTACGATGTTTGCATACATTTGCCTATAATAATATTATGCTTACACTGTAGAATGCTATACACTAAACCACGCACGCACGCACGCACGCGCACGCACGCACGCGCACGCGCACGCGCACGCACACGCACACGCACACGCACACGCACACGCACACGCACACGCACACGCACACGCACACGCACACGCACACGCACACGCACACGCACACGCACACGCACACGCACACGCACACGCACACGCACACGCACACGCACACGCACACGCACACGCACACGCACACGCACACGCACACACGTTCTAATCGATTATATATATATATATATATATATATATATATATATATATATATATATATATATATATATATATATATATATATATATATATATATATATATATATATATATATATATATACCGTGTCTCATATAGCAATGAGAGCAGAAACTAAATTACGACAAAATGCCTGCAGTGTATCACAAGCACCGCCGATATTGTAGTATCTTATTCCCAGTCACCACATCCCTGGCCACACATACCGAGTGGCCTTGTCGGTCCAGTCTATTGGTCACTGAGACAGTTGCGTGCAGCAGCCGGTCAACCCGAGCGGGTAACGCGATTTCAAACACTCATTTTTCAAGTTGTTCATTTAAACATGCAACACTCCTATGTTTTAATGTAAATGATGTGAAAAGTAAACATCAAACACACTGTGTTCGTATTTGTCATGCATCACACAGTTAATATTATGTCATATTAAATAATCAGTTAGAATTATGCCGTTTAAAAAATGGTTCAGTGATCCAGATATTTTTAGACAGCCACTACGTATCCTGGGTAATGGGGACGTTTAATAAGACAGGTGATATTTACGTTTTTGTTCCGTTGATACAAATGTCAGTATATGTCAAGTTAGGGTTATTACTGCATACCAAATACGCTATAAAAATGACATATCGTACGGCCTCGCGCGTCCTGGGAGAGCCTC
>OZ024857.1:7394689-7412189 GCA_964017155.1 Oasisia sp. SBJ-2009 | reverse complement strand
CTAGGGGACTTACGTTTTGCGACTTGCGACGAACCTGTCCACATTACCGTCTAACGTTGTACGATGCCGTCACCACTGTCGTCTAGCGATTTCAAATATTCAACAGGAGAATTTTCAAAATATCGCAAGACTTAGACTTACAAGGTTTGCGAGGCCGTCCACACCCGCCCTTCACAGGTCGCAAGGCCCGCCCGTATACGTCACATGTCAGCAAATGTCTGCGGTGTCTACGTCCTGGCGAGGTATGGTGTAGACAGGGTATTATTAGATGCCCAGAACTCGGAATTTGATCTGTAGGAACAACTGAACCAAATGATAACATGTACCAATAAAACTGTCTTAATCAATACGCTGAAAAACAAGTAAGATAAAAACGACAACTCAATGAAAATGACTAATAACGGGAAAAGCATGAGTCGAATTAAAAAAAATATAACTACAATAATATGTATGTAAATGATAGTAACGCCAAGTCCAATAAAGATAATAGCATGCGTAATTATAAATTATTACTAACAAAAACACAATATCTATGGCCAAGACAAAGGCAGCGGAACCGAGGGTTTGAGCAGGGCGAGCTGTCTAGTATGTGTGGAGTACGGCTTAGGTCATGTTTTAATATTGTCTTCCGCAGTGGTTTTGAAAACATTGAAGGTTGAATTGTTTTGGTTACCCGTAATGGGGCATGCAAATTACTGTACTCGCAAAAGATGTAAAGTCACGGATACATTTTCAATAACAGCTCCAAGTTTCAATGTCATGATCCGAGACAGCGCGACAGCCAATGCAAGATGTCAGGTGGTGTCGAAGAGACCGACTGTGTTCAATGTGGTCACAAATAAATACAAAAGAAACAAGAAGTATGTGCATCCTTGAGTGGATGGATGTTCACGAAGTAAGTGGATGTTCACTAAGCCTATGGGTGTTCACGAAACATATTCGTGTTCACATAGCCTGTTAGAGTTGTAGAAGCCTGCAGTCTCGCCTCGCGCCTGTCATCACACGCAGTGACAGCGTCACAGCAGAGACTGGAACGGCCGTCAGCCGGCAGGACACAGTTCACTTAGTACAATCATGCATGGAAACGCTGGCGACAGCCCGTAATAAATCATAACAACTGAACAGCGGCCGTGGTGATTGCATTCTGTAACCAAGCGTGACACTGTCTTCCGTGGGTTCACAACGACGCCGTCTCATTATGAACATAGTCACGTTAACATCCGTGAATTAATGAATGCTCTCAATTTGCCGTTATAGTTTCCACTTGGAGCCATAATGGCGGTGCTCTGGCAAGAGCAGTTCTGACGTAACAGCTGTAATTTACGAGACGTAGAAGAGCAAACTAAATACCGGTGCATCAACCGGGCGCTAGGCCGACAGAGCGAGGAGTAGGTGGGTGGGCGGGTGGGCGGGTGGGCAGCCAGACGCCAGCGTGGGAAGACGTTGGCCTCGCGAATACACCGTCGTCACGCCACGACAGCCGCGCCACAAATAAAGTGTTCGCAGCAACCGAAGCGAAGGCGGCGTCTTCCAGAGTTGCCATGACAACGGCGTGGAACCAAGAAGCGCGGTCGATCATGACGTCACGTGTAAACACAGTTCTAGCGCCAGACACGAGGTGTTGTTATTTGGGGGCCGACACTGTAATTGTTAACACTTCATATACATGATGTGCTGTTATTTGGAGGCCGACACTGTAACTGTTAACACTTCATATACGTGATGTGTTGTTATTTGGAGGCCGACACTGTAATTGTTAACACTTCATATACATGATGTGTTGTTATTTGGGGGCCGACACTGTAATTGTTAACACTTCATATACATGATGTGCTGTTATTTGGAGGCCGACACTGTAACTGTTAACACCTCATATACGTGATGTGTTGTTATTTGGAGGCCGACACTATAATTGTTAACACTTCATATACGTGATATGTTGTTATTTGGAGGCCGAGACTCTAATTGTTAACACTTCATATACATGATGTGTTGTTATTTGGAGGCCGACACTGTAATTGCTAACACTTCATATACATGATGTGTTGTATTTGGAGGCCGGCACTGTAATTGTTAACACTTCAAATACATGATGTGTTGTTATTTGGAGGCCGACACTGTAATTGTTAACACTTCATATACATGGTGTGTTGTTATTTGGTAGGTCGACACTGTAACTGTTAACACTTCATATACATGATGTGTTGTTATTTGGAGGCCGACAATGTAATTGTTAACACTTCATATACGTGATGTGTTGTTATTTGGAGGCCGAGACTGTAAATGTTAACACTTCATATATATGATGTGTTGTTATTTGGAGGCCGAGACTGTAATTGTTAACACTTCATATATATGATGTGTTGTTATTTGGAGGCCGACACTGTACTTGTTAACACTTCATATTCACGATGTGTTGTTATTTAGAGGCCGACACTGTAATTGTTAACACTTCATATACATGATGTGTTGTTTTTGGAGGCCGACACAGTAACTGTTAACACTTTATAATCATGATGTGTTGTTATTTGGAAGCCGACACTGTAATTGCTAACACTTCATATTCACGACATGTTGTTATTTGGAGGCCGACACTGTACTTGTTAACACTTCATTTTCACCATGTGTTGTTATTTGGAGGCCGACACTGTAATTGTTAACACTTCATATTCATGATATGTTGTTGTTTGGAGGCAGACACTGTAATTGTTAACACTTCATATGCATGATGTGTTGTTTTTGGAGGCCGACACAGTAACTGTTAACACTTTATAATCATGGTGTGTTGTTATTTGGAGGCCGACACTGTAACTGTTTTAACACTTCATATTCGCGATGTGTTGTTATTTGGAGGCCGACACTGTAACTGTTAACACTTCCTATTCGCGATGGGTTGTTATTTGGAAGCCGACACTGTAACTGTTAACACTTCATATTCACGAAGTATTGTTATTTGGAGGCCGACACTGTAATTGTTAACACTTCATATTCACGAAGTATTGTTATTTGGAGGCCGACACTGTAACTGTTAACCCTTCATATTCACGATGTATTGTTATTTGGAGGCAGACACTGTAATTGTTAAGACTTCATATTCATGATGTGTTGATATTTGGAGGCCGACACTGTAACTGTTAACACTTCATATTCGCGATGCGTTGTTAATTGGAGGCCGACACTGTAATTGTTAACACTTCATATTCGAGCGGTAACTAAATGTATTTATAGTATTTTGATGGTGAACACTTTACACTCATAAGTTCGCACAGGACGCAATATCCAGTAGTAATACTGCAGAAGGCGTTTTGTACTTGACCCCAACAGATGTCAACGAAGCAACATCTTATGTAGTTCAACAACACTGCGGGTACTGCTCGAATATATTCGTGCACAGACGTCCACCACTGTTTACAGCGAAGTGTCCGTTTATACAGCACAGTAAACCGGAACCACATGTAGTGAAAGAAAACTTTCAAGGTTCGAGACGGAAAGAAGAGAAATCAAACTCAGAATCTCTCAATCGGAAGTTCAAAGATGCAGCTACTTTGCTACGGCGCGAATGTTCATTTGTAAGTTACATGTGACTAATGTCAACGTGGTCTAGTTAGCGTGTCTTGCTTGATGAGCATAAGCATCGGTGGAATATGGATCTTTTCCAAAGGCATGTATGACTTTTCTTGGTTTATACTTAAATCCAAACGACAGTTACATTACATACCTCGATGTTCACACCCAGTATCAACATGTATATATATATATATATATATATATATATATATATATATATATATATAATATTTATTGATATATATATATATATATATATATATATATGTACATATATATATATATAATATAATATATATATATTATACAGTGTATATATAATATCTATTAATATATATATATATATATATATATATATATATATGTATATATATATATATATATATATATATATATATATATATATATATATATTAATAAAACAACTTCCACCATGTCTAAAATCATCGCACAACAGAGTTTCGAAGGATAAGCTGTATATCAATCAATATATTACTGAACGCAAACGACATATGACCCAATGCTATGTACACTTCTTTTTTAATTAGCGGTGATATTCGGCTCTGACGGCCGCTGGTTGCTATGAAATCAGGCGTAAGCCTCCTACGTGCTGCTTACGCAACGAGACACACGTTCATTCCAGCTAACAGTGCGAGGGAATTGCCAGCTAAATTAACATATTACGGTACCCACTAGTACGTAATGTTGACCCAGGTAACTGTAATAGGGTGGTGCTGCGTTACACTGTAGAGAGGGCTGGTAGTACACTGTAGAGAGGGCTGGTGGTACATTGTAGAGAGAGCTGGTGGTACACCGTAGAGAGGGCTGGTGGTACACTTTAGAGAGGGTCGGTGGTACACTGTAGAGAGGCTGGTGGTACACTGTAGAGAGGGCTGGTGGTACACTGTAGAGAGTGCTGGTAGTACACTGTAGAGAGGGCTGGTGGTACACTGTATAGAGTGCTGGTGGTACACTGTAGAGAGGAGTGGTGGTACACTGTAGAGAGGGCTGGTGGTACACTGTAGAGAGGGCTGGTGGTACACTGTAGAGAGGGCTGGTGGTACACTGTAGAGAGGGCTGGTGGTACACTGTAGAGAGGGCTGGTAGTACACTGTAGAGAGGGCTGGTGGTACACTGTAGAGAGGGCTGGTGGTACACTGTAGAGAGGGCTGGTGGTACACTGTAGAGAGGGCTGGTAGTACATTGTAGAGAGGGTTGGTGGTACACTGTAGAGAGGGCTGGTGGTACACTGTAGAGAGGGCGGGTGGTACACTGTAGAGAGGGCTGGTGGTACACTTTAGAGAGGGTCGGTGTTAGTCTGTAGAGAGGGCTGGTTGTACACTTTAGAGAGGGCCGGTGTTAGACTGTAGAGAGGCTGGTGGTACACTTTAGAGAGGGTCGGTGTTAGTCTGTAGTGAGGGCTGGTGGTACACTTTAGAGAGGGTCGGTGTTAGACTGTAGAGAGGGCTGGTTGTACACTTTAGAGAGGGTCGGTGTTAGTCTGTAGAGAGGGCTGGTTGTACACTTTAGAGAGGGTCGGTGTTAGACTGTAGAGAGGGCTGGTGGTACACTTTAGAGAGGGTCGGTGTTAGACTGCACAGAGGGCTGGTGTCACACTTTAGAGAGGTGGTACACTTCGCCCTTAAAGATATTACAAAAGTATGTGTTCATAATTGTTAAGATTCTGTAGTGTCTACATCTCCATGTGTTGTTCTTCTTTTCGACTTCTAAAATCTCCGCATTGGCTTCCTGTCCGATACTGTGTCCTCTTTAAGATCTGTATTACTAGTATTACATACCAGGCAGTTTCATATATGCAACGGTTGAACCTAGCCTATCCAAATTCGATTATCTGGTTTTAATTTAATCTTTGTTCGTTGAGTAAAAACTGACATTGAGGCTCGACTGTTTTCTGTACCGGCAGCTACTCTTTGGAATAGGTTTCATTCTCGTGTTATATCAGTTGAAAATCTTTGCTAAATCCCGTCGTCATTTAAAAACATACTTTTAAAACTCCGCTCCACAGCTTCCTAACGTGTTATCCGATCTGTTGACAATTGGAATATTTATTGATTCTGAGATTGATCAAACCTTTTGTATTGATGGCTTCCAAGGGTATAGGCGCAATAAAATTATTATTATTAGTAAGTAATTGGACCCTCAACCGAGGGGTTGCTGATTCGAATTATGTTCCTGCCGTTTCAAACCCTGCGCGAATTCGTCCGCTACATGTTGTTCCGATTAATTGAACTGTAAAAGTGTTCGCGTAATAATTGCAGCATGGCATCATGTTTCCCAGGTAAATCAATAAGATTAAGGTGATCAGTCTGCCAGAGAGGTTAGTGTAGAACGTTCTTAACAATCTCAGGGAATGTATAAGAACTTACAATTCCTTCACTTTGTGTGTAGGTTATACATAATCGTAATCATAATGATAATAGTAATAATGTTCCTTCCCATTCAAGGTTATAGCTAACGTTTTTGTAGGTTGCGCCTTTAGCTCAGATTCCTGTTGACATAGCCGCTATATAAGTTAATAATAATAATAATAATAATAATTATTATTATTATTATTATTATGAGGATTATGAGAATTATGAGAATTATGAGGAATATGAGGAATATGAGGATTATGATAGTAATAATACACTTCTACAGCGGCTATGACCTAAGGACTCTGAGCTACGTCCAACATCTTTAGCTATACTATTGAAAGGGAAGGGACACGAGTCGTCACATTGGGACGAAGTGCCTTAGTGCATTAGTGCCTTAGTGCCTTAGTGCATTAGTGCATTCGTGCACTAGTGCAATAGACCGCCGCAGATTCAGGCTGGAAGAACAATTTCAGACAAACAAATCTTGAGGTTGTTGGCGAGAGGTGAATCCACGAGAGGTACAACGTTCTGCATATATGTACGAGACATGTCTGTCACGTACACAGCGGGTGGAGTGCGACCTGTCACGCGTCGTCCTACAGACACAGTGGCACTCATCGTTGACGGCGCCCTCGGGACTCATTTCGTACAGTTTCATGATATGGAAGTGATTTGGGAGTGTCCTAGGATTACTTTAATAGCGAAGTAGCTACATACAAGGACAATAGTTCCCCAAAAGTTACAGTTATGGAAACGATTTATGACAGTCCTTGGATGACCTGTGTAGCGAGGAAACCGCATTGAATGGACTATTTTTTGAATAACTAATTTGGGATTGTCCCGGAACTGATTTGGGAATTATCGCAGGATTATCTTAATTGTCAGGTGACTGTATTATCAGCGTAACCAAAAACCAAGTTCGATTGTATTGAAAACTGTCTTCCTATAGTCCAGGTGGCGCCACATGAGACGCTCAGTTGTACTGTTTTGTGAAACGGTAGTGATTCGACACAGTTGTCATTCGCAGACAGCTTTTATTATCTCTTACATTAATGTAAGCAACACTCACATTAATAGTCGGAATACATACATATATATATATATATATATATATATATATATATATATATATACACATATGCATACATACATACATACATACATACATACATACATACATACATACATACATACATACATACATACATACATACACACATATATACATACATACATACATACATACATACATACATACATACATACATACATACATACATTCATACATACGTACATACATACGTACATACATACATACATACATACATACATACATACATACATACATATATACATATATACATATATACATACATACATACATACATACATACATACGTACATACATACATACATACATACGTACATACGTACATACATACATACATACATACATACATACATACATACATACATACATATATATATATATACATATATACATACATACATACATACATACATACATACGTACATACATACATACATACATACGTACATACATACATTCATACATACGTACATACATACATTCATACATACGTACATACATACGTACATACATACATACATACATACATACATACGTACATACATACATACATACATACATACATACATACATACATACATACATACATATATACATATATACATATATACATACATACATACATACATACATACATACGTACATACATACATACATACATACGTACATACATACATACATACATACATACATACATACATACATACATTCATACATACATTCATACATTCATACATACGTACATACATACATTCATACATACGTACATACATACATTCATACATACGTACATACATACATTCATACATACATACATACATACATACATACATACATACATTCATACATACATTCATACATACATACATACATACATACATACATACATACATACATACATTCATACATACATACATACATACATACATACATTCATACATACATACATACATACATACATACATTCATACATACGTACATACATACATACATTCATACATACGTACATACACACGCACATACATAATAGACTTCACACATAATATATTTACTTTACAACCGCCGAGACATTCCTAGTGACAGCTGCAATGACCTAACCTACCAACGACAACCGGGCGGCCAGGTCACTGATACAAACCCTCTCTCGTGGCGTGTCACTCGCCCTGGGGTGTTCGTGGGTTACATTTGATATCACCAAACCACTTTCTAATTCTGGACGCTTCTGAGCGTGACCTGAGTTAATTGGTGCACTTTCTATTTATACCTCTGGATAGCAGATAATACCTTTACAAGATGCGAGCAACTTGACGTTCACCTATTGCTACTCACTCGTCGTATCTCTCGTGCGGCCTTATCAAGCGTCCCGGCGGCACGCATGTTGTCTTTGATGGTGCTCAGCCGTGGCGCGTCATGTGCGAGTCTAAGAAAGTCAGCTAACAAGATTGAGCAAGATGGCCACCCAAAGCGATCTTTCCCTGTGAACAAACGAGCCATTGGACTATCGAAACATGCTCAATGTCATTTTGTGAAGCCCACCTTGCCCGGATGTTGTCATTTTTGTTAAGCCCACATTGCCCGGATGTTGTTGTCATTGATGTGAAACCCATCTTGTCCGGAGGTTGTTGGTTGTCATTTTTTAAGCCCACATTGCCCGGATGTTGTTGTCATTTTTGTGAAGGCGACCTTGCCCGGATGTTGTTGTCATTTTTGTGAAGCCCAAGTTGCCCGGATGTTGTTGTCATTTTTGTGAAGCCCACCTTACCCGGATTTTGTTGTATATTTTTAAGCCCACGTTGCCCGGATGTTGTTGTCATTTTTTGAAGCCCACCTTGCCCGGATGTTGTTGTCATTTTGTGAAGCCCCACTTGCTCGGGTGTTGTTGTCATTTTTTGAAGCCGACGTTACCCGGATATTGTTGTCATTTTTGTGAAGCCCACCTTGCCCGGATGTTTTTATGATTTGTTTGAAGCTCACGTTGCCCGGATGTTGTTCTTGCCCGGATTGCGACTTTGCCCGGATATTTTTGTCATTTTTGTGAAGCACATCTTTCCCGGATGTTGTTGTCATTTTTGTGAAGCCTACGTTGCCCGGATGCGAGTGGTCATTTTTGTGAAGGCGACCTTGCCCGGATGTTGTTGTCATTTTTGTGAAACCCATCTTGCCCGGATGATATTGTCGTTTTTATGACACCCATCTTGCTCGGGTGGTGTCGTCATTTTTGTGAAACCCACCTTGCTCGGATGTTGTTGTCATTTTTGTGAAGCCCGCGTTACCCGGATGCTTGTTGATGTTTATGGTTGAGAATAATTGATATCATATAGTTTAGTTTATTGATAGAATTTTACCATTTAAAATAGAACAATAACGTAATCTTAATATCTTCGTATATAGAAACAAAATAGTCGATGCATTTTTTAACGTATTGCTGCTATTAATTTGTTTTGTGCCCGCATAACATTTAGTGACTCTATACATAGCAATAATGCTACTGAGATATAACTATTACTAAACTATTTGTTTAAAAACAATTGTAAAGTGCATATAGAATAGTAAACAGGCATGCGTTCCCACTTAATATTGTGCTTTGTTGCATTTTTGTTTTAACAAAGTACAATGTAAGTAAAATACAAAAAAGTGGCCAAACTTGTATGAAGAAGTTAGATATTACAAACCTGTATTCTCTGGCTCAACAGTGAACTACTGGCCACTTCCGTTAGCTTCAGGTATAGTGCAAAAGTTTAGTACTGGCCACTTCCGTTAGCTTCAGGTCTAGTGCAATAGTTTAGTACTGGCCACTTTCGATAGTTTAAGGTCTAGTGCAATAGTTTAGTACTGGCCACTTCTGTTAGCTTCAGGTCTAGTGTAATAGTTTAGTACTGGCCACTTTCGATAGTTTAAGATCTAGTGCAAATGTTTAGTACTGGCCACTTTTGTTAGCTTCAGTTCTAGTGCAATAGTTTAGTACTGGCCACTTCCGTTAGCTTCAGGTCTAGTGCAATAGTTTAGTACTGGCCACTTCTGTTAGCTTCAGTTCTAGTGCAATAGTTTAGTACTGGCCACTTCTGATAGCTTCAGGTCTAGTGCAATAGTTTAGTACTGGCCACCTCCTTTAGCTTCAGGTCTAGTGCAATAGTTTAGTACTGGCCACTTCTGTTAGCTTCAGGTCTAGTGCAATAGTTTAGTACTGGGTACCTCCTTTAGCTTCAGGTCTAGTGCAATAGTTTAGTACTGGCCACTTCTGTTAGCTTCAGGTCTAGTGCAATAGTTTAGTACTGGCCACCTCCGTTAGCTTCAGGTGTAGTTCAATAGTTTAGTACTGGCCACTTCTGTTAGCTTCAGGTCTAGTGCAATAGTTTAGTACTGGCCACCTCCTTTAGCTTCAGGTCTAGTGCAATAGTTTAGTACTGGGTACCTCCTTTAGCTTCAGGTCTAGTGCAATAGTTTAGTACTGGCCACTTCTGTTAGCTTCAGGTCTAGTGCAATAGTTTAGTACTGGCCACCTCCGTTAGCTTCAGGTGTAGTGCAATAGTTTAGTACTGGCCACTTCTGTTAGCTTCAGGTCTAGTGCAATAGTTTAGTACTGGCCACCTCCTTTTGCTTCAGGTCTAGTGCAATAGTTTAGTACTGGCCACTTCTGTTAGCTTCAGGTCTAGTGCAATAGTTTAGTACTGGCCACTTCTGTTAGCTTCAGGTCTAGTGCAATAGTTTAGTACTGGGTACCTCGTTTAGCTTCAGGTCTAGTGCAATAGTTTAGTACTGGCCACTTCTGTTAGCTTCAGGTCTAGTGCAATAGTTTAGTACTGGCCACCTCTTTTAACTTCAGGTCTAATGCGATGTTTTAATACTGGCCACTTCCATTAATGAAAACTGTTGCCTGCCCCAGTGTAAGAGTTTTGATTTTGTTTGTTGCGCGTCTGAGCTTGAACTTTTTAAGGATATACGCGCTATAGAAGTCTTACAATTATTATTAGCTTCAGGTATAGTGCAATGGTATAGGTCCGGCCGCTTTCGTCAGTTTCGGCTATTGTGCAAAAGTTTAGCACCGGCCACTTCCGGTAGCTTCTGGTCTAGTGCAATGGTGTAGGTCCGGCCACTTTCGCTAACTTCAGGTTTAGTGCAATGGTTTAGCACCGACCACTTCCGTTAGCTTCTGGTCTAATGCAATGGTTTAGGTGCGGCCACTTCCGCTAACTTCAGGTCTAGTGCAATGGTTTAGCACCAGCCACTTCCGTTAGCTTCAGGTCTAGTGCAGTGAGGTAGCCAAACAACCGAAGCAGTAGTTTGATATTTGGCTACACCCTTTATCGTCATACTAAAAAACAATCGCGTCACTTGATAGAACATGTCAATGAAGACGCCTGTTTCATGATTACAAACTGGATCTGGGCCATGATTGGGTTGTGGTTATGTAAGATATAACATTATAATATCACGCATATCGACATGGCTGGGAACGATAAGGGGAGTTCATTCAAAGTGACGCACTGACGACAGATCACGTTGCGAGGCGACTTAGGCGTAGGTTCGAAGTAACTGAAGCAGCGATGTTGATCAATCATATAGATATTACCCAGAACATCTTTCCTCGTCCGATGCATTACATCACGTACGGGAAAAGTGCATTAAGAACTGACTGCCTCGTCGGAGGGAGGCTTTGATGGAACACACATGACAGTGGGTCGGTGCAGCTGAAATCCTACCACGATGGTATGCTATGCCACAACATAACAGTTAAGGTAGTTTTTGTCATGTATCATATCATCAAATTGTATTATTCAAAAGACAACGGTTAAAGAGCCATTACATTTAATCAAAATCAAAATCACCATCATCATCGTCATCAGGCCATAATAATCGTCCAGAACCCACCCAGTCCTCTCTCCGCCATCTCGCCGGTCTTTCTCTCTCTCTCTCTCTCCGATATCTCGCCGGTCTTTCTCTCTCTTTCTCTCTCTCTCTCTCTCCGCCATCTCGCCGGTCTTTCTCTCTCTCTCTCTCTCTCTCTCTCTCTCTCTCTCTCCGCCATCTCGCTGGTCTCTCTCTCTCCGCCATCTCGCCGGTCTCTCTCTCTCCGCCCTCTCGCCGGTCTTTCTTTCTCTCTCTCCGCCATCTCGCCGGTCTTTCTCTCTCTCTCTCTCTCTCTCTCTCTCTCTCTCTTTCCACCATCTCGCCGGTCTTTCTCTCTCTCTCTCTCTCTCTCTCCGCATCTCGCCACTCTCTCTCTCTCTCCGCATCTCGCCGGTCTTTCTCTCTCTCTCTCCCTCTCTCTCTCTCTCTCTCTCTCTCTCTCTCTGCCATCTCGCCAGTCTCTCTCTCCGCATCTCGCCGGTCTCTCTCTCTCTCTCTGCAATCTCGCCGGTCTCTCTCTCTCTCTCTCTCTTTCTCTCTCTCTCTCTGTGTGCCATCTCGCCGGTCTCTCTCTCTCCGCCATCTCGCCGGTCTTTCTCTCTCTCTCTCTCTCCGCCATCTCGCCGGTCTTTCTCTCTCTCTCCGCCATCTCGCCGGTCTTTCTCTCTCTCTCTCTCTCTCTCTCTCTCCGCCATCTCGGCGGTCTTTCTCTCTCTCTCTCTCCGCCATCTCGCCGGTCTTTCTCTCTCTCTCTCTCCGCCATCTCGCCGGTCTTTCTCTCTCTCTCCGCCATCTCGCCGGTCTTTCTCTCTCTCTCTCTCTCTCTCTCTCTCTCCGCCATCTCGGCGGTCTTTCTCTCTCTCTCTCCGCCATCTCGCCGGTCTTTCTCTCTCTCTCTCTCTAGGCCATCTCGCCGGTCTTTCTCTCTCTCTCTCTCTCTCCGCCATCTCGCCGGTCTCTCTCTCTCTCCGCCATCTCGCCGGTCTCTCTCTCCGCCATCTCGCCGGTCTTTCTCTCTCTCTCTCTCCGCCATCTCGCTGGTCTCTCTCTCTCCGCCATCTCGCCGGTCTCTCTCTCTCCGCCCTCTCGCCGGTCTTTCTCTCTCTCTCTCTCTCTCCGCCATCTCGCCGGTCTTTCTCTCTCTCTCGCTCTCTCTCCGCATCTCGCCACTCTCTCTCTCTCTCCGCATCTCGCAGGTCTTTCTCTCTCTCTCTCCGCATCTCGCCACTCTCTCTTTCTCTCTCTCTGCCATCTCGCCGATCTCTCTCTCTCTCCGCATCTCGCCGGTCTCTCTCTCTCTCTCTGCCATCTCACCGGTCTCTCTCTCTCCCTCTCTCTCTCTCTCTCTCTCTCTCTCTCTCTCTCTCCGCATCTCGCCGGTCTTTCTCTCTCTCTCTCTCCCTCCGCCATCTCGCCGGTCTCTCTCTCTCCGCCATCTCATCGGTCTCTCTCTCTCCGCATCTCGCCGGTCTTTCTCTGTCTCTGTCTCTGTCTCTGTCTCTGTCTCTGTCTCTGTCTCTGTCTCTGTCTCTGTCTCTGTCTCTGTCTCTGTCTCTGTCTCTGTCTCTGTCTCTGTCTCTGTCTCTGTCTCTGTCTCTGTCTCTGTCTCTGTCTCTGTCTCTGTCTCTGTCTCTGTCTCTGTCTCTGTCTCTGTCTCTGTCTCTGTCTCTGTCTCTGTCTCTGTCTCTGTCTCTGTCTCTGTCTCTGTCTCTGTCTCTGTCTCTGTCTCTGTCTCTGTCTCTGTCTCTGTCTCTGTCTCTGTCTCTGTCTCTGTCTCTGTCTCTGTCTCTGTCTCTGTCTCTGTCTCTGTCTCTGTCTCTGTCTCTGTCTCTGTCTCTGTCTCTGTCTCTGTCTCTGTCTCTGTCTCTGTCTCTGTCTCTGTCTCTGTCTCTGTCTCTGTCTCTGTCTCTGTCTCTGTCTCTGTCTCTGTCTCTGTCTCTGTCTCTGTCTCTGTCTCTGTCTCTGTCTCTGTCTCTGTCTCTGTCTCTCTCTCTCTCTCTCTCTCTCTCTCTGCCATCTCGCCGGTCTCTCTCTCTCCGCATCTCGCCGGTCTTTCTCTCTCTCTCTCTCCGCCATCTCGCCGGTCTTTCTCTCTATCTCTCTCTCCGCCATCTCGCCGGTCTTTCTCTCTCTCTCTCTCTCTCTCTCCGCCATCTCGCCGGTCTTTCTCTCTCTCTCTCTCCGCCATCTCGCCGGTCTTTCTCTCTCTGTCTCTCTTTCTCTCCGCCATCTCGCCGGTCTTTCTGTCTCTCTCTCTCTCTCTCTCTCTCTCTCTGTCTCTCTCTCTCTCTCTCTCTCTCTCTCTGCATCTCGCCGGTCTCTCTCTCTCTCTGTCTCTGTCTCTGTCTCTGCCATCTCGCCGGTCTCTCTCTCTCCGCATCTCGCCTGTCTCTCTCTCTCTCTCTCTCTCTCTCTCTCTCTCTCTCTCTATATATATATATATATATATATATATTTATATATATATATATATATATATATATATATATATATATATATATATATATATATATATATAACCGCCATCTCACCGGTCCTTCTCTGTGTCGTTTCCCTTCGATGGATCTTCACGTGGTCGTATAACATCCGTTATAACATGCTTTTCTATGTTCGCACTGATTTTTGGGCGTGATAAAAGCGAAGATAAGTCATAAATTGGCACGATACTCGTCACAGATGAGAAAACTGGCATAAACGAGCACTTAGGTCAAAATCGCACAAGAGTGAACAGCTCCTGTCATATGCAGGATTTACCATGGTAAGGGTTTCGTGACGTATGTTCCTTAAATAAAACTGTGTTGAGATTATAATGTGGTTAGGATGACGCATTCAAAGGCAGCCGGTACAGAAGTGTCTTTTATTTCAATTCCTTTCTGGAAATATTATAACTTCTGAATTCTAAAAAAATCTAAAAAATTATTGTTTATAAGTAGGACCGTTATAAATCGCTACTCTAACACACAGGCATCAATGCTTCGTCGCAATACATGAACCAAACATTGCAAAACCGCAATACAGAAATCGTACATACAGATTGTGCAAATGAAGCACGTGACTGTTTCGGCGAATTTGAAGATGACACGAGGCCGCGGCCGTAACATAGATGCGCTGCACCTAATCTCTGGCAGTCTGCCACGACCGACCACACTTAATGGCCGCTGGGATATTCTGATGTTCCATTATTGCACTTAGCAACAGTAACACGCGCGCCATGAACTGGCAACCTGCGCTAAGTTATGGTTGTCATTCTCACGTCTCGCTGCGTGATGGATCCGACCGCACTTACGTTGCATGGACCCCGCAATCGATTCAATGTATCGCGGCTCGACCAGCTCCTGCTGTCTCGGATATGTGACTGTTTTCATTGCGCATTGATAGATTTATAACATAATGAATTATGCGTCGGTACAGTGTATGAATGAGACGCATATTTCGTTCGCGTACAATTGATAGATATGCAGTTGTAAATCGTCATCAGATGGAACTATTTCCTTACAATTGGGATGACTGAGGTCGGTTGAAACACGGGGTCTGCGCAAACATTACAACTTCTACTCCTGTATACCAGGGGTGAGTCTGGATCTGATCCTGACACGGGATTTCTTTTTGTTGTTCCTCTCGGTCCTTGTTCTATCCTCTCTGTCCAAGCTCTCCACTCCCCTCTGTCTCTCCCTCCACTCCCCTCTGTCTCTCCCTCCACTCCCCTCTGTCTCTCCCTCCACTCCCCTCTGTCTCTCCCTCCACTCCCCTCTGTCTCTCCCTCCACTCCCCTCTGTCTCTCCCTCCACTCCCCTCTGTCTCTCCCTCCACTCCCCTCTGTCTCTCCCTCCACTCCCCTCTGCCTTTTCTGATGTGATGATTGAGAACAATCAAATGAGTACATTTATGTATGCATCGTTACTCCAGGTAACCCTGTGGTTTGTTTAATCGCAACTAGTTCACATTAAAATCATAAAATTCAATGATATAACAACATTTAGGGCATTGTCAACCTAAAACACAACAGTCAGGAATTTGTTTGACTAAAACATAATTTATGTTGCTGCGGTTTGCCGCCAACAGAAGTAAGCCAAGGCACGCAGACAGGCTGACCGTCTTATTTGCGTAGTTCGCGCTGCTCAATTTGGTGAATCTTCTTTGATACAATAAAAATTAAAATCCAGACACTTCGCAATCGACCAAAACACAAGTACATTGATGTTGTCTTAAAAGGAATTAACTAAAAAATCATTACAATACGTGACAAATCTTCTTTTTAAGTAATTCTTCCACGATGTGTGACAGAAGCGAGCATAAAGTCGTAACAATCTACGGTGCATGCAAAGCTGATGTCGAGTAATGTTTAGCTGTAATTATTCCCTAGGTCCAACAACGAACGAACAAGTGTACTGGTGATACTAGTGTCGCTCCCTGGCGACTACAATTTAAACGAAACTAAGACATCGCTTATGGCCTAGATATTCTGTCGGTTGGCTAATGCCTTGATTTACGACTGTTCCATATACTATTGCTTAGGAAAGGTCATAGATCTAAAACGAACCAGGCCTGTGTTTACATAGAAAAGTGGGGCATATTTTCCTCTCAGCTTGTATGTGAGTGCGTGTGCATGTACGTGCGTGTGCGCATGCAAACACGTATGTATGTTTATGCTGGTTGTTGTATGCGTGTATACATGTGTGTTTGATTGTTTGCAAGTCAATGTCCATGCATGCGTGCGCGCTTGCGTGTGTACGTGTGCCTCTGTGTTTGTACGTGCGTTTAGCGATGAATCATTGTATGTTTGTATGTGCGTTGTGTTATGTATATATGAATGTGGACGTGTGTATGTATGTATGTGTGTGTGTGTGTGTGTGTGTGTGTGTGTGTGTGTGTGTGTGTGTGTGTGCGTGTGCGTGTGCGTGTGCGTGTGCGTGTGCGTGTGCGTGTGCGTGTGCGTGTGCGTGTGCGTGTGCGTGTGCGTGTGGGTGTGCGTGTGCGCGAGCGCGTGCGCGTGAGTGTGTGTGTATACATGTATGTATGTATGCAATAATTTAAAATGTTTACTACATTTAAATGTTTGCTTGTTGAGTGTCTGTTTATTTATTTATTTGTTTGTTTGTTTGTTTGTATGTTTCGTTGTATGTTTATTTCAACATGTGTGCGCGTGTGTTACGTCCGTATACGTGGGTGCTTGTTACGCATGCGCCTTGTTACCTTTCGAATTTCCTTCATTCCACTTGGCGGCGTCAGTTCACTTAACTGCGCACTGGGAAATTGGCCTGGCAATTGAGAAATAAAAATGCACAGCGTCGGCGCGGTAATTGCAGCGTCGTTGAAAGCGCCTAAAAGATGTTGAAATTGTGTTAGCGTCGGCAGCTCTGCCTTAGGCAATGCAGAACACGCCTCGCACAGCGACTGTTAGATTGTTGCGTCTCATCGCGTCCAGCTGCTGTGAGGAGTTACTCCAGTGACGTGACAAATGGAGCCACATGCGCCAATACCCTTTCACTTGTACGCCGCTGTTCGCATTAGCCCAGTCATTAGCCTTCACGGGTACTGCACGAGACTGATTTATGAGGGATCTTGGGTCATAACCCTAGTATCCACGACATGAGTAGTT
>OZ024857.1:7389689-7392189 GCA_964017155.1 Oasisia sp. SBJ-2009 | reverse complement strand
ACCCCACCAGGTCGTTCGTTACAGGTACTCCACCAGGTCGTTCGTTACAGGTACTCTACCAGGTCGTTCGTTATGGTACATTACAGGTACTCCACCAGGTCGTTCGTTACAGGTACTCTACCAGGTCGTTCGTTATGGTACATTACAGGTACTCCACCAGTTCGTTCGTTACAGGTACTCTACCAGGTCGTTCGTTATGGTACATTAAAGGAACCCCACCAGTTCGTTCGTTACAGGTATTCTACCAGGTCGTTCGTTATGGTACATTACAGGTACCCCACCAGTTCGTTCGTTACAGGTACTCCACCAGTTCGTTCGTTACAGGTATTCCACCAGGTCGTTCGTTACAGGTATTCCACCAGGTCGTTCGTTACAGGTACTCTACCATTTCGTTCGTTACAGGTATTCCACCAGGTCGTTCGTTACAGGTACCCCACCAGGTCGGTCGTTACAGGTACTCTACCAGTTCGTTCGTTACAGGTATTCCACCAGGTCGTTCGTTACAGGTACCCAACCAGATCGTTCGTTACAGGTACTCTACCAGGTCGTTCGTTATGGTACATTACAGACCCCACCAGTTCGTTCGTTACAGGTACTCTACCAGTTCGTTCGTTACAGGTATTCCACCAGGTCGTTCGTTACAGGTATTCTACCAGATCGTTCGTTACAGGTACCCCACCAGGTCGTTCGTTACAGGTACTCTACCAGTTCGTTCGTTACAGGTATTCCACCAGGTCGTTCGTTACAGGTACCCCACCAGATCGTTCGTTACAGGTACTCTACCAGGTCGTTCGTTATGGTACATTACAGGTACCCCACCAGTTCGTTCGTTACAGGTACTCTACCAGTTCGTTCGTTACAGGTATTCCACCAGTTCGTTCGTTACAGGTACCCCACCAGCTCGTTCGTTACAGGTATTCCACCAGGTCGTTCGTTACAAGTACTCCACCAGGTCGTTCGTTACAGGTACTCCACCAGGTCGTTCGTTACAGGTACTCCACCAGGTCGTTCGTTACAGGTACTCTACCAGGTCGTTCGTTACAGGTACCCCACCAGGTCGTTCGTTACAGGTACTCTACCAGGTCGTTCGTTGTGCACAGGTCTAAACGCTGCAACTTGCAGGTATCTCGTATAACGATCGGCAGGGGGCGCTATGTACACGGCGCGGCCGCTACTGGTGCCAGGAGCCGATGACGCGCTGGTTCTCTTACGCTTGGTGTGGGCGTAAGTAATATAAAACGTGCGCCCCAAACGTCAGGCAAGGTCTGAGAAGGTTCCTGATAATATATCGAATTATATCATAAAGTAACGTTTGAGATAGGTGTTAATATCAAACTAGGTATCCTTTAATAATGCTGAACTTTAAATGAAAACATCGTTATGTTGAAGTCGCTCATAACTGACCATTCGGCTGACTCAGTAGCTTGTAGATGCGACTTCCTCTCATTGTGGCCACCGTGGGTAGTTGTATCAAGGCATGGACGGGATCAATTTAAATTTAAAAAATCTACACCATACGAATATACGCAGTTAACTACTAACACACCTCCTACTAACACACCTCCTTCTAACACGCCTCCTACTAACACACCTCAAACAATGCCACAACCTCGCATGTGCTATCTTCATTGGCATTACACTTCTCAAGTGCGATCTTCATTGACATTACACTTCTCAAGTGCGATCTTCATTGACATTACACTTCTCAAGGGCGATCTTCATTGACATTTCAGTTCTCAAGTCCGATCTTTATTGACATTACACTTCTCAAGTGCGATCTTTATTGACATTACATTTCTGAAGTGCGATTTTTATTGACATTACATTTCTGAAGTGCGATTTTTATTGACATTACATTTTTGAAGTGCGATCTTGATTGACATTACACTTCTCAAGTGCGATCTTTATTGACATTTCACTTCTCAAGTGCGATCTTTATTGCCATTACATTTCTGAAATGCGATTTTTATTGACATTACACTTCTCAAGTGCGATCTTGATTGACATTACACTTCTCACGTGCAATCTTCATTTACATTACACTTCTGAAGTGCGATCTTCATTGACAGTTCACTTCTCAAGTGCAATCTTCATTGGCATTTCACTTCTCTAGTGCAATCTTCATTGACATTACACTTCTCAAGTGCAATCTTCATTGACATTTCACTTCTCAAGTGCAATCTTCATTGCCATTACACTTCTGAAGTGCGATCTTCATTGACATTACACTTCTGAAGTGCGATCTTCATTGACATTTCACTTCTCAAGTGCGATCTTCATTGACATTACACTTCTCAAGTGCGATCTTCATTGACATTTCAGTTCTCAAGTGCGATCTTTATTGACATTTCACTTCTCAAGTGCGATCTTTATTGACATTACACTTCTCAAGTGCGATCTTTATTGACATTACACTTCTGAAGTGCGATTTTCATTGACATTACACTTCTCAAGTGCGATCTTTATTGACATTACACTTCTCAGGTGCGATCTTCATTTA
>OZ024857.1:7377189-7384689 GCA_964017155.1 Oasisia sp. SBJ-2009 | reverse complement strand
GTGGCGTGCGCAGGCGGGCTGCAGGATCGGCTACACGGCCGCATCGCTTTAGTATAATGAAATGCAACAGGCTGATTCTGAGCGTGTCCAGACGCTGATAACTTAACCGCACCGAGTCACTCGATGACGATAATATATTGTGTCCACTACACCGGTCTTCACTCTATTTGAGTGGTGACTTATAGTCATCCAAAACCACTCATGCTACTCAGATATGTTTGTTGCAATTGAGCACTGAATTATGTATGGCATTGACGCCGAAACAACAATATTTTACCTGAAGAGCATCACCTAATTTATGGACAGGTTTGTGTTTTGATAAGATTAATGATATGCTAAGATAAATAAATCGTGTAAGCCAATGTCGACCCAGGCTATATTATTAATAAGTCATATACAGTCATTACAGCGGTGTAGATATAATGCATACTGCCACCTTTTGTAATTACTAGAATCAATCCAACAAGGCGGCCACGTGCCAATATATTCCTTTTATCCTTTCGCTTCTAGGCAAAATCAAATGACATAACATTTCCAATATTGCAAGGAAATAATATTTGTACAAATAGCATGGCCGCCAATTATACCCAAAAAAAAACAGGGACGAATCGCCTTCTTTATTAAAATGTTTACTTGATCTACGGTATCGCATAGGCAGACGTTATTGACATAACCATTGTCGTGTAATCCAATATGGCGGCCACTGTGGCAGCCAAGGCGCTGTGAGGTGGCGGCCATTTTGAAACCCCTCACTGAAGGAAATTATGCTGTGCGTTTGTGACCGCTAGGTGGCCTTACTCCAGAATAGGGTAGAGACGATGATCGGTTCTCAGGGTGACGTTGAAATAAAATTTATTAACTATGCACTTTGTAACAGACATTTGTTGGTATACTATATAAAAAAACTATTCCAAATTAAACTTATACTGAAGGATGTTACATAAATAAACAGAAATGACAACTTTCCGTTGTAAGTTTTTCATGTAATTTATTCATTTTCTCCTTTTAATTTGGTGTATGGATTCTTTATAATTTCTTTATAAAAACATACATACTATGTACAGATTTATTAATACGCGTAAACCTGCGAATTAATCCAAACCATTGACGCATTCTGGTGGTTACGTCGGAGTTCGAGCACAGCCAGCTCTGGTTCGTTACTTCAGTCTCACAAGACTATCTTCTTGTTCTTAGGGGTGGATGTGTGACGTCATTAAGGTTGTTCATTCTTAGGGGTGGATGTCACATTGTCACTTCTGTCTCCGTTACATTGTCACTTCTATTTTCACTCCACCCTACGTCACCTTGTGACTTCAATTTGGACTCCACCCTCCGCCACCTACTCGCTTCTATTTCCACTCCACCCTCCGTCACATTGCCACTTACATTTCCACTCCACCCTCCTCACATTGTCACTTCTTTTTCCACTCCACCCTCCATCACATTCTCACTTCTATTTCCACTCTACCCTCCGTCACATTGTCACATCTATTTGCACTCCAACCTCCGTCACCTTGTCACTTCTATTTGCACTCCACCCTCCGTCACATTGTCACTTCTATTTGCACTCCACCCTCCGTCACATTGTCACTTCTATTTGCACTCCACCCTCGGTCGCCTTCTCACTTCTATTTGCACTCCACCCTCCGTCACATTGTCACTTCTATTTGCACTCCACCCTCCGTCACTTTCTCACTTCTATTTGCCCTCCACCCTCCGTCACATTGTTACTTCTATTTGCACTCCACCCTCCGCCACCATCTCACTTCTATTTGCATTCCACCCTCCGTTACATTGTCACTTCTATTTGCACTCCACCCTCCGTCACATTGTCACTTCTATTTGCACTCCACCCTCCATTACCTTGACACTTCTATTTGCACTCCACCCTCCATCACCTTGTCACTTCTATTTGCACTCCACCCTCCGTCACATTGTCACTTCTATTTGCACTCCACCCTCCGTCACATTGTCACTTCTATTTGCACTCTCCTCTGTACCTCTCTACGCCAGCGACACACGTCGTCCACATAGTCAAGCACACAGTCAAGCACACAGTGTCGTGTGCGTGCTTAGCGGTGTTTCGTCGACTGTTTCCTGCATTTTTTTTGTACACTTCAACCCGTCTTTTGAGATGATGTTACGTTTATATTCCTTCAGACATCATACGGCTGCATTGGCCACAGACAGACACATGTCAGTGCTAGTCATAGCGACTATATCGCAGCAGTAGCTCAGATTTTTATGGTTGGTATACAACATGTTAATGCCCAGCTGTGGTTTTTAAATTGCCATTTGGACGCACGGGTGGAACGGGTGGACTGGTGCATTGGTCATCTACACTACACACGCGTATCGTGGAGTATGCAAATATAATAATGATCGTTAGTCCAAAACGAAGGATTCAAGATATATATGCACGCACACACGCACATATGCACGCTCACGTATAAGCACACACGCATGCATACGCACATACGCCTGCATGCACACACGCAAGCGCACATACCTTTGCCAAATAGTTGTCTTCGATTGGATTACAGTGTTGTGAGACATTAGTCACGACTCCCATGATGCACCACGTGTAGGTGTAACAGGAAATGAAACATGTACGACGTGATTGTCTAGTTCCTGGCTTCGTTTGATAGTCACGTGATTAAACTAGAGAGCTCTTTGTTAGTGTTGTTTTGGAGCTGGACACTACACAATCCTGTCACCATGCCTTGTATGAATTACAAGACAGTGATGGAAATATGTTCTTTAAACTAAAGACAATTAAAACTAGCAGTAATCAGACGCTGCGTTGGTAAAGATAATTTAATAACGTAATTGTTTGAGCGAACGATTCATTGGTAGAACACGACTGATGATCTACCGACAATGTCAATATGAGGACTGTCATTGTGTCAGTCTCACAAGTAACCTGACACGTGTAAACGTAACATTATTGTACTCTTGAAACGTCAATGTCGCCTTAGTCAATATGTCTTGTGAAGCGAGTGTAACAGGCCATGGGTAAGTTCAGGTAATGTCGTATCCAGTACTTCGGACAGCGCGGAGCGGCTTATGTACATTTCAGTCTTGGGGAAGAATGTTCGTATACAAACATCCTCCGCTGTCTATAACCAGATGTTCATTCGTATAGCTGAGAGAATGGGGATACTTGGAGTATTTTACTTGCCCAAAGTTCGAATGGATAATAAGAGGGTTGGAACGCGTAATCTGCGCACACATAGTATTATTGCACACACAGTATTATTCCACACATAGTATTATTGCATTCTTAGTAGTATTGCACACATAGTACTATTCCACACATGTGTAGACAACGTGGCGCAGTGGGATATGAAGGACTCGTAAGTGGACGTTACGTTTCAAAGACACTGTCCCGTGCGCTGATCTTGTGGACATACCTGGATAACGGATATATCAATGACAATGACCTTGACCAGTCGCTGCACTCGCTACCAATTCCGATATAGTAAATACGTCACAAAGTCCCCGTGGTTCATAGATGGATTATGAAATATAGAATACTGCCATTTGTGCCATGAGAACGCGTACGATATAAACAAGTGGTGCAATTAGCATAGCTACGTCACGGAGATGTGACTTGTCGAGGACCTGCGCATGTTCTCGACCTCGCGTTCACTGGCGACTACTGCCGACGCCACAGCAAGACGACTGAGGGCAGCAGCCAGCTCGCATTTCGTGGAGGGTTTACTTGGTGCCAGATGAGATGTTTTGGGATGGTTATTTGGTGTGTTTCCGTTTCATTCGTTCTGACTTGCATGTTGGTCGGCTGGTCGGTTGGTTAGATGATTGTCTGTTTGGTTGGATGGTCAGTTGGTTTGCAGGATGTCCGGCTAGTTGACTGTCCGTCTGGTTGGCTGGCAACATGCTATATCCAATTAGCGAGTATAAGTAGGCTCTGTGCTAATTGACTCTCCTCAGCAATTAGCATCGGACGCCAGCGCACATTTGGACACAATCTACACCGCTAACTAAGCGGCTACTGGTCTCTGCTGCGTGTCTGTTGTTCTTCATAACACATGCACGCACACACACGCGCACACGCGCACACGCACACACGCACACACGCACACACGCACACACGCACACACGCACACACGCACCACACACGCACGCACGCACGCACGCACGCACACACGCACACACGCACACACGCACACACGCACACACGCACACACGCACACACGCACACACGCACACACGCACACACGCACACACGCACACACGCACACACGCACACACGCACACACGCGCACACGCGCACACGCGCACACGCGCACACGCGCACACGCGCACACGCGCACACGCGCAAACGCGCACACGCGCACACGCGCACACCCGCACACCCGCACACGCGCACACGCGCACACGCACACACGCACACACGCACACACGCACACACGCACACACGCACACACGCACACACGCACACACGCACACACGCACACACGCACGGACACACATTCGTGCACTTGTCCTGGGCCTTCCAGTCATCGCTGCCTCCACGTGTCGTCGGTGTGTCGTCGGTGTGTCGTCGGTGTGTCGTCGGTGTGTCGTCGGTGTGCCGTCGGTGTGTCGTCGGTGTGTCGTCGGTGTGCCGTGGGTCCGGTGGCCGCAGTCACGTCCGTCTGGGCGTCAGTTAGAACGACTGACAGTCGTAACTACACCGACTCGCTGCTCTCACGACAGCCTGCCTGGAGCCGCCTCCATCTCCTCCACCTATAATCCGCCCAGAGCCTTCCCCGCAGTCAGGGCGAGCGACAGCCCCGCGTGGTTCCTCTCCATCGATCGTGTCCTCGCCCGCACCGCCAGACTCTTGTAATGCTGTTCCCGTCCATCAGACGTGAATCTCACACGCGGACGTGGTGACATTTCCCGTTACTAGTTCACGGTGGCACTTTCTGTTCTTTCTCTGGTAAGGTACTTCCCGCCGTTTCTGCGTGATTGCATTTCTATTTCTTCGGAATTGATGGAACTTCCCTGTCACCGTGAGTGGTGACACTTCCCTGTCACCGTGAGTGGTGACACTTCCCTGTCATCGTGAGTGGTGACACTTGCCGTTCTTCTTACTTTGTGGTACGTTCTGTGCTTCCCAGGACGAGGTAAACAAGTGCTCGCACTTTCTTCTTTTGTACTTATATTTAATGTACGTTGTATTTATGTGTTATCATACTCGCGCGCCAGGGGTCACTGCGGCTGATTGTGTCAGTACCAGCCTACAACAGTACCCCTGGCACATCCGTTTGCAAAATTGCAGGCAATGAAATCGTTCGCGATGAGTGTGTTCGGCCTCGGGTCATGAGATATAATTTGGGCGACATCAGCCACAGCGTTGATCGTGCTACATGCACTGTTTAAGATGCGAATGGGTTAATATATTGGGATTTGCATCAATTATGGGAGTCCCGTTAAATTGGGGCACGTATTTGCGTTGTTACCACGGCTGACACAGTAGCGATTGGTGAAGTCAGTTGCTACAATTTTATTATTCGACTGCGCTTACTTCCGGGGTTTGTGTGTACGACTAGCCAGGGGTACGATAGCGCGGCGCCACGACCCGTGGGCTGCGAAGATGTACGTTATGTTTGTACGAGCTGGCATTGAATAGATCTATGTGTCTATATATCGTTCGTGATGAGGTTTCCAGTTCTGGATTCCTTATGGAACTTCCCATTCTTCGTACTTTACGGTATTTGCCGTTCTACAAAGTTACAGTATGTCCTGTTCTACGTACGTTACGGCACGTCTTATAGTATGTCCTGTTCTACGTAATTTACGGCACGTATTATAGTATGTCCTGTTCTACGTATGTCACGGCACGTCTTATAGTATGTCGTGTTCTACGTACGTCACGGCACGTCGTATAGTATGTCCTGTTCTACGTACGTCACGGCACGTCTTATATTATGTCCTGTTCTACGTACGTTACGGCACGTCTTATAGTATGTCGTGTTCTACGTACGTTACGGCACGTCTTATAGTATGTCCTGTTCTACGTACGTTACGACACGTCTTACTCTTCTTTCATGGTGGAGCGTCCAGTTCCTCGTGTGTTGTGGTGCGTTCCTTCTTAGATTATCGGTTCTACACCATACACTGTTGGCGTTAGGTCACGTTCAAATGTCTGCCCTCTCCACATAGTTGGCTGCGCTCTGACCTTCCGGGACCCGAGGCCGGGGACACTCGCTGGCCCCGGTGTTGCATAAGCCCCGAGTTAACACGATGTCAAGTTGGACTCATGATAAGAGCCGACCAAAACACGTGCCAGAGAACTGGGACAGAGAAAGACACTGGCGACGTCTCGTGAAGGGAGTGGATGGACACACGGACAGGAGGGTTGATGGACAGGGCTGGACACACGGACAGGAGGGTTGATGGACAGGGCTGGACACACGGACAGGAGGGTTGATGGACAGGGCTGGACACACGGACAGGAGGGTTGATGGACAGGGCTGGACACATGGACAGGAGAGGTGGAGGACAGGGCTGGACACACGGACAGGAGAGTTGATGGACAGGGCTGGACACACGGACAGGAGAGTTGGAGGACGGGGCTGGACACACGGAGAGGAGAGTTGATGGACAGGGCTGGACACACGGACAGGAGAGTTGATGGACAGGGCTGGACACATGGACAGGAGGGTTGTTGGACAGGGCTGGACACACGGACAGGAGGGTTGATGGTCAGGGCTGGACACACGGACAGGAGGGTTGATGGACAGGGCTGGACACACGGACAGGAGGGTTGATGGTCAGGGCTGGACACACGGACAGGAGGGTTGATGGACAGGGCTGGACACATGGACAGGAGAGTTGATGGACAGGGCTGGACACATGGACAGGAGAGTTGATCGACAGGGCTGGACACACGGACACGAGAGTTGGTGGACAGGGCTGGACACATGGACAGGAGAGTTGATGGTCAGGGCTGGACACACGGACAGGAGAGTTGATGGACAGGGCTGGACACGCGGACAGGAGAGTTGGAGGACAGGGCTGGACACACGGACAGGAGAGTTGATGGACAGGGCTGGACACGCGGACAGGAGAGTTGGAGGACGGGGCTGGACACACGGACAGGAGAGTTGGAGGACAGGGCTGGACACACGGACAGGAGAGTTGATGGACAAGGCTGGACACATGGACAGGAGAGTTGATGGACAGGGCTGGACACACGGACAGGAGAGTTGATGGACAGGACTGGACACGCGGACAGGAGAGTTGATGGACAGGGCTGGACACATGGACAGGAGAGTTGGAGGACGGGGCTGGACACACGGACAGGAGAGTTGATGGACAGGGCTGGACACATGGACAGGAGAGTTGATGGACAGGGCTGGACACACGGACAGGAGAGTTGATGGACAGGACTGGACACGCGGACAGGAGAGTTGATGGACAGGGCTGGACACATGGACAGGAGAGTTGGAGGACGGGGCTGGACACACGGACAGGAGAGTTGATGGA
>OZ024857.1:7347189-7369689 GCA_964017155.1 Oasisia sp. SBJ-2009 | reverse complement strand
GGTCGAATAAAAAACATCATTCGTTCGTTCGTTCGTTCGTTCGTTCGTTCGTTCGTTCGTTCGTTCGTTCGTTCGTTCGTTCGTTCGTTCGTTCGTTCGTTCGTTCGTTCGTTCGTTCGTTCGTTCGTTCGTTCGTTCGTTCGTTCGTTCGTTCGTTCGTTCGTTCGTTCGTTCGTTCGTTCGTTCGTTCGTTCGTTCGTTCGTTCGTTCGTTCGTTCGTTCGTTCGTTCGTTCGTTCGTTCGTTCGTTCGTTCGTTCGTTCGTTCGTTCGTTCGTTCGTTCGTTCGTTCGTTCGTTCGTTCGTTCGTTCGTTCGTTCGTTCGTTCGTTCGTTCGTTCGTTCGTTCGTTCGTTCGTTCGTTCGTTCGTTCGTTCGTTCGTTCGTTCGTTCGTTCGTTCGTTCGTTCGTTCGTTCGTTCGTTCGTTCGTTCGTTCGTTCGTTCGTTCGTTCGTTCGTTCGTTCGTTCGTTCGTTCGTTCGTTCGTTCGTTCGTTCGTTCGTTCGTTCGTTCGTTCGTTCGTTCGTTCGTTCGTTCGTTCGTTCGTTCGTTCGTTCGTTCGTTCGTTCGTTCGTTCGTTCGTTCGTTCGTTCGTTCGTTCGTTCGTTCGTTGTTTAATAATAATGCATTATAGACGGATCTGCTGTCAGTGCAAACAATGTAATTAGTACATTGAACACGACACATCCTGAGCACAGTGCGGCTTCTCGACCAGTTACTTCTCTTTCTCGTATAACGTTGACATTACTGGTCAATAATCCACACCATCACAATGTAACAATATCCTCCCAAAATGCAACGAACTTCCGTCAAACACAATGGGCGATAAAAGGACAACGCGCCATGCATCTATACATAGCATTCTGTAGATAACAACATGGTGGAAGTTTAGACCCATTTGAATATTCGAGGATCGATACATGTACGCATATCAACTACAATGACAAAATTGCTGTCTGGACACCAACATGACGGAACATATTCAAGGTAGAATTCTTAAAAAGCAAAGCTGTAGGATTTGAAAAATTCTTCCTGCAGTTCTGTGAAATTAAAAAATAATCTTAACCGTTTTTTAAGCAAACGATGTGGAAATGCCAAAATAACAGTTAAAACTGACTTTAGTGGACAATCACTAATCACCGACATAGTTCCTTCACGCGCCGATAACAACATCTAGATAGACCCACATGGCGAATTCAGTTTTTGGTTAGGATGTTACTATTTTCTGGAGAAAGTAGCTTCACACCCATGACAATGGGCTTAACAAAACCCACACGCTGTGGTTTTAGCGCAGTTGGCAAGTCTCGATTGGCTTAGATGCTCATAGCGACGTGTCTGAGCGAACGCATCAGCGCAAGGCCGTCGACGTCTAGTCACACAGGAGGTCATGTACAGGAGGTCATGTGCAGGAGGTCATGTACAGGAGGTCATGTGCAGGAGGTCATGTACAGGAGGTCATGTGCAGGAGGTCATGTGCGGGAGGTCATGTACAGGAGGTCATGTGCAGGAGGTCATGTACAGGAGGCATGTGCAGGAGGTCATGTGCCGGAGGTCATGTACAGGAGGTCATGTGTAGGAGGTCATGTGCAGGAGGTCATGTGCAGGAGGTCATGTGCGGGAGGTCATGTGCAGGAGGTCATGTGCAGGAGGTCATGTACAGGAGGTCATGTACAGGAGGTCATGTGCAGGAGGTCATGTACAGGAGGTCATGTACAGGAGGTCATGTGCAGGAGGTCATGTGCAGGAGGTCATGTGCAGGAGGTCATGTGCAGGAGGTCATGTGCGGGAGGTCATGTACAGGAGGTCATGTGCAGGAGGTCATGTGCAGGAGACACAGCGACCGTCCGCTAAGTCCCACTTGGCGATTCTTTTTCCATCTTCGCTTCTCTTTCTTTCCTAGCTTATCATCGTATATTTGTATGTAGTTTAACATGTCGTTGTTTATTTGCATAAACATTTCCTTTCTGGTTTCATAGCTGTCTAGTATTCTAGTGTCTTAATGCCTTAGTGTCCTTGTCTTCTTGTGTCCTTGTTTCCATAGTTTTCTTTGTTTTGTTATTTGGCTGTTTTCCCACGGTCTCGTGTCTTCCTGTCCATATTTCTTTTTTTAATACGTACTTTACTTTATTCATTGTTATTTAACTCGTTGATTTCACTGTATTGTGAAGTCTGCTTCGTACATTTTATTTGGTTTTGCTGCTGCAGTTTTGCGATTTATTGCAGACAATCTCCCAACCTATTTGTCTAGTTGCAACGTGACGGTCTGTTTCATACGTAAGCTGTACAAGTGTAACACGCACTGAACCTGTACAAGTGTAACACGCACTGAACCTGTACAAGTGTAACACGCATTGAACCTGTACAAGTGTAACACGCACTGAACCTGTACAAGTGTAACACGCACTGAACCTGATACAGCGGTTAACTGTGCCGGTATTTGATGTACCGCTGCGTGTAAAACATATCCTCGATGCGTGTAAAACATATCCTCGATGGTGTGGCTACATTCCCATGTGCGCAATATAAAACACACCCCAGAGGAATGTTCAATAAAGCACATCTTGGCTTCGGATGTACGTGTTGCCACATTACAATGAATGGCTACCCATAATCGAGATAGAATTTGTAGACTTCTATGTGCATTAACATGCACATAGAAGTTCTTGTTAAATATTTAGTATATCGGGCGCCAAACGTCAAGAGATTCATCTACGATTATTCGAAAGAAAAATAAGATTTCTTTCGGAGTTCTATATCTTTTATTGGGTTTTCCTGAAGAAAAAAAAGTCGCACCTGTCGTTAAACGATTATTCCCAATTAAGTGGTTTAGTTTGTGTGTGTGGGGGGGGGGGTACAATGTGATGTGAATATTTGGGTCCGCTACAGTTGGGTTGGGAACAACTGAGGTGTCCGGGACGTCGCGAGCTGCGTATGTTTCAATCAACATTCTATACCATTCAACAAAATTACGACGGAGGAGGCTTTTCTTGGCAACAGGGGACCAGGTAACTTACATTTTAAAGAGCTCTTAAACACGATTTTGCATAAATCAATTTTGATCCTTAACAGTGATCTTAAATACGTGAACTGTCATCATCATGACGCGGCAACTGAGAATTGTCCGCGGTGTGTCATGAAAATAATATTCCCGGTAACAGCATTTAGAAAAAAAATTAAATTTAACAAAATAAATAGTTTGATATTGTCCCCCTGTCAAATAATGGATAGATCAATGAAGTGAGACAGTCGGGTAAATAGAAATACAAATATTTTGTATATAGGCCATAAAAAGACGTGACTGTGACTGTTCAAAGGAAACGAAAAATAATTCAAGGTCAGTGCATTCAATGGATTTATTTTCCTTCAGAGATCCGTACACCACAACACATGTTGGTTTCGCTCAGCATATATTATAGAACACATTAGAGTTTACCCAAATAGTTATCGTGTCTATCCTAAATTCCGACGGACGCTATTACAATGGAAATATCAATATTTCTATTACTATAGAGTACAATAAAGTCGCGCGTACGTTATTTACATCGTCCCTAGCACACAATGCTTACAGCTACCGAGTGCGGTAGAGCCTACACACCCACAATGCATCGAACTTCCTCTTACAGTATTGCAACGAATGTCCACTTCCCACAATGCAATGAACTTCCGTTCCACGACAAAGCGTAGTTGTTATTGGCTGGTGACACAGAGCCAGCGAATTAAGAGTCGACTGTACCTCTTCAATAGTCATTGATCCGAGTTCAGATTTAGATTGCTTGCAAATGTGTATTTAAAGGGCACCAAGTGGACACTTGTTGATGTTTATGCACGTGTTATGTTAATACAAACTAACCGTTTGTATTTAAAGGGAACCAAAATGACACTTGTTGATGTTTATGCACGTGTTATGTTAATACAAACTAACCGTTTGCAATAACAATCAACATTTTACAGTCAGTGATTAACTCAGAATGTTGTGGGAAATTCTAATAAAATAAATATCCAGAAGACTGACATGTTACTCTTGGCGAATAACTTGACCAGTCAGCACGGAGGTAGCCACGTCGATTGCAATGCGCCATGTTCCTGTAGGTTTAAACGACATGTTGACCGCGCCGGCCAGTTGACTGGTTTCTGGCAGATATTCTTTTGCGTAGTTGAATTACTACTGAAACGTCATAGCATTCGTCATTCAAACATGTTTAGAAGTTACATCTACAAAGCATACCTGACGACTGTTTATATTGTAGACTGCTGTATGTCTACTGCCACTGTGGATATAAACATACCTGACGACTGTTTATATTGTAGACTGCTGTATGTATACTGCCACTGTGGATATAAACATACCTGACGACTGTTTATATTGTAGACTGCTGTAAGTCTACTGCCACTGTGGATATAAACATACCTGACGACTGTTTATATTGTAGACTGCTGTATGTCTACTGCCACTGTGGATATAAACATACCTGACGACTGTTTATATTGTAGACTGCTGTATGTATACTGCCACTGTGGATATAAACATACCTGACGACTGTTTATATTGTAGACTGCTGTAAGTCTACTGCCACTGTGGATATAAACATACCTGACGACTGTTTATATTGTAGACTGCTGTAAGTCTACTGCCACTGTGGATATAAACATACCTGACGACTGTTTATATTGTAGACTGTTGTATGTCTACTGCCACTGTGGATATAAACATACCTGACGACTGTTTATATTGTAGACTGCTGTAAGTCTACTGCCACTGTGGATATAAACATACCTGACGACTGTTTATATTGTAGACTGTTGTATGTCTACTGCCACTGTGGATATAAACATACCTGACGACTGTTTATATTGTAGACTGTTGTATGTCTACTGCCACTGTGGATATAAACATACCTGACGACTGTTTATATTGTAGACTGTTGTATGTCTACTGCCACTGTGGATATAAACATACCTGACGACTGTTTATTTTGTAGACTGTTGTAAGTCTACTGCCACTGTGGATATAAACATACCCGACGACTGTTTATATTGTAGACTGTTGTATGTCTACTGCCACTGTGGATATAAACATACCTGACGACTGTTTATATTGTAGACTGTTGTATGTCTACTGCCACTGTGGATATAAACATACCTGACGACTGTTTATATTGTAGACTGTTGTATGTCTACTGCCACTGTGGATATAAACATACCTGACGACTGTTTATATTGTAGACTGTTGTAAGTCTACTGCCACTGTGGATATAAACATACCTGACATATGTGTTACATAGGGCCTTGCTACAGCCGTGTGTTGCATAGGCCGGAGCTATAGCCGTGTGTTACATAGGCCGTAGCTATAGCCGTGTGTTACATAGGCCGTAGCTATAGCCGTGTGTTACATAGGCCGTAGCTATAGCCGTGTGTTACATAGGCCCTAGCTATAGCCGTGTGTTACATAGGCCCTAGCTATAGCCGTGTGTTGCATAGGCCGTAGCTATAGCCGTGTGTTACATAGGCCCTAGCTATAGCCGTGTGTTACATAGGCCCTAGCTACAGCCGTGTGTTGCATAGGCCGTAGCTATAGCCGTGTGTTACATAGGCCGTAGCTATAGCCGTGTGTTACATAGGCCGTAGCTATAGCCGTGTGTTACATAGGCCCTAGCTATAGCCGTGTGTTACATAGGCCCTAGCTATAGCCGTGTGTTACATAGGCCTTAGCTATAGCCGTGTGTTACATAGGCCCTAGCTATAGCCGTGTGTTACATAGGCCTTAGCTATAGCCGTGTGTTACATAGGCCTTAGCTATAGCCGTGTGTTACATAGGCCTTAGCTATAGCCGTGTGTTACATAGGCCGTAGCTATAGCCGTGTGTTACATAGGCCCTAGCTATTGCCGTGTGTTACATAGGCCCTAGCTATAGCCGTGTGTTGCATAGGCCGTAGCTATAGCCGTGTGTTACATAGGCCCTAGCTATAGCCGTGTGTTACATAGGCCCTAGCTACAGCCGTGTGTTGCATAGGCCGTAGCTATAGCCGTGTGTTACATAGGCCGTAGCTATAGCCGTGTGTTACATAGGCCGTAGCTATAGCCGTGTGTTACATAGGCCCTAGCTATAGCCGTGTGTTACATAGGCCCTAGCTATAGCCGTGTGTTACATAGGCCTTAGCTATAGCCGTGTGTTACATAGGCCCTAGCTATAGCCGTGTGTTACATAGGCCTTAGCTATAGCCGTGTGTTACATAGGCCTTAGCTATAGCCGTGTGTTACATAGGCCTTAGCTATAGCCGTGTGTTACATAGGCCCTAGCTATAGCCGTGTGTTGCATAGGCCCTAGCTTTAGCCGTGTGTTACATAGGCCGTAGCTATAGCCGTGTGTTGCCGCGTCACATTCAATCTACTCGGCTCACACGAATGTTTTGAGTGCCCCTCCAATTAAGGTTACAGTTATCCGGATTTAAATTAACCTTTCCTCGAAAATGACCACACTAATCTACGTATAATTATAGGATTATTCGTGTGTGATGTAATACTACAGCTCCTGGTTATTCCGGCCGGACAATTAGAGTCATCAAGTTATCTCGCCAGACCAATTACCAGGAGTGTGAGTCGTGCGTGTTGTGTCGATGGAGAGGGCAGCGTTTGAGTCTTGTTATGGTTTAAGAGTTGAGTCTTAGTGGAACGGCTGTGGATTGTGCGGATGTGAACAGTTTCCAATGCGTTGTCTGCCCTTTGGTCAAAATAAGCTTTTGCGTAGTGACCGCGGTGTCATCTAAAGCTTCTGGACCGGTGTGGTCAAGTTTACCACGGCCAGTCTAAAGCCATTTAGGTTACACATATAAAACTGGCACCAGGTCGTATAGGACGCAAGAATGTATGACATCGACGTTTATAATTGCAATCGCGTGACCACCGTGTGTTACATAGCCCCAACCTATAGCCGTGTGTTACATAGGCCCTAGCTATAGCCGTGTGTTACATAGGCCCTAGCTATAGCCGTGTGTTACATAGGCCCTAGCTATAGCCGTGTGTTACACAGGCCCTAGCTATAGCCGTGTGTTACACAGGCACTAGCAATAGCCATGTGTTACACAGGCACTAGTTATAGCCGTGTGTTACACAGGCCCTAGCTATAGCCGTGTGTTACTCAGGCACTAGTTATAGCCGTGTGTTACACAGGCCGTAGCTATAGCCGTGTGTTACATAGGCACTAGCTATAGCCGTGTGTTACATAGGCCCTAGATATAGCCGTGTGTTACATAGGCACTAGTTATAGCCGTGTGTTACACAGGCCGTAGCTATAGCCGTGTGTTACATAGGCCCTAGCTATAGCCGTATGTTACATAGGGCCTTGCTATAGCCGTGTGTTACATAGGCCCTAGCTATAGCCGTGTGTTACATAGGCCCTAGCTATAGCCGTGTGTTACATAGGGCCTTGCTATAGCCGTGTGTTACATAGGCCCTAGCTATAGCCGTGTGTTACACAGGCACTAGCTATAGCCGTGTGCTACATAGGCCCTAGCTATAGCCGTGTGTTACACAGGCCCTAGCTATAGCCGTGTGTTACACAGGCCCTAGCTATAGCCGTGCGTTACACAGGCCCTAGCTATAGACGTGTTTCACACAACGATTACACCAGCGTACGCCTCTCGTTCATAATGACAACATTTCCTATTTGTCGCATAATCATCACCAGTTGATTGATCATTTTATCAAAACCGAGTCCCTACATGTTGTTAATTTGACGCGTTGAGGAATGACGTGTCTGACCTGGTCTGTCTGCCATATATGATGCATTGATATTGCATCACACCGCCGTCAGTAGTCGGCGCTCCAGCGGCCATGCGGCCTCGGTGACACAAGAGAAGGTCTGCTAACGATGGATGGCAGTTGATTGGCTGAACCGTTTGTCACTAGCTATTGGTCGTGTTGATGTAGATAATGTAGATATTTTGATATTTTTACCTACGCAAAAACTCGCACATAAACACGCAAACATATGCGCGGATGCGTTCATGCCTATGTTTGGCCGTGATTGAGTGTGTGTGTGTGTGTGTGTGTGTGTGTGTGTGTGTGTATGTGTGTGTGTGAGTGTGTGTGTGTGTGTGTGTGTGTGTGTGTGTGTGTGTGTGTGTGTGTGTGTGTGTGTGTGTGTGTGTGTGTGTGTTTGTATGTATCTGTGTGTGTCTATATGTATGTGTGTATGTTTTATGTATCCATGTGTGTTTGTTTGTGTGTGTGTGTGTGTGTGTGTGTGTGTGTGCGTGCGTGCGTGCGTGTGCTTGTGTGCGTATACGTGAGCGTGTTCCTGTGCGTGTGGGTGTATAACTGAGAGAACGTGAGCGTAACCGTGTATGCATGTGTGCTGTGTGTTTGTGTTTTTGTTGTATGCGCGTGTGCGTGCGATGGTGTATGTGCTTGCATGTGTACATGCACGAATGTGAGTACGCCTGTGCGAGTGCGCATGCATGTGTTAAGGTGAAGCAGACGAATGAAACTTAAGGTTACGCATTAACTACGAAAACTTGTCGCGTACGTCAGATCCTTGGAGCGCTGTCAGATGTAATTAAGCTTAAAACGCTTGCGTTGTTTTGTCGGGAGCGCGGAGTAAACCGTACACACACGATCTGCGTGCTCGTGCGTGCGTGCTCGTGCATGCGGGCGAGTACATTCGCGAGCACGTACGCCTGTGTTTATACGCGTGCCTGCGTACGTAATCATTAGCTGCGCTTCGTGTTTGATTGCCGCGAAAACAACATCATCTCTCAACTGTGGCGCAGCTATAACCTTTATTTTAGCCGAAGGCTGCATTTGGTCTTTCACCTACCGGCGTGGCTCATCTGATTAGTTGCTATTCCCCCGTCGATGTCGTCTCCTTCGGTGTCCTTGCGTCTGTCGCTCAGACGCGTCTGTCGTCTGAGCGGCGAGGCCTCCGCACACAAGACCCAGCCACACGGCACAGCAGCCGGACACTACTCGGGGTTATACCTGTGACGTAACAGAGACGGGGTAGTTAGACGGGGTAGTTAGAGACGGGGTAGTTAGAGACGGGGTAGTTAGATAGGGGGTAGGTAGAGACGGGGTAGTTAGAGAGGGGGTAGTTAGAGAGGGGGAAGTTACAGACGGGGTAGTTAGAGAGGGGGTAGTTAGAGAGGGGGTAGTTAGAGAGGGGGTAGTTAGAGAGGGGGTAGTTAGAGAGGGGGTAGTTAGACAGGGGGTAGTTAGACAGGGGATAGTTAGAGACGGGGTAGTTAGAGGCGGGGTAGTTAGAGACGGGGTAGTTAGAGACGGGGTAGTTAGAGACGGGGTAGTTAGAGACGGGGTAGTTAGAGACGGGGTAGTTAGAGACGGGGTAGTTAGAGAGGGGGTAGTTAGAGGGGAGACAGAGACAGAAGGAATGTAGCGACTTGGCGATCCTCCTGGCGGCTCGTGGATTGTCTATTTTGATAGTGTCACGCGTGTGGGTAGATATTTACACAGAGCGCTACAACGCCACAGCCGCCCTGTCGAGCCCGTGGCGCTGGCGTGTTTATCAACAAGGCGGCTGTGGGTCGTGCCGCTCGCCTCGTGGTAACTCGAGGAATCATCTTCACACGCCACGTCTGGGCGTGAGTAAACATTTAGAACGAGACAAGCCCGTCCTTGTGTGTATCGCTGTCTGTCGCCAGTTCGCTGTCTGTTGTAATCTCGAAACGGACCATTGATTAAAGACAGCATCCAAGACATGTCTATATTGCCCGCAGAAGATTCATGTCGACTCGTCGCATCGGGTGAAGCTTGTTCCTCGCTCGGTCTACGGTCAGTTACTCGCGCATAATGTGCCTGCCTGACCCGCGTCTTGTGCTGGTGTGCCGCGTCACAATGACCGGCCGGACGTCACATCGTCAACATTTAGGCGCGTGTCACAACAAATTGGAGGTTAGTCAAAGGGTCGTGTCAACTCGTGTAGCTGCATCAGCAGTGATACATGTTAGTGACATAGTGTGTAGTGATAAGACCCGACTTCTCAGAACTGCTGTAATCAATTATATTGCTACCTTGGATTACGGAATTACAAAGTGTGTATTAAAAAGGACTGAGTCGTTGCCTTGATCGATGGCGTGACGTCACTAACGAATATTGCAAAGGCTACGAAATTATGGTAATTGCATAATGTTTTTATGTGAATGATTATATGTGTTTTTATTTATATGTACGTGTGCATGTATGTATGCATGTATGTATGTATGTATGTATGTATGTATGTATGTATGTATTATACACAAATACAATATATCTTTATATACATTATATATATATATATATATATATATATATATATATATATATATATATATATATATATATATATATATATATATATATATAATACGTGTGTGTGTGTGTGATTCTTATAAATATATATTCATTAATATATATATATAATATATACTGTATATAAAGATATATTGTATATATTGTATATTTGTATATAATACATACATACATACATACACACATACTAGTGGATTCTCCTTCCGTTACGTGTAATGTGCCACCAACGAAACCCTCTACAAACAAATTAGCCATTTTACAAATGGCTTCCCTGCCTGCAGGCAATGAATACTGAGAAGTGTTCAGCAAACCGTTAAGAATGTGTTCATCACACGTATCAGACACTCGTCTTGTGACGTAACCACGAGGCTTACATGGGGTGTGTGGCGCGTGAGTTTGAACTGTCACCAACGTATCGTATCGATTAGCCGCGTGACGTTGTCGACACAGGTGTACACGGAGCGTCACGTGGATTTGACGACAATGCCCCGAATATCTAGTTAGCACACGCGTGCATGTCTACTGTGGAATTTGTAAGGCGAGTTACGCTATTGATTGGTCGCGGCGACAACAACTGCTGACGATCGATCAAAAGGCTCTGTGTCGCTCTCCCTACGTATTTCTCACGGCTGTGCTCGCTCACTCTTGTTGACCGTCTGCGGACGACCGACTTCACCGCTCCGGGAAACGCTCTACGGTGCATTGCCTCCAGTCGGTGACCCACAGGCAGCGGCCAGTGTCGGCGTGGCCGTGGTTGTGGCCGTGGTTGTAGCCGTGGCGGTGGTTGTGGCCGTGGTTGTAGCCGTGGCCGTGGTTGTGGCCATGGCCGTGGCCGTGGCCGTGGTCGTGGTCGTGGTCGTGGTCGTGGTCGTGGTCGTGGTCGTGGTCGTGGTCGTGGTCGTGGTCGTGGTCGTGGTCGTGGCCGTGGCCGTGGTTGTGGCCGTGCCTGTGGCCGTGCCTGTGGCCGTGCCTGTGGTCGTGCCTGTGGCCGTGCCTGTGGCCGTGGTCGTGGTCGTGGCCGTGGCCGTGGCCGTGGCCGTGGCCGTGGCCGTGGCCGTGGCCGTGGCCGTGGCCGTGGCCGTGGCCGTGGCCGTGGCCGTGGCCGTGGCCGTGGCCGTGGCCGTGGCCGGGACCGTGGCCGTGGTTGTCGCCGTGGTCGTGGCCGTAGCCGTGGTTGTGGCCGTGGCCGTGGTTGTGGCCCTGGCCGTGGTTGTGGCCGTGGCCGTGGCCATGGTTGTGGCCGTGCATGTGGCCGTGGCCGTGGCCCTGGCCGTGGCCCTAGCCCTGGCGGGGCCTGTGGCCGTGTCAGAGCTGGTGGTTCAGAGGTTCACCGTGTTTGTAGAGCGGAGAGCAATGACCAAACAACATCGGCGTGACAGTGACACGGCCGGAACACGTATCAGGCGTGTGACAATGACACGGCCGGAACACGTATCAGGAATGTGACAATGACACGGCCGGAACACGTATCAGGAGTGTGACAATGACACGGCCGGAACACGTATCAGGCGTGTGACAATGACACGGCCGGAACACGTATCAGGCGTGTGACAATGATGACACGGCCGGAACACGTATCAGGAGTGTGACAATGACACGGCCGGAACACGTATCAGGCGTGTAACAATGACACGGCCGGAACACGTATCAGGAATGTGACAATGACACGGCCGGAACACGTATCAGGAATGTGACAATGACACGGCCGAAACACGTATCAGGAATGTGATAATGACACGGCCGGAACACGTATCAGGCGTGTGACAATGACACGGCCGGAACACGTATCAGGAGTGTGACAATGACACGGCCGGAACACGTATCAGGCGTGTGACAATGACACGGCCTGAACACGTATCAGGAGTGTGACAATGACACGGCCGGAACACGTATCAGGCGTGTGACAATGATGACACGGCCGGAACACGTATCAGGAGTGTGACAATGACACGGCCGGAACACGTATCAGGCGTGTAACAATGACACGGCCGGAACACGTATCAGGAATGTGACAATGACACGGCCGGAACACGTATCAGGAATGTGACAATGACACGGCCGAAACACGTATCAGGAATGTGACAATGACACGGCCGGAACACGTATCAGGCGTGTGACAATGACACGGCCGGAACACGTATCAGGAAGAGTGTGACAATGACACGGCCGGAACACGTATCAGGAGTGTGACAATGACACGGCCGGAACTCGTATCAGGCGTGTGACAATGACACGGCCGAAACACGTATCAGGAGTGTGACAATGACACGGCCGGAACACGTATCAGGCGTGTGCCAGTTTCCAATGTTCTTCCCCAGTGTATTTGTACGTATCGTAGTTATGATAAATGTAATTCAGTTCACGTCCGTTTTTCTCTTGGTGACAAACTAGATATAGTTATATATTCTCTACGACCAACGAATGGTGGACAAGGTTAGATACACACTGACATCTTCCGTAGGTCAAGTGTAGCCGACGAACACAGTATGCCAGGTGACAAAACACACGTGGACAATGAACAGGACTAAACAAATACGTCCAAAATCGCTGACTGCACTCGTACGTATTGTGACCGGCAGCAGTAGACACACACTATTTTCAGCTAACGTTTCATCGACGTGCCGAGTCAAATGTGTTTTATCGAGGAGCGGGAGCGTGGGAATATTGACCAGATCTGTCCGGGGGCAGGTCGTCCGGCACTGGTCAATGCCGCTCAATATAAACATCGCGATGGTAGATGTGTGTGTTAGGTAATGGAGTCACTGGTACTGTGTTCAAGTCAGCCTTGTCTCACTACTCAAGTTGATATATTTGATGCAACAACCGACGTCCAGTTGATTGAAGGGACGATGGTGGAGGCAAGTATAGCCTGGCACTGACCCGTCCAGTTGATTGAAGGGACGGAGGGTGGAGCCAGGTATAGCCTGACACTGACCCGTCCAGTTTATTGGAGGGACGGAGGGTGGAGACAGGTATAGCCTGACACTGACCCGTCCAGTTGATTGGAGGGACGAGGGTGGAGGCAAGTATAGCCTGACACTGACCCGTCCAGTTGATTGAAGGGACGGAGGGTGGAGCCAGGTATAGCCTGACACTGACCCGTCCAGTTGATTGAAGGGACGAGGGTGGAGGCAAGTATAGCCTGACACTGACCCGTCCAGTTGGTTGGAGGGACGGAGGGTGAAGCCAAGTATAGCCTGACACTGACCCGTCCAGTTGGTTGGAGGGACGGAGGGTGAAGCCAAGTATAGCCTGACACTGACCCGTCCAGTTGATTGAAGGGACGGAGGGTGGAGCCAAGTATAGCCTGACACTGACCCGTCCAGTTGATTGAAGGGACGAGGGTGGAGGCAAGTATAGCCTGGCACTGACCCGTCCAGTTGATTGAAGGGACGGAGGGTGGAGCCAAGTATAGCCTGGCACTGACCCGTCCAGTTGATTGAAGGGACGGAGGGTGGAGCCAAGTATAGCCTGACACTGACCCGTCCAGTTGATTGAAGGGACGGAGGGTGGAGCCAAGTATAGCCTGACACTGACCCGTCCAGTTGATTGAAGGGACGAGGGTGGAGGCAAGTATAGCCTGACACTGACCCGTCCAGTTGATTGAAGGGACGAGGGTGGAGCCAAGTATAGCCTGACACTGACCCGTCCAGTTGATTGAAGGGACGGAGGGTGAAGCCAAGTATAGCCTGACACTGACCCGTCCAGTTGATTGAAGGGACGAGGGTGGAGGCAAGTATAGCCTGGCACTGACCCGTTCAGTTGATTGAAGGGACGGAGGGTGGAGCCAGGTATAGCCTGACACTGACCCGTCCAGTTGATTGAAGGGACGAGGGTGGAGGCAAGTATAGCCTGGCACTGACCCGTTCAGTTGATTGAAGGGACGGAGGGTGGAGCCAGGTATAGCCTGACACTGACCCGTCCAGTTGATTGAAGGGACGAGGGTGGAGCCAAGTATAGCCTGGCACTGACCCGTCCAGTTGGTTGGAGAGACGGATGGTGGAGCCAAGTATAACTTGGCACTGACCCGTCCGGTACAGTTGAATTTGAACTTCAACACTTTATGTTGCTTCATAATGTGTATTCTTACGGTGTTGTTTAATAATTTGGAAAATTGATAGTATGTACAATTCGGAACTAATGTGATTGTTTGTTATTAGCAAGTATTTTTCCGGTGTGATTATTAATATTCATAATTAAAACCTTCACAACGCATGCGTAGTGATGATGGTGGTATGACACACGAGGCAGACACATGACAGACACATGACAGATATCATGTCGCCGTACACAAGGGCACTGTTTCTGGAGTACATTGCGTGTGACGAGAGTCTGAACCTGTGTCATGTTTGGTTCATGAGCCAACTCCATCTTCGCAACAAAACAACCTGCATGCTGCCCCCGTCAGACCGACCTGAAGATACTATGCCATGCAACCAACATGAACCACAACGCATGTATAATAAATAGGGATGCGCAAAACTAATCATTTTCATAATCATAATATACACCGCATTGGATGCGATTGCCAATTCAGTAAGTACGACTTCCTATTTCTACATTAGCTGGTTTCAGGTTACTGTAAATTAATGAGAGGAGTTCGACGGATATCATATATATATATATATATATATATATATATATATATATATATATATATATATATATATATATATATATATATATATATATATATATACACTATCTGTATATCTATCTATGCTAACTTGCAAACCAACAAGCAATTTATTTTCGGACGAGAACAATGAGACCCATCAACAGGGGTGTGTTATTCTGTCATGTATACCGTGTCCTAGATAATGCGATAACACGGGTCATTAGGTGCATCGCTGGGTTCTGACTCGATAATGTAGCGGTGACTACCTCAGTCCGGCCTGTCAATGTCAGTGCTCGTGGGTCACAACACACACTGGGCTGACATGGTGTGTTTTGGTGTAAAACCTGGCTCTCAACACTAGGGACTTTGTTTTCCTTTTGACTCGCAGATCACGTTAATGTCAAGTCGGCCCCGTCTCAATTTAGGACGTAAAAGAAACGCTGACAATGATAAGCATTCTGACAATTTTCACTCTGACAGTGATCACTCTGACAGTGATCACTCTGACAGTGATCACCCTGACAGTGATCACCCTGACAGTGATAACCCTGACAGTGATAACCCTGACAGTGATCACTCTGACAGTGATCACTCTGACAGTGATCACTCTGACAGTGATCATTCTGAAAGTGATCACCCTGACAGTGATCACCCTCGGTGTAATATAGAAGGTCGGTTTTGCGATAATGTTCACAAAAGGCTGACAAGTTGAATGAGTTCTCTTACGACCGTGTCAATGTAACAGACTGGTCAGTTTATACAGACTGGTCAGTTTATACAAACTGATCAGTTTATACAAACCGATCAGTTTATACAGACTGGTCAGTTTATACAAACTGATCAGTTTATACAGACTGGTCAGTTTATACAGACTGGGCAGTTTATACAGACTGGTCAGTTTATACAAACTGATCAGTTTATACAGACTGATGCATCTGTCCTGTCTGATCAGACGGTGACGCGTCTGTCATGTCTGATCAGACAGTGACGCGTCTGTCCTGTCGCGTCTGTCCTGTCTGATCAGACAGAGAATCGTCTGTCCTGTCTGATCAGACAGTGACGCGTCTCTCCTGTCTGATCAGACAGTGACGTGTCTGTTCTGTCTGATCAGACAGTGACGCGTCTGTCCTGTCTGATCAGAAAGTGACGTGTCTGTCCTGTCTGATCAGACATGTACGTGTCTGTCGTGTCTGATCAGACAGTGACGTGTCTGTCCTGTCTGATCAGACAGGTACGCGTCTCTCCTGTCTGATCAGACAGTGACGTGTCTGTCCTGTCCGATCAGACAGACGTGTCTGTCCTGTCTGATCAGACAGTGACGTGTCTGTCCTGTCTGATCAGACAGGTACGCGTCTGTCCTGTCTGATCAGACAGTGACGCGTCTGTCCTGTCTGACCTGTCCGTCACGTCTGACGGCCGGCATGTCTGATGTGATGGAGTCTCACTTCCGGCATAAGCGCTGTCTTTTCGACTAACACTGGTTCCCGTTCCCGCAAGCGAAAGGCAAGATATGATGCTTCTGTGCTAACTGATTGTAAGACCCGACATTCGAAACTTTTATTCAAGAATGTTATGACGTATGTTGGCTATTTTTATGTAAAACCATGACTTGGTGTATTATCCGAATACTGAGTGAACAATATGGTCGCGTATATCACGTTTTCGCTTTAGATAGCTTTTCGCTGTAGATGCAGTTACATTTAAATATATATAATTATGTATGTATGTATGTATGTATGTATGCATGTATGTATGTATGTATGTATGTATGTATGTATGTATGTATGTATGTATGTATGTATGTATGTATGTATGTATGTATGTATGTATGTATGTATGTATGTACGCACGCATGTACGTATGTGCGTATGTGTGTATAAATGAGTTATATGTATGTGTATGTGTATATGTACATGTATATGTATGTGTACATGTATATGTATATGTATATGTATATGTATATGTATATGTATATGTATATGTATATGTATATGTATATGTATATGTATATGTATATGTACATGTATATGTATACGCGTGTGCACACGCGTACACACATTCTCCCCACGTTCAGTGCAGTGTGTGACGCGTACACTGCGGCAGTCAGACAACTCATTTGTGTTAATTATTAATGGCGGAGTTTGGATGATAACTGACCACAACTGACCACAACTGAGGAGATCCTCTGTGTCGTAGACATGCCGTGTGTCCCCTTGTTACAAATCACACTCAGCGGTTACCAGCTGACGTGCCTCGATCCCTGGGAAAAGTGAGGAGCTGATTACCTCGTAGAGACGTTACTTACGCCCACACCGAGTAATTAGTTTAATAATTAATCATGATTAGCTTGATCACTTCTCAAATAGAGAGGTCCACGAGATTCCTCCCATGTAACAATGCTCTTTACTATCAAGAATGTTTAGTCTCCACCAATCTCTACCATTCCTCTGTATCTTTCACTTTGTCACAAGATGTTCTAACTTTCGCTTTGTCTTTATATAACCTATGCATATGAATGTTGCTACGTAGCTTTACACGTGATATTCTTTTTACTGTATATTGTAATAAATCCAGTTTCATTACTGTTCATATCTTTTCGAGATAGCATAAGCATGTTTCTCAAGAACGGCATTTTAATTGTTACTCTGGTCTGTTCTGTATGTTTAAAGGACAAAAAAAGGCTACGGTTTTGTGTCATACACCTCATAGAGTTTATACAAAGTAACAATTTCCACATATACTCAATTTGTTAACGTCAGCGGTTTACTCAGAATGTGACTTTAAAGTCTAAAATTCTAACGAAATCCACGATGGTCTAGACGCCGCCATAGGTGAAGGGTTAACTTGGCTTGGCCATTCAGCGCGCGGCATTCTATATCTCTGCTGAAGCCGGTCAACTTCCTGCGACGTTGTTAAGGGTCAACAACTTCGAGTCTTCGACAGTTCGTTCAGTTGGCGTGACATCTAGCAGCTGCTTATAGACGTATATCTAAATCTGTGGTTAAATCTATGGTAAACTTTAGTAATTATGCCTTCGTGTTCGGCATACGGTTGCAATAATAGTTGAAACAACCGGTAGTATTGAAGCAATGGATTCACATTGGTGATTTGCGGGCGTACTGTTTGGAATCCCTCCAGTCCAAGTACAGTTCACTTTGCTCGGTCCATTTTGAGGAGAAATGCTTTGATGTAGACATGTATCATCAGTTGATGGGATGATTTCAGCGATAACAATAATAGACAACTTTATATTTACCGTCATCAGCATGTTACGCGCGTTGCCGAGTTGCAACCATTTCGTGACAACAGCCAAACCCCATGCAGGGAATCTACGTGGAGAGCGCCTCGATCACCGTCGTGACGTCATTCTTCGTCTAAGATGGGGTAGCGCATAGGATTTGGATGGCTGGGTGTTACAAAAAAAAATTCTGGTAAGCCGCTGGAGTAAAAAAATTGAGTATATGTGGAAAATGTTACTTTATATTAACTCTATTAGGTGTATGCCACGAAACAGTTAACTTTTGTTGTCCTTTAATTACAGCTCAAACCAAAACTGTCTTTTTTCGCCTGTCTTAATTGGGCGATTGCCCACGTTCTAGCCTCGTGCCCTCGTCCTCTCGGGTGCGGTGTTCCTCTCCTCCTCCTCATACTTAAGATAATTTATACCACAGACGATTCATACCAGACACAATTCATGCTTAAGATTAATCGTACCGAGTGGCCATTTGCCTACAATGGTCACCCTCGTCCGCTTGCCACAGCTGATATTATTCGTCTCCAAAACGCTTAGGTTTATAAATAACGTAACCGTAATATGGCGTAAATACGTATCACATGACCTACACGAGTTTGCGAGGTTGTCTTCGCTTTCATCACAAACAGGATATGTGCTAACAGTTCATATTTCACATACATACAAGACGTGAAGCGGTGTGTTTCGATATTACAAATGTTCTGTACTGAAAATTAACCCCAAAGCCACAGCCACCGGCGCCGACAGTGTCGCTCTGTTGGGTGCGTTCGTCTAATGGACGCCCTGCATACTTAATATATTTCCCTGGGTGGGTCTAGCGCAAAGCCACAGCGTATCACCATATAGCCTACCCAGTCAGGTAAGTGTGTCATGTGGCTTACCCACGCAGATAAGTGTGTCTTATAGCTTACCCACGCAGGTAGGTATGACGTATGGCTTACCCAGGCACCAGGCGCGTGTGCCATATAGGAAAATACGTGACGACCTAAACATCTGGAGGATCTTGTCGTAGGACCATCCTTCTTGCCTTCCAATAGGCCTACGTCAACCACGCGGGTCGATTATTAGGGTATGACATCATTCATGGTGCGTCAAGAGAACGAATGAGACGTGTAGACGTTGAACTAACTTGAGGGACTTACGCACCCTCGGATAGATTGACGGGTCTGGATGATGACTGACACAGAACGTGCTTCTTTGTCAAGTTTAAAACATACAAAGTGTCAAGATAAACTGCTGATATGCAGTAAACAACAATCAGCATCACCATGGCAACGCCACCGTAGTGACAGTTTGTAGTGTTTCACGAGCGTGAAAAGAGTGTCAACTGTGGCAGAGATGTGTTTGGATGGCTCGAGCGGACGTGGAATCTGTCATCTACGTCACGGCAGAACATGGCGAGTGTGACACGTTCCCTCTGAGTGTTAGGTCAGCTGAAACTATTACACAATTCAGCCTAATTAAAACAACTGATCTTTATTACCGTTATAACCTTCCGTATCATCAATAGTTCCCCGGCGTATCAATCCATGCATTGACAACTTGAACACTGCTTATGGATTTTGAGGTTGACCAATCTTTTTGTCTTGATGCGCCTCCAATATTTGTTCTCCAAGAACGTAGGCTCAATAGAAGTGACGTTGTTATTATTATACCAACCACCAGACGTCGCCAGCGAAAGCCATAAACAAAGTGAATACCGTGCCTCGCCGTGTGAAACACGAAGCTGTGTACAGGTCGTCTGCTACACACCCAGGTAGATGGTTCGTCAAATAGATGCAGCCCAACCAGACCTTTATATCGTTTATTGATCACCCGGTCACGAGACTCGACGTGACGCACAACGACGTGTTCCTGTGACATACATCTTACCTTCAAACGCATCGGTGGTTTTTTTTATTTTAGTCCAATACAGCGTTATCATGTAGTGTTGACGCTTGTGTTAAGCTCGGCGAATGTTGGCAGATTGTCGTCGATGCACATGTTTTATAGCGATTAATTCACATTTGTCTGCTGTAATTATTGTTCTGTGCAGTGTACTCGTCTTTGTTTCTTGAACACCTAAACAAGACAGGTAAACATTTGCATTAAGGTTAAGATATGATTAGCACGGGTTCTAACTGATGCGGGCGTCTTAAATATATTCTTTTTCACTGTTTTCCAGTTTATTGATGATTCTATATAGCATTATTACTTGTTAATTTAAACTTGTATGTCACCTCCGGTGTAATGTCAGCTGAGGTTTGTGACATGCGCACAATCACAGTTCCGGTGTGGTGTCATCTGCGGTTCGTGACATTGACGACAGCAGCAGAATGACGCGTCCATGACGTCAGTGTCGGTGCGAACGCGACACGTCCGCCACAGGTCTACGTTGTACTTGGCTATAGACAGCGGTGGATAGTTATTTATGAATAGTCTTAGCGAATTAATTGCAACGTGGCTGGATGATCCCAGAGAACTGGAGGAGGTGCCCAACTTGACTACGTCTGCCAGGGCGTATAGTGTAAAGCTTACTATCAGACGTCTGCCAGGTCGTGTAGTGTAAAGCTTTCTATCAGACGTCTGCCAGGGCGTGTAGCGTAAAGCTTTCTATCAGACGTCTGCCAGGGCGTGTAATGTAAAGCTTTCTATCAGACGTCTGCCAGGGCGTGTAGCGTAAAGCTTTCTATCAGACGTCTGCCAGGGCGTGTAATGTAAAGCTTTCTATCAGACGTCTGCCAGGGCGTGTAGTGTAAAGCTTTCTATCAGACGTCTGCCAGGGCGTGTAGTGAAAAGCTTTCTATCAGACGTCTGCCAGGGCGTGTAGTGTAAAGATTACTGTCAGTTCCAGGGATTGCTTCCTGCGTTATATAAGAACTTACCCTTACTTCATGGTATAAGTAGCGCGTCATTATTTTGAATATATTTCTTATCATACCCAACGAGTAATCAAGTTATAGTGTACACTTTCACCTGAAAACATGATGGTTTCATGTGTAAACTACAGGCAAGTAATAAGGTAACTTCTTTTGCGCCCAATTGCCCAGTCGATATATTACGAACTTTAGTTGGGGACCAAGCTCAGGCCCTGCAACAATACTGCGAGGTTGACCAGTCACATGACCACTAAACAGTGTCCAGGTTGTCCAAAGTTGGACGGATACACCAAATATGCTAAATAAGATATAATATTAAAAACAGAAGTCCATAAACCAGATGTGGGCATTAGGGAGGTAGAGTCCATGCAGAACAGGACAGTGCGGCAACTTGTAAACACTCACATCAAACACCAGAATCGTTGTAATTACGGGCACGTAAACGTACGTATAGTTTACCATCATCTCTTGAGTCGAAGACACACATTTGCAGCTGCAAAATCATCAGCAGCAGCAGCCACAAAAACACCAACAGCAGCACCACAGCAGCAGCCACAAAAAAACCAATAGCAAAACTAGAAGCAGCGGAAAGCATCCGCTAGAAATTGGATCCGATATTCACAACATAATACAACGACTAAACTCTAACGACGCGTCAGGGTACTGCATTAGAATACGTTGTCTATAAGAAGACACGTATCAACCGTGGGCCCGTGCGATGTTGTTAATGTGCCAAAATGCCGAGAATGCCACGAATTCCATACACCACCACATCGGCACTTACCGAAATGCGTGTAATTGCTCGAGAGGGTCTGGCATATTTATTTTGATTAGATGCCTTGAGCTAAAGCCCTCGCACTTACATCAGCTCACAACAGGCACACGGCAGAGTTGCCACAGTCGTTCCCTCCCTCCCTCCCTCCCTCCCTCCCTCCCTCCCTCCCTCCCTCCCTCCCTCCCTCCCTCCCTCCCTCCCTCCCTCCCTCCCTCCCTCCCTCCCTCCCTCCCTCCCTCCCTCCCTCCCTCCCTCCCTCCCTCCCTCCCTCCCTCCCTCCCTCCCTCCGTCCCTCCCTTCCTCCCTTCCTCCCTTCCTCCCTTCCTCCCTTCCTCCCTTCCTTCCTCCCTCCCTCCTTCCTTCCTTCCTTCCCTCCCTCCCTCCCTCCCTCCCTTCCTCCCTCCCTCCCTCCCTCCCTCCCTCCTTCCCTCCATCCCTCCCTCCCTCCCTCCCTCCATCCCCCCACTCACAGCAGACGGCCTGTAAAGGCGGAGGGAAAAGAGGAAGGGAGGCAGATTTCACAGGATCAACGACCACCCCTAAATCGCTGATACCATCTAGCCGTCGGCCTACGCTGCCTCAGTTGAGACCCAGTCACCCTCAGTTGGGACCCAGGCCTGTAATCCTCTACCCGTCGTCTACACGAGTGGTCTGCCTCCTTATCTCGTGTCTCACCAACGCCTGTCTGGCCGCTGAG
>OZ024857.1:7334689-7342189 GCA_964017155.1 Oasisia sp. SBJ-2009 | reverse complement strand
CATCGACGAAGACTCTCAGTAAAGATATGATTTCATGTTCGGATCAGTCCATTTCCTCGCCGCTCTTTGTGTTTCTGTTCTGTCGTTACAACTGCTGCTTCAGGTATTGTTTTGTTGCTTGTCGTGTTTAAATCGCACTCACCACTGCAAAAATCACAACAAATGTGTGTTCATCTTGCTCAAATAGTTTCTTGAAATAACAGCTGCAGCTTCAGCTGTTGTTTTGTTGTTTGTCATATTTAAATCGTAGAATAACACAAAGATGGAAAATAATTCTCAGTAATTTGTATTCATCTTGCTAGATGTGACAACGTAGCGTGTACACGTGCGTTGTTGATTGGAACTACACACTTATTGCTTCTGATGTACACGTGTTATGATACACTTGGTGAGTGTTTCACTACACGACGTGTGTGTGTGTGTGTGCGTGTGCGTGTGCGTGTGCGTGTGCGTGTGCGTGTGCGTGTGCGTGTGCGTGTGCGTGTGCGTGTGCGTGTGCGTGTGCGTGTGCGTGTGCGTGTGCGTGTGCGTGTGCGTGTGCGTGTGCGTGTGCGTGTGCGTGTGCGTGTGCGTGTGCGTGTGCGTGTGCGTGTGCGTGTGCGTGTGCGTGTGCGTGTGCGTGTGCGTGTGCGTGTGCGTGTGCGTGTGCGTGTGCGTGTGCGTGTGCGTGTGCGTGTGCGTGTGCGTGCGCGTGCGCGTGCGCGTGCGCGTGCGCGTGCGCGTGCGCGTGCGCGTGCGCGTGTTGAAATACTGCAGGTTTATCCACCAACGTTCTGTTAATGCGTAAAGACGAGCGACTCTCTGGGTCTATGAATATGCGGAAGATATTTGTTTTTGTATCAGTTTAAAGGTTGCCCATAGGTCTGCCTTAACGCACCGTGGCAAATTGGCGAGGCTGAACTCAATATGCGTAAGTAACGGTTCCTAGCTGGAAATCAAGTGGAATGGAGGAGAATGACATTTATACAGCAATGAGATTTCTGACGAATTGCATAGACCCTGAGCGAGCCCAGATTTACATACGAGAATTTACGGGGCGGGGGGACGTATTGCATAAACGTTAATTAATTGTCAGTTTGACCGTATCTGAATATGTGATCTGTAACAGCGACATAATGGTTAATAGCGCTTATTCGAAAATAATTTGTATTGCATAAAAACACGTTCAGCAGTTAGCTGATAGCAGGTAACGTAGTGGAGCCCTTTACCAACAGACACGAATAAAAACAGTCCTCGGTGACCCACGTGTTAGCACGGGACGTAACTAGGTAAATAAATGAAAACAAGTAATGTTATGGACAAGTCGCACACTGTTGAGTAAACGGAGTGACAGCTGTAGGAACAATCAACATTGATACGTGTATTCAAACTGCCCGTGGGGCTGGTTCACTTGTACTACAGCGCTGGTGAATACCAATGAACACTCGCCGCGTTTGGAACGTTTACTCTTCCTGACATAGGCAACGAGAATTTACCAACTGGTTCTCATCCTATTTTTGAATATGTACACGCCTTGACACCTTCACGTTGAGTTAAAAACTTGTCATACGTCCTATGCACGATATCTTCGTTCCTTTGTACAGGGTATAACTAGTTGAATGTTTGCTAGTCTAATTACATACTCTTGGATTGCACAACCCCATTGCGTAAAGTCTTAAAACATCTGCGTCATAATACAACACAGTAATGATAAGCCCACAAGCAGGTGTGTGAGTCATCGTTGGAAACACACACATCCGTCCTGTCTCCTCTCGCATGCAGCAATAAGCGCGTACACCGTATCGTGCCAATACCAGAGGCTCGTAGACGTGACCCGACATCTGAGGCCGAGAGCTCCGGCAGTACACCTAGTAGTAGTATAACCTCCCCTCGCCGCCGACGCCGACGCAGTCGCCGATAATGTAATATTAGTATGTAATTTAAGTGTTGCTTTCCCCTGCGACATAAAACGCCTCGAGGTATAAATGACACTCTACGTTGGAGTTACTGTCGCAGCAGTAGGCCTCCTGGTGCCGGAGAGGAACAATAATTTGATGTAAAACGTAGCACCCCCCGAAAGCCTCTTTTAGTGCATTGCACCCTGGACTAGTTTTGCAGGCAGGACTTGTTAATCTGATAAGCTTTGATCAATCACTGACACAAATAGTTACTGATGTTGAACAGTAAACAAGACAGACATGCTTGCGTGCGTGCGTGCGTGCGTGCGTGCGTGCGTGCGTGCGTGCGTGCGTGCGTGCGTGCGTGCGTTCATTCGTTCACTCGTTTACTCGTTCGTTCGATTTTGGATACATGTGTACGTTATATGCGCGAGCATTTCACAAATGTTCTGTTAGCGCATGGCTACAGTATTTTATTCCTGAAACTAATAAAAACCGAACAACAATCAACGGAGTAATTACTTTCTTAGACGAAAAACAATATGTTTCTGATGGACATATAGCTGATGTCTAAGCATAAGTTGATCCTAATTACATAAAGTGCATTACACTAATCACATGACGATATCACGAACGTTGCCTGTCGTTGTAGGGGGGTCGTGGCGCTCGACATTGATCTCAGGCAGATGGATATCGACCAATGTGCTAACGGAAGCGGCGCCTTCGCTAACACACACCACTGCCGGGAGACGACAGAAGTAAGTGCCGCCTTGTTATCTGTAGACACTCTATGTCCGCTCATGTCCAGCTAGAGTGTTATCTGTAGACACTCTCTGTCAGCACGTGTCCAGCTAGAGTGTTATCTGTAGACACTCTCTGTCCGTACGTGTCCAGCTAGAGTGTTATCTGTAGATACTCTCTGTCCGTACGTGTCCAGCTAGAGTGTTATCTGTAGATACTCTCTGTCCGTACGTGTCCAGCTAGAGTGTTATCTGTAGATACTCTCTGTCCGTACGTGTCCAGCTAGAGTGTTATCTGTAGATACTCTCTGTCCGCACGTGTCCAGCTAGAGTGTTATCTGTAGATACTCTCTGTCCGTACATGTCCAGCTAGAGTGTTATCTGTAGATACTCTCTGTCCGCACGTGTTCAGCTAGAGTGTTATCTGTAGACACTCTCTGTCAGCACGTGTCCAGCTAGAGTGTTATCTGTAGACACTCTCTGTCCGTACGTGTTCAGTTAAAGTGTTATCTGTAGACACTCTGTGTCAGCACGTGTCCAGCTAGAGTGTTATCTGTAGACACTCTCTGTCCGTACGTTTCAGCTACAGTGTTATCTGTAGACATTTTCTGTCCGCACGTGTCCAGCTAGAGTGTTATCTGTAGACACTCTCTGTCCGCACGTGTCCAGCTAGAGTGTTATCTGTAGACACTCTCTGTAGACACTCTCTGTCAGCACGTGTCCAGCTAGAGTGTTATCTGTAGACACTCTCTGTCAGCACGTGTCCAGCTAGAGTGTTATCTGTAGACACTCTCTGTCCGTACGTGTTCAGCTAGAGTGTTATCTGTAGACACTCTGTGTCAGCACGTGTCCAGCTAGAGTGTTATCTGTAGACACTCTCTGTCAGCACGTGTCCAGTTAAAGTGTTATCTGTAGACACTCTCTGTCAGCACGTGTCCAGCTAGAGTGTTATCTGTAGACACTCTCTGTTCGTACGTGTCCAGTTAGAGTGGTATCTGTAGACACTCTCTGTCCGCACGTGTCCAGCTAGAGTGTTCTCTGTAGACACTCTCTGTCAGGACGTGTTCAGTTAGAGTGTTATCAACATTTCTGATATACCAAGCATAGCACATGCCTCTTAAAAGTAAATTATTATCGAAATGTGTCCCCTTTGCTTTCCATTGCGTTCGCTGATTACGTCACTAAGGAGGATATCCTTGTGTGAGGCTCTGCACTGTGAGAGTCCACGTCTATCGCAGCCAAAACGCCTCTGCTGCAGTCGTTACAGAAGACTCTTAAAGCCCTCAGACGTTCGTGCCAACGATTGTGATCACGCTAATTTGTTTATGTTAACTTTTCTTCAATACGAATCTTTCACTACTGTTTGGCCCGCTGCAAACCAATGGATTAACCGTCGCTGTGGGACGTAAGGAAACGCTTTGGGGAGGTCTAACACTGTCTGTCAGTCAGTCTGTCAGTCAGTCTGTCTGTCTGTCTCTCTGTCTCTCTGTCTGACTGTCTGTCTCTCTGTCTGTCTGTATGTCTGTCTGTGTGTCTGTCTGTCTGTCTGTCTGTCTGTATGTATGTATGTATGTATGTATGTATGTATGTATGTATGTATGTATGTATGTATGTATGTATGTATGTATGTATGTATGTATGTATGTATGTATGTATGTAGGTATGTATGTATGTATGTATGTATGTATGTATGTATGTATGTATGTAAGTCACTCTTTGCACACGCCTGTTTCATTTCATTCTGTATGAGAGGGAAATATTAACTAAACGTAACTACATATATAGGTTAGCTGGGTTAGCTAGATAACGGACGCCGACGTGTTCACAGGCGAGTGTCGTCGTACTCAGTGCATTCGCAGCTCATTCAGCATCTAGAACAGACAACGTCGTTTGTAAGAACATTATTTTACGAGACACTAACAAACGAGTTGCACAATGTGTTGACATTGTTTGATGTGTATTTATATAAAATTCGTGATGATTATTATTATTCATTGTTTTATTAATGATATATATATATATATATATATATATATATATATATATATATATATATATATATATATATTTATTTATCATATTTTATAGATTTATTTATTTATTTTAATACTCTTTATCACGCGTTTTACCACATTTCAGTAATGCCATAAAGCTTTCACCAATTGTATATGTTGCACAAACATTATTACTGGCATTTCAATGTGTATCTAAAGAAATGTTTCGTTATGAAATTGTTCTAAACTGGCAATAAAGTTATCGAATGTTGAGTGTTTAACGGCGGGTCTCGTTGCAGTGTCGCCCGGTGCCGGGACTGGGTCTACAGCGGGGCGCCTATCGCTGCCACTGTATGCCCGGCTTCTACATGCCGTCATCCACCAACTCTCACGACGGCTTCTTCAGCGGTGTCGAGGTCGAGCGCAGCTACCTCGCGAGACAACTCAACACTTCCGACGTCTACGACCGCAGCTTCCAGTGCCGCCCATGCGCACAAGGCTGTCTCAACTGCAGCTCGGACAGCGCGTGCTTCGCGGAGTACGACGTCGTCCTGCGGTGCATTCCGCTCGGCATACAGAGCTTCTGCATCACGGTCGCCGCCGTCGTCGCCTTCGTCATCGCGCGCATGCGTAAAACGAAAGTAAGTGGGTCACTTCCTGATCCGTCGTTGATGTCTTCATAGCAATCTATCCATTGTGTTTTCACATGGTGTGGCCTGGTTGGATCAGATGGTGTGGCCTGGTTGGATCAGATGGTGTGGCCTGGTTGGATCAGTTGGTGTGGCTTGGTTGGATCAGTTGGTGTGGCCTGGTTGGATCAGATGGTGTGGCCTGGTTGGATCAGATGGTGTGGCCTGGTTGGATCAGATGGTGTGACCTGGTGGGATCAGATGGTGTGGCCTGGTTGGATCAGATGGTGTGGCCTGGTTGGATCAGATGGTGTGGCCTGGTTGGATCAGCTGGGGTGGCCTGGTTGGATCAGCTGGTGTGGCCTGGTTGGATCAGATGGTGTGGCCTGGTTGGATCAGATGGTGTGGCCTGGTTGGACCGGATGGTGTGGCCTGGTTGGATCAGCTGGTGTGGCCTGGTTGGATCAGATGGTGTGGCCTGGTTGGATCAGATGATGTGGCCTGGTTGGATGAGATGGTGTGGCCTGGTTGGATGAGATGGTGTGGCCTTGTTGGATGAGATGGTGTGGCCTGGTTGGATCAGATGGTGTAGCCTGGTTGGATCAGATGGTGTGGCCTGGCTGGATCAGATGGTGTGGCATGGTTGGATCAGATGGTGTGGCCTGGTTGGATCAGATGGTGTGGCCTGGCTGGATCAGATGGTGTGGCCTGGTTGGATCAGCTGGTGTGGCCTGGTTGGATCAGATGGTGTGGCCTGGTTGGATCAGTGGGTGTGGCCTGGTTGGATCAGATGGTGTGGCCTGGTTGGATCAGATGGTGTGGCCTGGTTGGATCAGACGGTGTGGCCTGGTTGGATCAGCTGGTGTGGCCTGGTTGGATCAGATGGTGTGGCCTGGTTGGATCAGATGGTGTGGCCTGGTTGGACCGGATGGTGTGGCCTGGTTGGATCAGTTGGTGTGGCCTGGTTGGATCAGATGGTGTGGCCTGGTTGGATAAGATGGTGTGGCCTGGTTGGATCAGTTGGTGTGGCCTGGTTGGATCAGATGATGTGGCCTGGTTGGATAAGATGGTGTGGCCTGGTTGGATCAGTTGGTGTGGCCTGGTTGGACCAGATGGTCTCGCCTGGTTTGATGCATTTCGCGGCGTATAAATCTTGATGATGTTTTGAAATGTTTGCTGGTTATCACCGAGTTGTTGTTGCTTGCAGGTAATCAAGTCCAGCATGTGGGTGTTATTAGAATGCATCATCCTCGGGTCGTTGCTTTTATATTCAACGGTAAGTTTGCTTATGGATAATATTAGTGTTTTACCTGATGCGCCTCTGAAATTGGTTTCCAATATATAAATATAAAAGTTATCTTATTATTATTATTATCACTATTATTATCAGTAGTGTAACTATTTAGTCTTAATTACGTTGGATAATCTTGGCGTGCGTCACGTTTTTACTTTTTTGAAATGTCCTTGTGCCCCCATACACACTCACATACATAGACACATACACACACGTACGCATGCACCCACCCACACACACACACACACACACACACACACACACACACACACACACGCACGCACGCACGCACGCACGCACACACGCACCAATAGACCATACACTAGCACATGTTTCCATGAAATCGTACGAACCATAAATTGAAGTCTCAATTCGTTGCTTTCATAAACCTTGCTATGGTACAATTTACCTATTGTACTGGTCATGACTATGACGATGATGACACAACGATGATGATATATGACTGTCCTGATGATGTCTGTCTGTAGGTGATTGTGCAGTATTTTGCTCCCACCTGCGTCACGTGTCTACTGGTGCCCTGGTTACGAGAAGTCGGCTTTGCCATCGTCTACGGCGGACTCATATTGAAAATATACAGGTCAGCTGTTTTAGCTGATGCAGGAAACTGATAATTTAAAGCAAATACAAAAGGTTCATATACAAATCTCAAATGTTTGGGAGTCACCAACTGATCTAGAGCGGGACGGGATTATCTGCGCATTAGCCACACACGAACTCTGACTGTGTCTACTCACAAACATCTCTCCAACCAACCTGTGCTATACAAGTATGACAACGCTTGTCATCAGTTAAACTTGACCTCAAGGCTAGTCTAAAGAAATCTGTCAAATTTTAAAAGGAACCCGCAAAGACTACTTGGTAGTAGTTGGAACCCGGCTAGAGCTCACCCAACCGTTGTCTTAATAACGGACTAACTATCCAGCTGCACCAAGGCTGCTTGTTCGC
>OZ024857.1:7317189-7332189 GCA_964017155.1 Oasisia sp. SBJ-2009 | reverse complement strand
CTGTCTCTGTCTCTGTCTCTGTCTCTGTCTCTGTCTCTGTCTCTGTCTCTGTCTCTGTCTCTGTCTCTGTCGCTGTCTCTGTCTCTGTCTCTGTCCATCTATTGTTCTGTGGACAACACCAATATAGATTTTCGAGTTTGAGATGTTATTAATATTATTCTTATTTTGGTTCATATATCCAGCATGGTAGGTCTAATGATATTACTATCTGTTATATAATATATCTCGATATAATTCACTACTAGAACTCCGACACGATCAACTAACCGACACGTTGGTGTGCTATCCAGAATACTAGCCGAGTTCCAGTCTCGCAAGGCTCACCGCGTGGAAATACGAGACAAGGACCTGGTCGTCTACCTGTGTGCCATTGTTGTCGTTGTCGTCGGCTACATGGCCGCGTGGACAGCGGTCACTATGGACAACCTGCAGGACGACGAGACGATGCTAGAGATCGGATGGACACCAGACAATCTGCAGTATTACAGCTGCATATCACACTGGTGGAACTACGTCATCGAGACAGGTGCGTGACGTCACAAAGACGCGAACTGTTAACTTGGTTGTGATCTGCGCGCGAATGCGTTGCTTTCCGGATGGAAATTAAAGATAAGTTAATTTACCCAATAGAGAATGATCACGGTGGTTTATGTAAGCACTAACTCTAACCGTGTCCTGACCTTGAATATTGTGTGCGCTACTAATAATTGTGTGTAGTTCCTTCTGCGCACCTTCCGGTAGAGTCTCAATTTAGAACCGGAAAATGAAAGTAGCCACTATTAGTCTGTGAATAGTGTGTTGAAAATGTGACGAACATCAATTTAATATCTATCTGTATGTACAATATACATGTAGATCACAACTAATTTTCGAATATCAACACAATATTTAATCATACTGATTGTTGACGTAACGCAATATCGTTCGTGCACACAGATACGTGTGGTTTCACACGTTTCGTTTCATTTTACATATAACGGAATGCAAACGCAATGAAATAGGTGACTTAGTGACGTCAACGAGAGGCGACGAGTCTAGTTGCTGCGGCGGTCGGCTCGGCCTTTGATCGATATTAATTAGATTGTGTGGAATCGGTCGTCACTCTTCCTAATTAACGTCAGCCTTATACCGTGTTGTTTTAAACGACAACAGTGATTTCACGAATCTGTGCCATATTGGGCAGCGCAATTAACGTACACAGTGTACATGTGTGTGGTGCCGGCGTGAGTATAACGTGTGTACGTGCATGTCATTGTAAATGTACGAACGTGAATACGCATATGCGTATAAGCTTGGAAATGTCGTTCATTTTACATTGCATCAGTTCGCTCACCGTAGAAAAAAGCGCTATTTCATTCAGTTGTATAAAAGGTGCCTGGATTTAGTTAGTTCGTTCAGCTTGTAACACGTGCCTGGATGGAGACAATTCGAGAATGCATTCTCGAATAAAATTGCACACGTTAAACAACACTTCTGGATACATTATGCGCCGATGTTAGTCGACATATGTTTGCTAAACGTGGGTGGGCCAAGTAGACATAGGAAACTGGGTCGCTCGCGTTACTTACAAGCCTATTGATCTACTCACAGGGGAAAGTGTTACCGAATACTTCGTCGCAGACGTGGAGCAGACTTTATTATCGACGATGAGATAGCAGACGTCGCGTAGACGATGTTCTCAGAGTTATGACAGGAAAAGTCGAGTAGAACTTCCTCTGGGATATATAATTGAAGATATAGAGTAGAGCCAAGGTTGTGGAGGAGATAAGTCGCCACCTATCGGACAGCCCCCGTCACGCTGGTGTCGAGCATGAGGCCGGGCGTATGCACCAAAGTTTGTTTTATTTTTGGAAGGTCACGGTCGTATCCTGTTATGTGTCAAAAAGGAAAACATCTTAAACATCTAACAAAGTACCTGTTTTATATAGTCACCATACGAGTGTAGATTAAACTGACGAAATATGCTTAATGCTGGATTATTTTCCAACAATAGACTACGAGCCCTATTTTATGCACATTTAATAGCCGGATCATTGGAACAGGAATGCTAGAGGCTGGTTGACAATTTATTTATGAAACAGTTACGAATATTTGGATTCAGAGAGAATATCAAATTAACGTAGGCTTATTTAGACGAGTTTTACATTGCAAATACTGTTTGCTACTCGCTCGCTCGGACATTCATTCATTCACTCATTCACTCACTCACTCACTCACTCACTCACTCACTCACTCACTCACTCACTCACTCCCTCACACACACACACACACACACACACACACACACACACACACACACACACACACACACACACACAAACACACACACACACACACACACACACACACGTGTGTGTTTGCTGTAAGTTTAACATCCTACTGTGATGCCATTTCCGTCGTTGCAGGTGAATTTCTCTTCCTATGTTACGGCATCTACTGGTGCTACTGCATCCGAGCGGCGCCGTCCGACTATCGGGAGGCGAAGTACATATCGTGGGCCATCTACAACGAGACGATTGTCTCCGCCACCTTCCACATCATCAGGTCTGTTCTCGACGCCATCGATGTTGTATGCGGCCAATCAGATATAGTCGATGTTGTATGCGGCCAATCAGATATAATCGATGTTGTATGCGGCCAATCAGATATCAGTCGCACAAAGGGCCGTGATTAGACACTGTAGCGAGCCAGGTTAATATTTAATGACTAACTCATTATGTAAGCGTTATTAAAATGAAAAGTGGCCTTCAGTTAGTGCTCGATGTCGTGGGCCGATGGGAGAATATAAACAACATATTCATCCAATGATAAGACCAAACATTAACCGCCCGGTAATTACCTATTGCGTCCATCTTGCGCCGTCACCGACACGCCATTTTGAGTTCTGCAATATAACAGAGAATGACTCGGAAAAACTGGCAAGACAGTTGTCGAAACATGCCAAGTAATGTGATTATAGGACTTATGAATACTGTATGACGTTGTAGTGCCAACATCACTACATTCTTTGGTTGAAGCTCATGGTGTGTTTGCAGGCATTTTGTATGGCTCACGATTCACCCAGACTACCTGTTTCTGATGTGTTTCCTTCGATGCCAAGTCACAGTGACGGTCACACTACTGCTGGTTATAGGGCCGAAGGTAGGTCGAGTTCTGTCCCCATCAGTTCATCGTCATATTTCCCGTCTTTTCAAACCGCCGCTCATATATTATCCATTATAAATATAATCATCACAAATTAACATTAATTTTAACAAATTTCCATATGCAAAAAGGGAATATTGGATAGGGTTATAATAATATTTTATTAAAAACGCCTAGTGGAACGTATTAGTGAATTATAGACCGGAAATGGATGGCTACAGTGGCACCACCTGTGGCGTGGGACATATATTAATGTCACTAATGCTAATACGGCCGTTTTGGTCACTACCATTCGTAAGTTCAAACTAACATATTGGCCGGGCCAATGGCTGTTGAAATAAAACTAAACAATACATTTTAGACTGTAAAATAATAAGGTCACTTCTAAGATGCTTCTCAAAGTCTTGCTTTATATAATAATAAGGTCACTCCTAAGATGATTCTCATAGTCTTGCGTAATATACAATACATACAATACATACATATTCTCTTCCATATTACACATGACATAGCTATATTATGTATTTGCATTTGGAGCACTATACGGTATAGAAATACTATGATGGTGTGGTTGTCGATCTGTGTTACTGAACCCAGAACATATACCTTTGAAACATGGCCACTGTACTGAATTACATAAAACACATATCTAAAGCAATCCAAAGTGCACCGCTACGTAAAACACATTTTGACAATTGGAACAGTATGCTACTAAACAACATGGGACGATGCTCTATAATTATATCAATTGATGTCCCATTTAGCGCAATGGTAATTACATAATGACGCCGCAGCACAGTGCAATGTTTGTTTTTGTATCTGATTCACATGAGCGAAGGTAATGTCATATGTTTTTAGAATTAATGAAAACTGAGCCACAGGAGAACCGAGAACAAGAGAGTTGATAAAATATACAACAACACGTTTGATAAAACAAACTATAGAGATACACCTAAAATGTGTTAATAAAAATGCGAATAGGTCACATGTTCGTGCTGTTCTTGCTAAATAATGCTTTGTATAAGAACAACAGAGTGTGCGTACGTGCGTGCGTGCGTACGTACATACGTACGTGCGTATGAATGCGCGAGTTATATACAATATAATATGCGTAGGTCTATGCAAAACAGGCGATGATTCGTTGTCACTGTAGTTGTGACAGCTATGTTAAGGCAGGCTGTGACGTCACTGTAACGTGTCATTGTCGCAGCTGTGGTACACCCACCGCCCCCCGGAGACGACGTATCGCAACCGCACGTACTCCGGCGACGTGCACGACAACATTCTGCCCGAGTCCCTCAAACTACGGACGGCCATCAACTCGAACGGCGACGTCGACGTCGGCGAGATCAACCTGTCTGAAATGGACCCGGAGGACATCAGAGTACGGACAGATTCATACACTGATATAGACATATAGACATATAGACATACACAGATATAGCATATAGACATAGACATACACATATATAGCATATAGACATATAGACATACACTGATATAGCATATAGACATATAGACATACACAGATATAGCATATAGACATATAGACATACACAGATATAGCATATAGACATACAGACATACATACATACATGCATGCATGCATGCATGCATGCATGCATGCATGCATACATACATACATACATACATACATACATACATACATACATACATACATACCTACATACATACATACATACATACATACATACACATATATATATATACATATATATATATACATACATACATACATACATACATACATACATACATACACACATACATACATACATACATACATACATACATACATACATACATACATACATACATACATACATACATACATACATACATATATACATATATACATTCCTACATACATACATACATACATACATACATACATATATACATATATACATCCATACATCCATACATACATACATACATACATACATACATACATACATACATACATACATATATACATTATACCATATATTTAATAGTATCGTTTTGGAAGATATGAGAAAGTAGGATAAGATACGGGCGGAACGACGCAGGATCAGCCTAGAAAATATAAGATGAACGGTTTGACGACGTAATTCCTTTGTTAGTTTCCTGTTCGTTCCCTGCGCTCGGTAAGGATCTAGTGTGTCGGAAGTAGCCGTATTGTGGTTATAAATATGATGGTCTCATTCAAATAGTTTTCCATTTCAGAACTCTCACCATTCGTCCCAAACCTCCGCCTGTCACAGTTCTTCCCCGTCCCTTCCATTCACCTACACTGATAACCTTCTGTCCACGCCGTGTCACGAACCACTATCTCTCGTTGTGTTGTTATACGACAGAGGGCAGCACGTACACGGTGGCTGACTTGTCGACGGAGTTCGGTGTGGTTCTTTAGATGTCGTTAACTACAACATGCTAAAACGTTGCCACAGTCCACTGAGTTATCTGTTACCTTTGTGTATTTGCATGGTTGTCATAACAACGTCATCCGGAAGTTGCAAAAGGTCGTAGTTTTATAAGAGTGAAATTACGAAAAAAAATTAAATACGGACATTAGTTTTCAAAAGTTATCATTTATATTTTGAGTTCATCATCATCATCATCATCATCATCATCATCATCATCATCATCATCATCATCATCATCATCATCATCATCATCATTAGCCAACTTCTCCATTATGCATTGTCGTAGAGATGTGAGGGTGACGCAGTGCTCACTCTCAGCTGTTGTTTTCACACAATGCTCACTCTCAGCTGTTGTTTTCACACAGTGCTCACTCTCAGCTGTTGTTTTCACACAGTGCTCACTCTCAGCTGTTGTTTTCACACAGTGCTCACTATCAGCTGTTGTTTTCACACAGTACTCACTCTCAGCTGTTGTTTTCACACAGTGCTCACTCTCAGCTGTTGTCTTCACACAGTGCTCACTCTCAGCTGTTGTTTTCACACAGTACTCACTCTCAGCTGTTGTTTTCACACAGTGCTCACTCTCAGCTGTTGTTTTCACACAGTGCTCACTATCAGCTGTTGTTTTCACACAGTACTCACTCTCAGCTGTTGTTTTCACACAGTACTCACTATCAGCTGTTGTTTTCACACAGTGCTCACTCTCAGCTGTTGTTTTCACACAGTGCTCACTCTCAGCTGTTGTTTTCACACAGTACTCACTCTCAGCTGTTGTTTTCACACAGTACTCACTCTCAGCTGTTGTTTTCACACAGTGCTCACTCTCAGCTGTTGTCTTCACACAGTGCTCACTCTCAGCTGTTGTTTTCACACAGTACTCACTCTCAGCTGTTGTTTTCACACAGTGCTCACTCTCAGCTGTTGTTTTCACACAGTGCTCACTATCAGCTGTTGTTTTCACACAGTACTCACTCTCAGCTGTTGTTTTCACACAGTACTCACTATCAGCTGTTGTTTTCACACAGTGCTCACTCTCAGCTGTTGTTTTCACACAGTGCTCACTCTCAGCTCTTGTTTTCACACAGTACTCACTCTCAGCTGTTGTTTTCACACAGTACTCACTCTCAGCTGTTGTTTTCACACAGTGCTCACTCTCAGCTGTTGTTTTCACACAGTGCTCACTATCAGCTGTTGTTTTCACACAGTGCTCACTCTCAGCTGTTGTTTTCACACAGTGCTCACTATCAGCTGTTGTTTTCACACAGTGCTCACTCTCAGCTGTTGTTTTCACACAGTACTCACTCTCAGCTGTTGTTTTCACACAGTGCTCACTCTCAGCTGTTGTTTTCACACAGTGCTCACTATCAGCTGTTGTTTTCACACAGTGCTCACTCTCAGCTGTTGTTTTCACACAGTGCTCACTCTCAGCTGTTGTTTTCACACAGTGCTCACTATCAGCTGTTGTTTTCACACAGTACTCACTCTCAGCTGTTGTTTTCACACAGTACTCACTCTCAGCTGTTGTTTTCACACAGTGCTCACTCTCAGCTGTTGTTTTCACACAGTGCTCACTATCAGCTGTTGTCTTCACACAGTACTCACTCTCAGCTGTTGTTTTCACACAGTGCTCACTATCAGCTGTTGTCTTCACACAGTACTCACTCTCAGCTGTTGTTTTCACCCAGTGCTCACTCTCAGCTGTTGTCTTCACACAGTGCTCACTCTCAGCTGTTGTCTTCACACAGTGCTCACTCACAGCTGTTGTCTTCACACAGTGCTCACTCTCAGCTGTTGTCTTTACACAGTGCTCACTCTCAGCTGTTGTCTTCACACAATGCTCACTATCAGCTGTTGTCTTCACACAGTGCTCACTCTCAGCTGTTGTCTTCACACAGTGCTCACTCTCAGCTGTTATCTTCACACAGTGCTCACTCTCAGCTGTTGTCTTCACGCAGTGCTCACTCACAGCTGTTGTCTTCACACAGTGCTCACTCACAGCTGTTGTCTTCACACAATGCTCACTCTCAGCTGTTGTCTTCACACAGTACTCACTCTCAGCTGTTGTCTTCACACAGTACTCACTCTCAGCTGTTGTCTTCACACAGTGCTCAACGTTTAACGTATCTTTTCCGACCAGTTGTGATATTAACCTTTATGTGCATGCAGTTTTTAGTGCAGAGGTATATTTAGCTAAAACTGATACTTTAATGATATTCTTTAAATAGGTATATTGTAGATGGATTAGTTTCCTGCTTCACTTTAGTATTGATATTTTAACGTTCTAATAGAGAGCAGTCTGTACTGGTGTTACTGATTTTAGCGTTTTTAACATATTTATTATGATTATGGTGGTGATGATGATGATAATAATAATGATAATAATAATTACAAGATAATTAATAATAATAATTATTATTATTAAAGTTCACGTATCTATAAAACGATATTCGCTAGATAGTAATTAAATATTACACAGAAAAGGCCCGGAGATAATCGTGACTTCGGTTGCTTGCTTGCAGTCGGAGCTGAAGCGACTGTACACGCAGCTGCAGATCTACAAGACGAAGGCCATGCGAAAGGACAATCCGCACATATCTAAGCGGCGAGGCGGCCGCAAACAGACTCACAGGCGCTTCTCGCTGCAGGCTTTCCACCACAAGCACAAGTACCACCACGAACCCCGCAGCGACTTCGAGCACGAGCTCTCGAAGACGCCCGAGGAGTCGACGAACAGTGCGGAGGGCGTGGCCATCTCCATGGCGGAGGAGAGCAGTATTGGTGAATGCCGGACGCCGACAGTTACGTTCAAACCGGGTCACAAGTCAATGTATTAGTTCCTCTTGTCGTCGCCGCGGTCACCGCGTTGGATCTAGCCGCTGTCGTCCGCCAACGCTGCGCCTGCGCACGCCGGCTCAAAGCGCACGGACGCCGGATGTTGCGTCTGTTGATGCGCGCGGCGAATTGTACGATCGGAAGTGACGTCATAAACCCGCCGGTCGCGAAGGGATATATTGTGCAGTCATCGATCCGAGTTGGTTATGATATACTCAACATGTCGAAACATCGCAGTTTTGTGGTTATGATAATTGATTTTTGTAGCTGTCGCGCGCGTCGAACATTGTTGCTGATAGGTGGCGCTGAGTTTGTGGTGTGTTAGGCCTGCGATGTGTTCTCTTTCAGGAATTATATAAAATGTCGATACGAAGTTAAAGGGGTGCGTTGCTCGCTAGGTTGTGCCAGGTAGTGACACAGACTGCTGCAGCAGTGTCCGGGCAAGGGACGGCGTGTGTCGGCGACACGAGGCGACGGAGTTGTCTCGGCGAGTAGAAGAGAACATATTAATTACACGGGAGTAAACACGTCTACCTGACACACTAAGTCTAAGAGCAGGACACGAGACAACAGGTGTGTTCCGTGTGCTGGGTACTACTAACACATAATCCCAACTGCAATGTGAGGTTTGTTGTGTGCTACAAGCAATGGTGCCCAATGCACTATGGTGTATGGCGAGCACTACTGTCAGTGGTGCCCAACGACACAGTGCCGTGTGATGTGCACTACACACAAAACCAACCAGCACTGTGACGTGTGATATGCACTACACACAAAGCACAATCGACTCTGACGTCGTGTACACGTGTGACGTACGTGCAAGAAATGGCAGAACTACCTGTCACGTGACAGCCGATACTAATTGTGACTATAGGCTTATTTGGACTGGTACATTTTCAGGTTTGGCGACTATACTGCACGGCGCGTGACTGAGCCTCGTGACGGATGTGACGAGACTCAAGGATAACATCACCAATTTCATTCATCATGACAGTCGCGCACGGCCGGGGTAATGGTGCCTGAATTGAATGACAAAATGATTCGGCAGTCAACCGTGATATCATGTGTGATTAATCGTGTTGGTCGACGTTTCGCGGGAGAGTCACGTGATCACGCACGTCATGCACTCATAGCATCCTTCGTGACTAAGACTACTACAGGAAGAGATTGAAAACGGTCAGCACGCTCCGTAGTAATGAGTGTCGACGACAAGCGAGTGTGTTGCTGCGACCGTCAACACAACTGATAATATGAATAGCAGTGCTACATCCAGTGGAGGCGTTCCACAAGCCCTCCGCATAAATATTATAATTATGATTCCAATCCGCTGGAGATAGTCTTACCAGCAGCTTTTACCTAAGAAGTCGTCAATGGCCACCGGAAGTACACAAGAACACTACCGGAAGTACACAAGAACACCATGGTACACGCTGTCCACTTGTTCAGATCGAATTCCAACAACATCACGGAATTTCACGTCCACACAGAACACATTCTCTAGCTAATAACAATAATATTTGCTAAGTGTCACGAAACTTAACCCTTATATAACTTTCGGAAATTTGTCGCAAGGCATTTCCTGTATACACTTTGAAAACCGGTAATTACACGTATACTCAAGGCAACATATGCACAAGCACAGTGACATGTTCCATTTGTCGACTTTAAACAGCTGACATGAGCGTTCATTGGCTGCTCAGCAACTGCCAGTAAGAATGAAGCATCATCCGAACTCATATTTTCTCCAATCATAATAATAAGGAGGCTATCTTGGACACAAATGTCAAATGTCCTTGCCTGTATTCCCCGGTTAAAGGTAAACGCTCATGTTCTACACGACCGTGTACGTTCGTTTGTATTAGTCACAATTCTGTTGAAGGGCTACTCCAGTCAGTGACAGATTCACAGCATTTACTTACATATGTATAATATATTGGTTGTGCATAGTAACTGTGCACAAAGATCGTTGATAAAAAACTAATTACAGTAAATTGTACCTGAAACACTCCATGTTAGATTCAAGAACAAGAACAAGATGTTTATTTATTCAGGGCGCTGCCATTTGAGACGTATGCGCCAGTGTCGTAAACCGCTTACGTCACTGGTGCATGCACATTCGGACATCCTATGTCTGTCCAATGGCATTTGATGTATACAGTACGCGGCAGAGTGGTTACGTCACTATCACAATCCTTAGCGAAGATTCCGCCAATCCTTGTCTTTTTCAACAATGCGCCAGTGACGTCAACGATTTGGCTTAGGTCACTGGCGCATAAATCTCAAGATACCACCAATACCATTAAACTATAACTAATTGTTTATTAACGATCTTTTTGGCACAATTACTAGGCACAACCAATATATTATACACATGTAAGTTAATACTGTGAACCTCTCACTGAAATCACTTTGACGAAATCAAGCATCACTTTGACGACTCTGCTGTCACACTTTGTAATTCCTATGCGATTTCTCTTAGCGTCGTTCCACTGGGCAGTACTAGTACGCAAACACTGTAATATAAAGTATAATAAATTATTTATAGTGTGAAATCATAACCCATGTTACGCTACATTTTGTAGCAACACGTTTTGTTACCGTAAACACAATTCCGGGTATTTTCATCGAATCTCAAAAATATGTCAACGAAATGTTTCTTAAATATTAGACCGTTGTACTTACTCTGCAGAAATCAGATGTCGTCTTGACGACTATCACTGCCTATTAATTGGCAGTACCACAATCTGTAGACTTACTGGTGCATCTGTGCGTCTTCAGCCTGGGTCCACCAGGCAGCCGTCGACGTCGACCATGTGACGTGTGTAGTGCGTGACGCGTGGCCGTGCAGCTACATGTAATGTAGGTATACGACAGATATGCGAGACAGTGTGGTACCGAGCTGGCACCGTCTAGGGTGAACAATAAAGTTATATGTTTGAACAAAACCGAGTCGTACTCTTATCGTTACAACTGTCAAGACAACTCGCCCGCCTGCAGTGGCGTGGGATCGACAACAAAGTGAGGGGAGCCGAGTGGGGGGAGCAGAGCGAGCTTCGTCGTATTTATTTTTTCAGCACGAGGAACATAATATTAACTAGTATAATTTTGAGCTTTCATATAAAAATAATTATGGCAAGTCCATCCTTTCCGTTTTCATTTAACTTCCTTTAACTTCCTAAGAACGTGTCTCAACAGGAAACCGAAACAGTCGCATTCCATTTCAGAGCGTCCCCCAAAACAACAAGGCTGCCTAGCACATTAATGCGAACATCTTGAATGAACTGGACCGAAAATGGCGTTCTTAACCATCGACCAATCAAAAATCGGAGCCTCCACTTCGAGTTTCGTATCATAGCAACTGCCTGTGGCGGGTTACACAACACAACTGCACGGAGAAGGCGCATCTGTGTCGCTCCATTGCAATAAAGTAAGGGCAACAATCCGCCATTTGTTCAGCTGTGCATCTAAAGAAAGTGTGTCTCACTATCCGATCAGGTTTTAGAGGTGGCAGCATTGCGTCGTTTCAGTTCCGTGGTAGACATTCCGCAGCATTCGGTTTAAGACGATGGTGGCGCCTCACAGTGACCACTGCACCATCAAATGGGAGCTTCAATGTCTAAGACTGGTTTTTCTTTCAGGATGTGCACCGCCATCTGGTGACCAGTGATATGGCAACAACTTCGCATTATACGTAGCGCCATCTCGCAGTTGCGAGCTGTTTTGCACTGACGTGAATACATAATTATATTACGAATACGAATACGAATACGAATACGAATACGAATACGAATACGAATACGAATACGAATACGAATACGAATACGAATACGAATACGATTACGAATACGAATACATTATTTCAGGTAAAAACCCATATACAATTGGTACATACATTAGCACATCTAAGTAGATATAACACTTCAAATATGTTAAAAAATGAATAGATAAAAATAAATAAAGTTATAAGTTAGATAAGTGTAAAATTGTATTAAAAAAAAACAGATAAAATAATTAGCAATATACAGGATGTGATTGTATAATAAATATGCAATTAATTCATGTAAATAAACGCCGTTTGGAAAGTAAGTTATATAAACAACTTACTGACTTTAAAAATATATATAATAATAAATAAATAATAATAAAGTTTTATCCGAGACATGATGACTATCTTACAGATTAACCGTGTATAACGAAATGGCCCAGCTAATCCACATTGGGCCATTTACTATTTCAAAACAATTGTACATAACCCGAATCAAGTCGTTGTTTATGTTAAAAATGCGATTTTTTAAACCATAAATGTTCTTACGCAATAGGGCGTAAAATGTATCAATAGCATTATTAGCAAACATGCCACTGCCGCTGTCCCGTATATCCCTAAATCCGTCTATGCATATTGTTGTAGGCAACTTTAGCTTTTAAATAAGAGCCCTTATTAAAGTTAACCCATAATTGGCAACAATAAGTTGTACAACAATACGCATGAAACAGATGTAGTTTAACACCCACGGAACAGTGGTGACATTTTCTGATAATGCAATTAGACCTAGCATACAAATTACGTAGATGTCTCAAAATTTAACCGTCATCTTTCAGGTCATTGCATTTTATCACACCTAAATATTTTGCTTCTTTGACATATGCAAGCTTGTTTACATTCATATATATATCTGGACATTTCAGGTTAAAACCACGTGGTTTGAAGACCACACATAACGACTTGATAGGGTTATATTCAACATCATTGTCAAGGCCGAACTTTGCACATATGTTCAGCAAACCCTGAAGCCCACTAGGACTAGGAGCAATAACACATATGTCATCAGCATAGAACACGTGATTAATGCAGCAGTTGTGTATATGGCAACCTATACCAGCACTATTTAGCGTATTGCTCGGATCATCAATGTATACGATAAATAAATATGGGGACAAAATCCCACCTTGTCGAACACCATTTGAAACATTAAAAAACTCTGATGTTGTAGAACCCCATTTTATACAGAAAGTTTGGGTTATGTACCAGTACAACAGGATACGTATAAGCATAACAGGCACACCTCGATTAAGCAATTTTCTAAAAAACGTCCAATGGTGGACTCTGTCAAATGCTTTTGAAGCGTCTAAAAACATGAATATACAGGGCTATTGTTACTTTTATAGTACTGAATAACATTTTTTAAAGCAAATAACAGTGGTCAGTAGAGTGTCCTTTCTTAAATCCAAATTGATTGTCGGTTGTATTAAAATATGGTGTCAACATCTCCAGCAATATAATTTCCAATATTTTTGAGGCAACGGTTACAAGCGCAATTGGTCTGTAGTTGTTGACATTGCTCGTGTCTCCAGACTTATTTTTTATCAATGGAATTATAATAGTTTTCATAAAGTCATCAGGTAGACGACCATGAGAAATCCCTCTATTATAAAAAATTGACAACAGTATAGTTATGCGCCTATCTGAATGAATACAATATGTTCGGCAGATAGCCCATCGTTACCACATGCTTTTCCACATTTCAACTTATCAATAGCATTTTTTACCATGCAAGGAGTTATGACTAAGTTATTTTCATAACAAAAATATTCTGTGTTATGTACACACTCTTTCACATTTTGCATATTTGCATCTGTGTTTACATTATTTAATAAGGATTCAAAATGTGTTTTCCACATGGCGGAAATGGCTGTAGGTTCATTAGCGCCATTGACAGTTGTAGCATTAGGTAAACTTTTTGTTGTATGTTTTGGATACGTTTTCCCAAAAACTGACTGCATCTTTAGCTTGTATCGATTTAGCCATGGCATTTGCTCGCGCCATATCTTCGCGTTGTTGACACTGTTTAAGCAGATATTTAAAATGTAACCTAGTTTTCCGCATTAGTTCACAAACTGGGCCATGCTTAGGTTTTCCCATATCACGCCATAAAATATAGTAATATCTAGCTTCAGTGTGCGCTTCCTTAACATAATCATTCCATCCAGGGAACAATTGCTTTGCTAGCAATAAATATCTCCACAACTTTGTTTTTTATGTAATTTAGCCTTGTATTTATTTATTTTTTAATCAAGCATGTTTAGGGTTTTCAGCACATTTACTAATCGATTGTTTTTTCGTTTCATTGACTCATTATTTTACTGCTTCGTCTACGTTTTTTGTATCAACTACGACTTTGACTGATTAACTTTTACAGTTCAATCCGTATTTCATTGATGTATTTCCCTTCTATGCGATTTTACGAGTTTTATATATAAATCTTGTCCTCAGATTTGATGATGAAAAAATCAAGTTTGTTCTTGCTATCATCATCACCGCCGCCGCCGCCGCCGCCATCATCATATATGAAAACATTATTAGCACAATTATTCTCTTTTACACTGAAAGCTGGCTTGTCAAGGCATCGGAATGGGGAGGTTTGTAGAACTTAACTCCCCCAAATGACTGACGTGGAGAGCTGAAGGCCTGATTAGACCCCAATATGTCGGGCTAGGGGTGCGGCGAAACTGTTCTTGAACAGCTCCCGGAAGAATGCTGAAGCTCCGGCTCAACAAACCTAGTATTAATTTCATCCCAGCGCCGATGTGTGTCGTA
>OZ024857.1:7232189-7312189 GCA_964017155.1 Oasisia sp. SBJ-2009 | reverse complement strand
CTGTAATGCCACTCGGCGTCTCGTTAACTACGGGGACCACATTGCATGTCGTCATACATCCCTCCCTCGATCAGCAAAACGAACAATGTCAGCCATTTCATATTCCCTTTCCCACATTATAATTATTCTTTGAAAACCACTCGTTTTTGAACGCTAACGCGTCCGCGGAAATGTCATGAGTGATCGCATCGCGAACTATTGTTCCACAGTAGACCGTGCCTTAGTTTGGAATGCACTTCCAATGACACGAGACAGTTATGTTGGTGGACTGTCAACTCGCGGACGGTCCACCTCAGACGGCGGTGACACTGACATTCTCCACGGACACACCACGTCTCTGTTTGGCAATGCTGGACTGTCGCACGTGTTCCTTGACAATTTCCTACGACAACGTGAACACTATGAAACAGCAATGTGAACAATATGAAACAGCAATGTGAACACTATGAAACAGCAATGTGAACAATATGAAACAGCAATGTGAACACTATGAAACAGCAATGTGAACAATATGAAACAACAACGTGAAGACTATGAAACAGCAACGTGAACAATATGTAACAACAACGTGAACAATACGAAACAACAACGTGAACACTATGAAACAACAATGTGAACAATATGAAACAGCAACGTGAACAATATGAAACAGCAATGTGAACACTATGAAACAACAATGTGAACACTATGAAACAGCAATGTGAACACTATGAAACAACAATGTGAACACTATGAAACAGCAATGTGAACACTATGAAACAGCAATGTGAACACTATCAAACAGCAATGTGAACACTATGAAACAACAATGTGAACACTATGAAACAGCAATGTGAACACTATGAAACAGCAATGTGAACACTATGAAACAGCAATGTGAACACTATGAAATAACCGCAGCGACGACAAAACACTTCACCCAACTAGCAACAACTACTTATGTCATTAGTGATATGATCACATTAAGAAAGGTTGACATAATATCATTGCAGGAATTGGGCAATCGTGCAAGCCTGCTTAACGTTTATAACTCTATCGATACATACCGATAGTGTACGCGTAATTATAGAAGACACTACTACTGCTGCTGCTGCTGCTGCTGCTGCTGCTGCTGCTGCTGCTGCTGCTGCTGCTGCTGCTGCTGCTACTACTACTACTATTACTACTACTACTGCTAATAATAATAATAATAACATGTAATAATAATAATAATAATAATAATAATAACATGTTAGTGCACGTGTATGTGTGTGATATGTGCTAATATACATACATATGAATATTTATTTTACAATATAAAATCATATATAAATAGCAACGCATTGATAAATTCCAGTTGTTGCGCTTATGCAAGAGTTTGTGCCTCCAGGACACCCACAACCCACCAACCCACCAACCCACCAACCCACCAACCCACCAACCCACCAACCCACCAACCCACCGACCCACCAACCCACCAACCCATCAACCCGACAACCCGACAACACACCAATCCAACAACCCACCAACCCACAAACCCACCAACCCACAAACCGACCAAACCCAACAACCCACCAACCCAACAACCCAATAACCCAACAACTCAACAACCCAACAACCCACCAACCCAATAACCCAACAACCCAACAACCCACCAACCCAACAACCCAACAACCCAACAACCCACCAACCCACCAACCCAACAACCCAACAACCCACCAACCCACCAACCCAACAACCCAACAACCCAACAACCCAACAACCCACCAACCCACCAACCCAACAACCCAATAACCCACCAACCCACCAACCCAACAACCCAACAACCCACCAACCCACCAACCCACCAACCCAACAACCCACCAACCCACCAACCCACCAACCCACCATGTATCGTTTCTCCTTCTTCCTCATGATGCTTCTCTTCCTTCCGGGCTACGAAAGGAACGTGTTGGTTATGGCATCTTGTTTAGCTACACATTCATTTACACGATGTCATTATGAACATAGACGTAAATGTCGGAGATCCAACTTGTAATAGCAGCCTGCAGCATACTTCATTGAGATACACAGTCTAATCGCACAATCATATGTACATACATACATATATATATACTTTTATTTATATATATATATATATATATATATATATATATATATATATATATATATGTGTATATATATATATATATATATATATATATATATATATATATACATATATATTATTTTATATATATATATATATATATATATATATATATATGTGTATATATATATATATAATTGTATATATATATAATATAGATATTATGTATATAATATTACATATATAAAGTAAGCATTATACACATCGATGCATCAACCTACACATAGAATGTGTTTCATTTGTACCCATTTAGATAAAAAAAATCGAATACAACTTATAACAACGGCATTGTTAAAGAAACCTATTATATTTATCCTAAAAATTCCCACGTTCAAAACAGCAGACATCTCGTTAGCATTTCGACGCAGGCCGTCTTTACGGCATTGGATTTGTTAAAAATAAACGACTTGAACTGAAATCGTATTCGTTGAACTAATTTAGTTCGACGCTGTAGCACAAGACGTCTGAGGACGAACCTTCATGGAGAGTCTGATGATGAAGACGACGTTGAAGACGAAGTAGGAGCCGAGGAAGCCGAAGAAGACGGAGTTGTCGAGGGTGTCTCCACTGTCCCCGACCGCGATCTTGGTGGCGAGGCCGTGCCACGCGCACACCAGCACCAAGATGATGAGAGTCGCCAGCACGTACTTGTCCTGAGCACACACGACCAGTGGTCACTGTTTACACGGACAACTGAGGGCTGACCACAACGACAACTGAGTATAAGGACACTGGGAGGTGTGTGTGTGTGTGTGTGTGTGTGTGTGTGTGTGTGTGTGTGTGTGTGTGTGCATGTGCGTGCGCGTGCGCGTGCGCGTGCGCGTGCGCGTGCACGTGCGTGTGTGTGTGTTTGTGCGTGTGTGTGTGTGTGTTTGACCTGAACAGTCACACACATAGACACACGCACGCACGCGCACGTGTAGCGTATTATACATTATATATACATATATATATATATATATTTATAATATATATATATATACATACATATATCCTAAGGGTTTTTGTAAGTGCAAATTTTGGGTTTAGTATTTAGTTGTAAGTAACATGATATGGTAATTAATAACATTTCGCCACGTTATACGCTGATTGTATAACGGGCAGACCATCTAAGTTGCAACGCAAACTATGGTATGATGTTTAACGAGTGCGCCACGAGGTACGACAGGCCGTGCGTGGCAGACAGGTTTGTCAAATGCAACTATGGCGAATGTGAAAATATTATCTGAACTGATAGACATTAGTAATGGATTTAGGAGATGTCAGATTGTATACGATGATGATTTCAGCGAAATTATTATGAGTTTTACTGTACTTTAAACAAATGTACCATTGCCATTTTAGTGTGCGGTAATAAATATTATTTATTATTATTATCAGCCAAAGGAACCTTAGCAATTCGTAAGATTCAATATATCCTTGTTCCGACTTATAGAAACAATTGCAAACAATGAAATGCACAGTTTAGTGGCGCTGAAGCACTTACTAAGTAAGTGAGGTAGGAGATCTTTGGGAGACTCTGGTTGACGACGAACTTGAAGGCGACGGACGTGAGCACGAGAGTGAAGCTGAGCTGGAGTCGGTTCTGGGGCAGACTCCGGTCAACGGCAAATGTGGCAAACGAAAGACTACAAATTAAAAACTGAAATGAATGAAAAAGATCGTCATTACAATGATGTCACAGCAGTAATCACGTGATGTCACTAATTAAGTAGTCAGTTCTAGGCAAAGCAGCAGACAATCTGTTGCAAAATCTACTTGGTTTGCATGGTTGCTGAGAACGGTATGCGGATAGATTGGTTATTGTGTGTGTGTGTGTGTGTGTGTGTGTGTGTGTGTGTGTGTGTGTGTGTGTGTGTGTGTGTGTGTGTGTGTGTGTGTGTGTTGGTGTGTGGGTGGGTGGGTGGGTGAGTTGGTTGGTTGGTTGGTTGGTTGGTTGGTTGGTTGGTTGGTTGGTTGGTTGGTTTATTTCTTTGTTGTTTGTTGTTGGTTGTTTGGTTGTTTGGTTGTTTGGTTGTTTGGTTGTTTGGTTGTTTGGTTGTTTGGTTGTTTGGTTGTTTGGTTGTTTGGTTGTTTGGTTGTTTGGTTGTTTGGTTGTTTGGTTGTTTGGTTGTTTGGTTGTTTGGTTGTTTGGTTGTTTGGTTGTTTGGTTGTTTGTTTGTTTGTTTGGTTGTTTGGCTGGCTGGCTGGCTGGCTGGCTGGCTGGCTGGCTGACTGGCTGGCTGGCTGGCTGGCTGGCTGGCTGGCTGGCTGGCTGGCTGGCTGGCTGGCTGGCTGGCTGGCTGGCTGGCTGGCTGGCTGGCTGGCTGGCTGGCTGGCTGGCTGGCTGGCTGGCTGGCTGGTTGGTAACCTAGGCTAGTGTTTGTGGAATTGGTTGGTAACACCTGCCTGAACTTAAAGTTCAGTACTGACAGAGGCACCAGTTAACATTTTAAATATGTAAACGTAATATACATAAACCCATAAAGGTGAGCGTGTGACTGGCGACGTAACGACAGCATCTGTGCATTGGCGATCTACTCCAGGTGGATAGAGATAGATGGATGGATAGAGACGTGCGAATAGAAGACGACACAGAACACTGTTGCTGTGTTACTGATGGAACACTCCACTACGTATGTCGTATGTCGTATGTCGTATGTCGTATGTCGTATGTCGTATGTCGTGTGTCGTGTGTCGTGTGTCGTGTGTCGTATGTCGTATGTCGAGACAACACTGAAGGTGTGTCCGTATAATTCGCCGTATCCCTACAGATACTGAAACACTTGACACATTAATCCCTGGGTATCGAACTCCGTTTTGACTCTTCTGAAGAAGAATTCAACTGTCCTGCGACTGCCGCGTATACAAATAACCAGGTACTTTTTCACTCAGGTCAATGTACCAGGACAACGTATAGCGACAAAGATTCGAAACATCAACAAAGATGATCAAACTAGGGATCCCGAGAAACACAAACCCGAAATGTACACAAATTGAACACCCGACGCTTTAACCACTGCCCCACCGCGCTCCACTCTGTCATTACGTAGACTAGACCTAGCGGCGACGTCGGCCTCTACTCACCGTGATGAGGAAGATGTTCCAGAAGAAGTAGGCTGGACGCCTCGCCGCCTGACACTTGACGCACAGCGCCGTGCGGCGGATGAGGGGGTCGGAGTACTCGTTCACCAGGTCCTTCTTCTCCGTGTAGATGAACTTGTACAAGTACCACTCCTGCTCGTCGATGAAGCTGCGTCGACTGACGGCGTGGAGCTCGCGCTCGTCCTCCTTCAACTCCACCTCTGTCGCCGCGCGCTCTGACGTCACAGTCACCGTCAGGTCCTGCAGCCGACGCCATCTTGGTTATTCTAGATAGATTTAGACCGAGTTCATTTTGCCGAGGTTTTACACACCAGTAGTCATGATCTACACTGCGCGACAATTCAATCAAGGCGATCTACACTTCGGTCTATGCTACAACAATATCCATTCGACACAATTTCAAGTTATCTGTTAACTTCCAGGCACGTTCAAGTTAACCCACGAACACAATTCACAACAGTCTTATCTGCCATAAGGTATTAATTTAACCGCGTAATTGAACTGCTTAAAGTGAGATAAAAAAAATTGAACAAACCGTACCTGTATATCGAAAGGGAAGTCTCTCAGTTCGAGGGTTTCAAGAAACATTCCTTTAATGCGTCGTTTCTCCACCACATACGCTTCCTGCGCGCTGTTGAATGTGACGGTCTGGAAGGCGTTCTCCCGAAGTTCGCCCGTCGTGTTTTCGATGATGATTTGAGGGTTCCACCGAGTGCGCCAGTCGATCTTGCGGATGCTCTGTAGAACACGTTTATATTATCGACGAAATTACGTGTCACCTGTTCAATATTCCTGCAGAGTGAGTGAGTGAGTGAGTGAGTGAGTGAGTGAGTGAGTGAGTGAGTGAGTGAGTGAGTGAGTGAGTGAGTGAGTGAGTGAGTGAGTGAATGGGTGGGTAGGTAAATGGGTGAGTGAATGAATAGCTAAGTCAGTGAGTGAGTGATGATGTGAATGTTTGAGTGTTTGAGTGTTTGAGTGAGTGAGAGAGTGATTGGGTGAGTGAGTGAGTGAGTGAGTGAGTGAGTGAGTGAGAGAGTGAATTGGTGGATGAATGCCTGAGTGAGTGACTGGGTGACTGGGTGACTGGGTAAGTGAGTGAGTGAGTGAGTGAGTGAGTGAGTGGGTGAGAGAGTGAGTGAGTGAGTGAGTGAGTGAGTGAGTGAGTGAGTGAGTGAGTGAGTTTGTGAGGGTGTGAGGGTGTGAGTAATTAAGTGGGTAAGTTAGTGGGTGAGTGAGTGAGTGAGTGAGTGAGTGAGTGGGTGCGTGACTGAGTGTGTGTGTGGGGGGGGGGTAACTGAATGATTGGGTGTGTTAGTGGGTGAGTGAGTGAGTGAGTGAGTGGGTGAGTGAGTGGGTGAGTGGGTGGGTGAGTGAGTGAGTGAGTGAGTGAGTGAGTGAGTGAATGAGTGAGTGAGTGAGTGAGTGAGTGAAGGGGTCATTGAGTGAATGCGTGTATGATGTACACACATACAGACAAGAAACGAGATCGAGGAGACATGTTGTGTCTGTGTGCTGATCTGTTATTACGTGCGTTCGTTCGTGTGTACGTACCCGTGTGATCAAGAATGTAGCCACACTAAGCACTGTGAAGTACGTTGCACCCAAAAAGACGTGGAACTCCAGAAACATATTTTATTATCAACGAAGCTTTGAATTTTAACACCAATGTGCAAAATGTATATTTGACACATGCCGTGTTACAAATTCCACGCCAAAGAAGACCCATAGTTCTGTAAACAAGTGTCTAAAGAAAGTTATAAGAATGTGACGGCCAGAAACAATGATATCAATACACTACGGATCAGAACCAACCAAGAACAAATCGAACATCAAATTAGAGAGAGGAAGTGCAGCTGGACGCCCAGGGAACAGACACACCACATTCCAGTCATGCGCTCAGGGAACAGACACACTACATTCCAGTCATACGCTTAGGGAACAGACACACTACATTCCAAGCTCATATGTCCAGGGAACAGACACACCACATTCGCAGGGGAATGGAGAGGGCGATGGAGAGGGCGATGGAGAGGGCGATGGAGAGGGCGATGGCACACGCAAGATGGAAATGGAAAGAACTGGAAATGAATGTCCCAATCAGTGTCCCGTGGAGAAGGGCCGTTGATGGTTCATGCTCCGTGAGGGAGTGAAAGGTCTAAGTCAAGTTAGTCAACGCACAGTGTAATTTAATTAATAATTAATAAATGTGATCTAAATTACGAAGTTCCCATGGTTATTGTGCGTCGGCAATTACGATGACAAGGAGATAATATATGATGCCATCGAATAACTAATGTTGACATCCATGTGGTCGGCGCAAATGCGATGATAAGAACATTTTATAATCAAATAACCAATTTGTACGTCCATGTGGTCAAAGACAGGGTCGGCAGTTACGATGACGTGAAGAGATATCATCAATTAACTAACTTTGACGTCCATATGGTCAAAGGCAGGGTCCCGCCAGGTCGACTTGACCATCACGTCCGCCTGATACTGCTCCTTCAACGTATCGATCTCTCCAATCTTCAAGAAGGTCACACAGATGGACACCTGCGGACACAACGACAGATGGACACTTACGGACACAACGACAGATGGACACCTACGGATACAACGACAGATGGACACCTATGGACACAATGACAGATGGACACCTACGGACACAACGACAGATGGACACCTGCGGACACAACGACAGATGGACACCTACGAACAAGACAGGTGGACACCTACGGACACAACGACAGATGGACACCTACGGACACAACGACAGATGGACACCTACGGACACAACGACAGATAGACACCTACGAACAAGACAGGTGGACACCTACGGACACAACGACAGATGGACACCTACGGACACAACGACAGATGGACACCTGCGGACACAACGACAGATGGACACCTACGAACAAGACAGGTGGACACCTACGGACACAACGACAGATGGACACCTGCGGACACAACGACAGATGGACACCTACGAACAAGACAGGTGGACACCTACGGACACAACGACAGATGGACACCTACGGACACAACGACAGATGGACACCTACGGACACAACGACAGATGGACACCTTCGAACAAGACAGGTGGACACCTACGGACACAACGACAGATGGACACCTGCGGACACAACGACAGATGGACACCTGCGGACACAACGACAGATGGACACCTACGGACACAACGACAGATGGACACCTGCGGACACAACGACAGATGGACACCTGCGGAAGCAACGACAGATGGACATCTGCGGACACAACGACAGGTGGACACCTACGGACACAACGACAGGTGGACACCTGCGGACACAACGACAGATGGACACCTACGGAAACAACGACAGATGGACATCTGCGGACACAACGACAGGTGGACACCTGCGGACACAACGACAGATGGACACCTGCGGAAACAACGACAGATGGACATCTGCGGACACAACGACAGGTGGACACCTACGGACACAACGACAGATGGACACTTACGAACACGACATATGCCATCGATGGACGATCACGCGTCAAATATGTGTATTCCATATACACACGCACACACGCACGCACGCACATACGCACGCACGCACACACACACACACACACACACACACACACACACACACACACAGGCATACATATCTGTGTGTAGCATTATGCAAAACGTGTTGGGCAAGTAGTTCACTCTACATTGCTCTAGTTCACTCAGCTGTATGAATGAGCTACAGACAGTGGTGAATATTTGTGTTCGAGTAGTCTTCGCGAATTAACTGTCGCGTGGCTAAATGCTTCCCAGAGAAGCCGAGATGGTGTTCGATTGAACGGGTCTGCCAGAGAGTAAAGGGAAAAGGTTTTTGACCAATCTTGAGGATTGGATACTGCGCTATATAAGAACTTACCTTTACACACATACATAGTTTTGGTACACCTACATCTTGAAACAACTTTACTTAAATATTTTATAAACGTTTTACTCAAATTAAAACAAAATTGATGTACGAGAATACATTCAAAACAAGTTATGCACAACCGAATTTTATTACAATATTATAACTAGCCGAGTAAGCCGTCGATGTTTCGGGAGAAAAGAAAATTGTGATCCCAAAATCGCATCCCTACCGCCCTGAATAAATATATTTACTCAGGGCAGTGAGGATGGAACATGCACAATTTCAGCCTGATACATGCAAAACTGAAAGAGTTACAGACTCACAGAAAAGCTGACAAACAAAAAGACATATAGACATAACGTTCTCACAACGTTATTATAACGTTTTATGTTTTACCTAGGCACTGGTGTGCGTCACTCACCTCCACCGCCGGATGTGACACTTGGCCCAGGCTCTCGCCCGTGCTGTTGAAGAGCGTGCTCATCTCGCCCGGGGCTCGACACAAACCATAGTCGTTGGTGACCTACGCGAGAGGGGAAATATAACGTCCATTAGTGTGACTAGTGCAACCATAACATGGAACTCACGTCACTCTCTAAGGTGTTTTATTTGTTTGATCGACGGCGGGAGCGTGGTTGCATATATGTTGATTATCTTAACTCTTTCACGTAAGAGACACAACTGCCAAACCCACCCCCTTAACTGTATACAGACAACTCGCGGTACACAACTAATTCAGTGAGGTCATCGTACAGAGGTCAAGGCAGGGGACACAGAGGCCTAACAATTGGCGCAAATTTACTTATCGACCTTCAGACCTCAAGCTGAGTGCGACAATTCTTTCTGCATGTCAAAGTCATCACGTTGTCATATCTTACGACAAAGACGACCGCGACTTAGATGGAGACTCCAAGCAGGTCGGCAGACCTCGTTCACCAATCAATTCACTCACTTCTCTACTCTCGTTGCTGTTTCCTGCTTCTTGGTAAGTCCATCAGTATTCGCCGGAAGTAGTCGCAGTTACGTGACGACTGTCCACGGAGATGTCATTGACTTTAAAATGATATCTTGCTTCAAAGACTTGTTTATCTACATGACGACAGAGTCGATCTGATTTGCAGCGTAGTTTGTTTGAAGTGACACGGATGCATTTGTTACTCTAGGCAAGCATCACACATCGCATTAATTTGTTCTGTTTGACATGTTGTAAATCTATAAATTATTCATTATCCGAGTGTGGTCGCGATAAACATAAAAACTAGCCGCTATGAGGAAGTAGCGAGCCAACATGTGCTTCCTGTGGGACGATTCCTACGCAAATATCCCCAACTATCTGTAGCCATGTAATCTTTCATATATCCAAATGACCCAGTGGAAAGCTGAGAGAACAACCTCGCCCAAGATTGAAGATTCTACACATGTATGGTCCGAACCCGGGTTCTCCCGAATAAGGGTCCGATGCTCTGGTCACTGTGCGCCACGGTTACTATATACAACATATCTACGTTCATATTCTGTTCTAGCGGCTACATTTTCGTGACAAATGATTACGTCACATTCAAAAGATCAACTCACATGGGTCAGAAAGTCTATGTTTATCTAAAGACGACGAAACTTGTCCGGTGAAAGATATTAACATGACGTTCTAAGAAATGACTCTTGATTGATCCTGGTTCATGTCACGTTCTGAAGACTAACTCTCATGTATGAAATGATATTGTTGTCTTAAGATGTACTCTGTCGGAAGACAGATGTGGTTCTAAAAACTAACTCTCCACAAAGAAAGATGTTCACGTCTTGTAACGATGATTAAGACTCACGCCTGACATATGTTGTTCGTGCTAAACCACCTCCCGAGTTGAGAAATAATGTTCGTATTACATTCCAGATACTAATTCTGCGGAAGACAGATGTCCGCGCTATGTTTTTTAACCAGTCTAATCGAATGCGATGTGATTTGTTGACGAAACCGTAAATTAACACTACAATGTTGCATATTTCTATTTCTAGCGTGTGTCTCTAAATTCATGCAAGCATCCGAATTGACGCTTATTGCGAAGATCGGCTCCTTGACGTGATGCAACTTCATTGCGAGCTGCTATGATTAGTTGTTTAATTAAGTCTGACAACAGTTCAAAGTAAAGGTCGTAAATCGAATCTTGCCTGATAAATGTACACACCGGATATAGCTGGCTGATATACGGGTTATACGTGTCACTGTGCGCTGCTGATCTAATTTGGATGATAACAATAAATGATTACTAAATATTGACACATTGACACAAGTTGCCACAATATGTGTGGGACGCAGGTGACTGACTGTGGCACTAATGGGGCGATGGACGACCCAGCCATAGGGACTGGTGGGGACCATCGGGGAAATAAAACATAACTCCGAGGAACATATGTGCGTCGACATCCGCCCGGGGCGACATATCAATCGTTTACGGTGGTGCCACCTTGAGAAATGAACAGCAACAAATTCTCTTGGGTAGTAGAAAGGTCCTATTTGTTTAAGATTGTTAACTGACAGAACAAGGGCAAGACAAGATGCGTTAAGCTTAAACAAGCGTCAGTGTGGGGGTTTAGTTTGGTTGTTTTGTGGATCTTGGTGTACTGATATTTCACTAATTGCCTCCTGTTTTGTCCTCAAGTGAGATGCAACTGGGATTGTATCCAATTCCTAAGCCCAAGCCCGTCCACTAATAATAATAATAATAATAATTATTATTATTATTGTTGTTATTATTATTATAACAACAACAATAAGTACTTGTAAGTGTGTGTGTGTGTGTGTGTGTGTGTGTGTGTGTGTGTGTGTTTGTGTGTGTGTGTGTGTGTGTGTGTGTGTTTGTGTGTGTGTGTTTGTGTGTGTGTGTTTGTGTGTGTGTGTGTGTGTGTGTGTGTGTTTGTGTGTGTGTGTGTGTGTTTGTGTGTGTGTGTGTGTGTTTGTGTGTGTGTGTGTGTGTGTGTGTGTTTGTGTGTGTGTGTGTGTGTGTGTGTGTGTGTGTTTGTGTGTGTGTGTGTGTGTGTGTGTGTGTTTGTGTGTGTGTGGGGGGGGTGGATGGATGGGTGGGTGGGGGTCAGTGGGTAGGTGGGTGTGTACGTGCGTGTGAGTGTGTGTGTGTGCGCGTGCGTGTGTGTGTGAGTGTGTGTGTTTGTGTGTGTCTGTGTGCGTGCGTGCGTGTGTGTGTTTGTTTGTGTGTGTTTGTGTGCGTGCGTGCGTGCGTGCGTGCGTGCGTGCGTGCGTGCGTGCGTGCGTGCGTACATGTGTGTAACCCAGTGTGAGTACCCCATTCAGTCACACGAGTCGTGACAGAGGTGTCGACTGCGTGGCTCAGTCCATTCCGCTGACTACTTAGAAATAAAATTACAAAACGTGAATCGCCTCGCCCGCACTACATGAACAAGTTGGTGACTTCGCCCAAACACACGAAGGAATGGGTCAGAAATGTTAATCCATTGATGTACCCTTGTATTTTGTCGTCCCATGTGACGTCACATGTTCCTACGACGTCACTCCCGTCGGCCGTGAAGCTGAGTCGCCGCGTCACTGCACTCTTGGCAGCTTCGGCCGGTGCGGGAATAAGCATCATTGCGTTGCCATGGAAACAACATCCCTATCTTAATAAATGCGGTTGTAGGGGCCCGCGACGGCCGACGTCAGACGGATGAAGCGGTGGCGTGGTCGGCGCCTGGACGGCCCTGTGGTGGTTGACGCGACTACAGCCGACTTGCCGCCGAAGCGAGGCAGGAAGACCGCACCTATCGTCCTAGCAGACGTACGACCACATTTGACCTCTCCATAGACGGCCATTATAATGTTTCCTTCATTTCCTATCAGATTTGAAAAGATCTGTTGTAAAAAAACTGCACACCATATATAACCTCTACTGGTGGACGTGCCCTGGAAAATTCGTGAAATTCTAATACCTCAGTTTCCCACAAACCACCTTTAAGCCTAACACCCCTTCATTCCTGATAGAATCAGACAGTAGTTTGTCGTGTTGATATCACCAAGCTAAATGACACCAGTGTCAATGGGGCGGGTCGGTCCGTGTATATACCGTTTTTTCCTTTTTCGTTTTCAAATTTGCGAACGAAAAACGGATAACGAATTCCTTTTTCGTTTTTCGTTTTCAAATTTGCGAACGAAAAGCGAAAAACGAATTCGTTTTTCGTTTTTCGTTTTTCGTTTTCAGAAGTGAAGTAAGAAAAACGAAAAACGAATTCGTTTTTCCTTTTTCGTTTTCAAAAGTGAAGTAAGAAAAACGAAAAACGAATTCGTTTTTCGTTTTTGAATTTAGGATGCTTCGGTCGCGATGCCACTTCGGCTGGCCGGTAAAAATTTGTAGTTTCGGCGGGATACTTCGGTCGCTGGCAGCGTTTTGAATACGAACTCGCAGAAATTGCATCGGCGAAGTGGTATACTACCTAAATGCAAAAACGAAAAACGAATTCGTTTTTCGTTTTTCTTACTTCACTTTTGAAAACGAAAAACGAAAAACTTAATTCGTTTTTCGTTTTTCTTACTTCACTTTTGAAAACGAAAAACGAAAAACTAATTTTTTTTTCGTTTTTCGTTCGCAAATTTGAAAACGAAAAACGAAAAAGGAATTCGTTATCCGTTTTTCGTTCGCAAATTTGAAAACGAAAAAGGAAAAAACGGGTCTACGCAGAAAAACACCGACTGTCATCTTTCATAACTGTATAGCTGTGATGCCACGCTGCACAACAAATAATTTCTATTCACTCCACGCTACACATGTCCTCACAGAAATTCAGATAAACTGCATGCATAACGCTATTTCTAGATAATAGGGTATTCTTTGGCTGGTAATGGGGGACTCCTTATAGTTGTCTTAGTGAGAAGCGAGCCAGTTGTTGCTGAACGTGCCGGGTCTGCGTTGTGATGTGCAATACGCCGGACAGCGATTGCGATACCAACTGACTGGACGCGAGACGAGACGACGGTTACTCACTCGATATAGTCGTCAATTTGGCCTGGATTCAGTCAACTGAAAGCGAAGGCGACGATGTCCCTCGGTGAGCTTGAAATGCTCTCATTGGAGTCGGTAAATATATCCTCCGCCGTACTTGTCAACCCGAGCAGACCGAAACGACGCAGATTAATGACAGCCAGTGGGAGCCGCCCCCTCATACCCACAGTCCCACCCACGTGATCCCGAGACGCCAGGTGCAGACGCCACATTCCGCGGATACAGCACCAAGAAGGTCTAGTAAAAAACCAACGATGTATAGACTATGTCACGATGGGACGGTTTGAACCCGTCAGTTGAGTGAACTTTGAGCAACTGGCTGTAACTGCATTTAATACTTGTCAAACATAAAATTGCGCGCCTTGTAAGCCTTTTTTTGCTATAAAATAGTTGCATCATAAATTAATCAGTTCACTACAAATTCGGAACGCTGCAGTGTTAAATATGGAAAAGCGAGACACGGGCTATGTATAAAATGGTGAGCGACTGTACATGACGTATATCACTTCATTGTATGCAATTATATTTGGTATAAATATTATCCATTTTAAATCTACGTATACTGACTGCCTAATCAAAAACAAGTAACCATTAAACTGCATCTAAGTAAAAAAACGCTTCCTATAAATTGAAGTATTATCCGACCATGGATCAGTCCCGTGTATGTCCCTCCCGCGAGAGCCGCACGGCGCCAGATCCTAATCTGCTGCCGTCATATCGTCAAAGACCGTCAGATGTACCGTCAGATGTACCGTCAGATGTACCGTCAGATGTACCGTCAGATGTCATTACTGTTGCATAAGACTTCTTGCGACTGGGGTTAGCTGGGCATGTACAATGTTGACGAATTATAAGTGCAGATGGTTTCTTTGGTCCAAATATCGCCATGTTGCGTGTGGGGCAGCTTGAGACACACGTTCTTTAGTTTTGGCAAGATGGGGTGCGGGGGTATTTTCGTGATCCGAGATTAGCTACATTATTTCCTCGTGAAACGTGAAAGGTCTCTTTGTCTTTGTCATTCGTGATCAGGTGCAGCCGCAGGAAGCGTCATCTGAAATGTATTCTCCTTGTCAACCGTGATTGAGGTGTCACTTTCTTCGTGAAATTTGTGGAATGTGATGACCATAATATTGTCTTCGTTAGACAAGAACATTGTATGGTTTAGTGTGAAGTATGAAAACCCAAATACTTCCCTGTGAACTGTGATGAAGGATCCCCATATACGTAACGAAAAACACTATTGTAAATATTCACAAATATGTTCAGTGAACATTAAATCAGTGGACGTTCTGTCTCGTGAATAGAGTACAGATGCTTCGGCAAACAACGGAAACGGTACAACTGACGGACAGGCGACATGTACAGATATGATGTACCTAATCGTGGGAATTATTACTCAATCCAGGGAATTATTACTCAACCGGAAGAGACTTAATCAACCACGGAGGTGATTAATCATTCGATGGAGTCGTTTATCAGCCTACTCTGCGTGCCGACCCCCGAACATCAACCCACAACGTTGGCCACATCCCATGCCATATAGCGGTTTACTGGGTCCACTGTAATGGTTACTTAGGCACCTATAAGCTAAATGCTAAAATGTTCGTCGCCATTCATGCCATACATTCAATTGAGTGTGCTATCGGTGTGAGTCAAGTGGACGTGTGACGTGGTCGGGCCAGGGGCAGACAGCGGCCGGCGGCAATACAAGGACGGCGCCAGGACGTCCTGAGAGACAGACTTCGCCGACAGGACGCGGGCCACGGGCCGACAGAACTGGTTCATATCGGTGCGATCTGCCAGCCAGCCACGAGCTGCTGAATACGTAAGTATTAAGTACACCAGACACATCAACCAGCCGAAACATGTGAATTTTTACCGACACCCAAAATGTCTAAATCGGGAAGCGAGTAATACGGTAGGCTGGCGACATCACAGGAAGGGGCCGTGCAGTGGGAGAACTGTAATTATGGCTTACCGTGGAATTGCTATGTTCGTATTATTTAGGCTCACGAGAGAAGCAAACGGGACATGCTTCACACAATGGAAGTACGTTAGAGTACATCCGAGGCAACATGCAACATCAATTAGCGATTTCAGAAAGAAAACATACACACGTCAACAGTTGATCCATAATGTGGCATAGTGCAACCAGTTCCACTGGTCACTTGATTTCAGTTTTATACGTTTTTTATATCGGGAATAAATCAACGTGTTGGCAGATTGATATGTTTACGTCACGTCGATCTGTCTTTTTAATTTGCTGGGGTGGAACGTTGTCAATGAACAATAAAGTGCTGCTCTGTCGCGTCGTGCGGTCAGCCAGCCACATCGTTGGGAGGACGCCTCCAACGGTGGGTGGACGTTATGAATCATACGTGACCAAGAAGGGAACATACATTTAAAAACACATCTCATCCACTGCACACGTTTTATTCTGTTGCTAAGTCTGGCTGTCGGTGTCAGTCTGAAGGAGCCGCACGAACCGACATCGCAGTACGTCCCAGCCAACTTCCTTCAGGCTGCTCTACGCGAGATCGGGGGAAGGGAAAGTGACGGGCATACGAGAAGGGGCCTACAACGGGAAACGGGTACGAACTGTTCAGCATCTGTGATTGTGACATCCACTGCTGTTATAACCTTGTTATGTAAAGAAACTAATATCATTCTGTTGCGTTAATGTGAATGTCTACAACATGAATTGTCCATGTGGGACTATTAAAGGTTATTGTTAGAGGGACTCAGTCAACAGTCCAGTCAACAGTAACAGGATGTCGTTGACACGCCCGAGCCCTACAGGCGAACCACGCCGACAAGTTGTCGAAATAACCTCTTATGAATCTTGCCTCCGATATTCAACGCCGAGGATGCTTTGTCTTGCTAAGAGAAGCAGCGCTATGTGCATTAAGCCCTGGGTGGTTGCACGCGCGCATGTCAAGCACGTCGGTGGCAGTCAGCCAGACGGACGTGAAGTCAACCAGATGATCAATTTCGACGCACTGTAAATCATCGATGTTAAACACGGCGCAATCAAACAGTCAAATAGACGACCGCGACATCGCTGTCTTCAATGGCTGTGACAGAGCTGTCAACAATGGCTGTGACAGAGCTGTCAACAATGGCTGACAGCGCCGTGCTTGCGATGGTAGACGTAATGCACGGCTATGTGCGTCCTGTAAAATCATGTTACAATGTACCAAATAGGATCTATGTGCGTCAAATCCTGTGTACTTTGTCACATTTACTGTCCTAGTCTCCAAGTCGGCTAGTGACACCAATCGATTCACCGACTGCCTTTGTGAAAGCGTCATCAAAAATTCGCCCTGATTCCGGGAAATTAGCACATAAAAAAGCAGCCATTCCTGGAAATGCCCGACCTTACCAGTGTTGCCAAACAGAGTATACAGACCAGGGTTCTGTTGGCTCGAACGATCATTGGTTGAGACGGCGCCTGGGATGGTCGGTACATCGACATGTGAACAGGTTGACCTGCCAAGGCGTATCGGCAGTCCACGGGGAACGTGAACAACAGAGTTTCTGCTCGATGTCCTTTAACATTAGTCAATGATACGCTAACTTTGGGGGCAAGGCGGCAGTATCACCTCCCAGGACCCGAGGTCCACTCGCCCCGCTCTTTGTTCAGTCGCGTCGTCGGACAAGTGGCTGTTGATCTACCAACTGGCGACGGGTGGAAACTTGAATGATATGTAAAGTCGTTTACGTAGGTTTACACTGTTTGTTTTACACCTGCCAGAGACCCGTAGATAGAAGGTGGCCAACAACTCCCTAGATGGAGCCAGTGTGGTGTGACAGTCGCGTCGCCACCGCCATTACTAGAGACAGGTCTGTGAATAGGAGTTTGTAAAATACTAGTCGAGTTACCCAGCGATGCTTGGGTGAAAACGACAGACACTCGTTCTGAGACGTTTGACAATTACGCCCATTGTTTCATGTGTGCCCGGAATACGTCGCGCGGTCAGACCCTAGACGCAACAACACCCAATCGTGTGACGTAGACAGTTGTTGCATGGTTAAGCCTTCGCGACTTTGAAAGCGTAATAATATAAACGCAACTATATGACAATTGCTCATACATCCAGTGACATAGTTGTAGATGGTATAATTATCTTTACGATGAGACAGAACAAATATAGCATTCCGCGGACGCAGCTCCACGTACAACCTTTTGAAATGTCGGGCCTCCAAGTTTGCCAATCCCGAACGAATTTTTCAAAAGTAAAAATATGCAAACCGCCCCAGTAGGCCTACTAATTCACATGCAAGATTTCAACTCGATGCTTGCAAAACTGACGGAGATGTTGATCCAGATATACAGAGAAAGAATAAACTGTTTTAATATAATAACATAAACTGACAAATCATGCAGCCTTTCGTGTGTAGCTGCGTGACGTGTCAGCCGGTGTACGCCCTATCGCTGGCTGGCGAACAAAAGTCCATCAATTCGAGGCTTAGACGGGACTTGTTGACGATGACGGAAGAAAATGTGCCTGCTTTGGCAACGCGACGCGAGACATGCGTTATTAACAAAGTGGAACGAGCAAGCGAAAATAAACAAAATCAACGAAGCGATCTATAAACGTTCTGTTTGTGGCATTGAAAGCCAATTCACCTTCATCCAATCCTTGCGAAAGTTGCGCTCTCTTCTCAGCTATATTGTTTAAATGTCGATTGATACGTTAAACTGTTGCTGTTATTGGCGTATCAGTGATATCGGAAGAGGTCAAACGGTGAAGTGGAATCACCCACTAGATTGCCATATTGCCGTGTGCGAGGTTATATACTTATAAAACCTTATCGTAGAGCCAAATAGGGATTATGACCGAATGTATTTATGATCTGATAGGATCGTGCCGTTGATAACATCTAGACTATTATAAAACAGTCCAGGCTGTAGCGAACCATTTCAGTCAGGATGTTGATTCGTGAACGTGAAGTGCAGCACTAGAACGAGTCGTGGTCCAAGGACACGTTCGTTGATCAGAAAGATTTTAAATTAAATGAGGTTCACTTTGTATTTCCTTTGAGACCACGACCTTCAAATAAAGTGGTCTCTTGACACGAACAGTTGTCTGGCTTCGGTAGGATGATCACCAGAGTCAAATTGAAAACGTTCACGTCACGTATGTAAAAGCATACGTTGTTTCATTGAAATCTCGCAGACAGGAATTGAAAGACAAAAGTCATCCCTGGCGTATTAGTGGAGCTGCGTGTTGTTTGTCCGTAATGCATTTAGTCGTTACGGTTCCATGGTCTCTCGCATGCATTATTCATCCCCTATTCATTACCTGTCAAAATGAACGGGTCGTTTGTGGACCAACACGCATTACTAAACATGCACGTGTGCACGTGTGTGTGCATGCAGAAAGTGTGTGTGTTCTGTGTTTGAATTCGTGTGTTAATGTTTGGCCTACTGTTGGTGTGGTGCGTGTTTGTGTGTGCGCTTGCGTGTGCGCGTGCATGCGCTTGTGTTTGTGCAAGCGCGTGTGTTTGTATATTGTGTTTGTGTACGTGTAGACGCGCTTTGTGTGCTTTCGTTAAACTATTGTTAGTACGTGTGCGTGCGCGCGCGTGTGTGTGTGCGTGCGCGTCCCTGCGTGCATCGTTGCGTTAGCGCTTGCATGCATACAACAACGCACACCTGCTGCTGTGCGAATTATTGATGGCCGGTCCGCCCGGGGCATGGCTGCGTCACGCGCGAGGACTCCACCATGTACACGCCACCACGTACACGGCTCCACGTACACGGCTCCACATACACGGCTCCTGTGTCAGTGCCAACGTACGACGCCGCTCTCGTACAGAAATAGTTGACGTTGCGGACTCACGCCCGCCCCATCATGTGCCCCTCACAACACCACTCGCACGTCTGACGTAACGCACGAAACAACAGGCACAGTAATAACACATTCACACATTCTAAACTTCTACGTCCGTGTGACGCCGGGCTATTCTCGCTTCAAGTATATCAAATCTCGGATCAGTGTCACCGCGTTACTACTGGACGACACGCACGACATTATAAATTATGCATAAAAACAACATAAATATTGACACAGTATGAAGTTCTACGCCAGTGTATATGTCCCACTTAAGGCATATACAGCGTAGAAACGATACGACAGCGACACCACTGCCTGGTCTATGTTGCACCTACCAGGTGTGGAGTCAGCGAGTCGGTGTTGGCTGTTACCTCGGCGGCGCCCGACGATGCTGTGCGTCTGTACGACGCGAATAGCGGCAGCGGCAATGTGGGCATGTATCAGCTGATCACGCCAATCCATACTCCATACAGCGCCACGCTGGTCGTTGTTCGTGTATCGATCGTCGACACACCTGCCGGGAAACTCTGGTCCGGCAGAGGCCGACCTCTCGACACGGTCAAGTGCCTGCCGAGTGTGGCGGGAGGAGCCGGCTCTGGACGAGGTACTGGCCCGGGGAGTGTTGACTCCTGCGTCACGCAATACCGAGTGAGGACCCACGACGAAGTGGGACAGACACATCAACGTGGGCTGCATCATGACTCACATCAGGCCGAGTCGATCTAACCAACACTGCTCCCACCGGCTGATGGTGTAATTGAACTACGTGCTGTGTTTTTGTACTCGTCGGTGGCGGCTGTAAGAACGAAATACGTGTCCAGATATATTTTTGATATATATGATGTCGACTTCGAAGCTGTTGTCAAAAGCCTACAACAAGCTACGGGTGACATTATGATATCCGAGGGAGGCACTGGGAGCCGCAGACGCAACCCTGGGAGGTTGGGGTTGACATCGTGCATGTCTGCATGTCAACGGGAGATGGATTGGTGGCACTCGGAAAAAGTTGTTTAGAACGCCCACAGCCCAGGTGTCGGGTTGTCGACAGGAGGAACGTGTTGGGCGCACGAGGCCCGGCGTTGTATTGGTTACGGTGGTCGGGAGAAACCACAGCTTGCTGAATGCAGAACCTGTGGAGCTCGTTACGATGTCATAATACCTAATAAATAGGTCTAAATAATCCCTTAACACAGCGATCAATCGAGAGTTCTGCAATTGCTCCGAGCCGTTTAAAAACACGCGTGCATCCTCAACTTTGTGTAAATCCACTATCCAATTTGTGTGCGAGTGAGTTACGATTAAAAAAAACCGTGTAATTCACTTGCACTTAGAACCGCCAGGGCGAACATGTTGGAAAAATACGACTGTAAACCTGAACACGTGTGCAGGTGCGGTCAGTTGTAGCCCAGACTGTGATCACTTGCTTTAACCGAGTCGTTAGTTGCCTGGGCAGAACTTAAATGGTTCCCGCTATGGCCGAACTTTACTGACTGGGCTATTACTAAGGTAGTTACAAACTTACTTTAGAAAAAGAAGCGCAAATCTGTGTATAATTGTTAGAGGGAGGATATTTAATACTCGACCCGGAATCAGAAGACAGTGTTGTAATTTGCAACGAAATGTTTGCTATCTTAAACGTGGAAACGCTGAACGCGGTTCGTGAAATATTTCAAATTGCGAACTTTGTTATGAGCGTAACAAGCTAACTCGTCACAACTAGGCATGCAGCAAACTTTCTAATTGTTATCTTTTACTGGCGGAATGTGAACAGTTGTGAACATAATGCAAAGTAAAAAATACTAAAACTAGAAACAAACAAACTCGTTTTAAGAAGACTCGTTGTCTACTTACCAACAAAGTGCTGTTTGAAGACGGGGGAATTCCCGAAGTGCACTGTATTAAATTATAAAGTGTTCTGTGTTAAATTTTAAAGTGCACTGTGTTAATTCATAAGTAAATGAATAAGAAGATCGAAGTCCGATCTTTTTTCTAATACTGTGCAAGTATACCACATATCTCACTCACTCCATCCCTCACCTACCCATCCATCCACTCAATCACTCACTCATTTGTCCAATCACCCATCTCATTGATTCGGGGCTCACAAAGCGTCTAAAGGAAAATCAATGTATCTGTCTGGAAACAGACGGTGAAAGTGTCCTAGTCCGGCTGCATGTTTTCGTGTTTACTTTCACTGCCCTTTGCTCGTACGGCGACATCGTCTCCTTCTTCCATCATGTCCTTACGGCGACGTCGTCTCCTTCTTCCATCATGTCCTTACAGTGACGTCGTCTCCTTCTTCCATCATGACCTTACGGCGACGTCGTCTCCTTCTTCCATCATGTCCTTACAGCGACGTCGTCTCCTTCTTCCATCATGTTCTTACAGTGACGTCGTCTCCTTCTTCCATCATGACCTTACGGCGACGTCGTCTCCTTCTTCCATCATGTCCTTACAGCGACGTCGTCTCCTTCTTCCATCATGTTCTTACAGTGACGTCGTCTCCTTCTTCCATCATGACCTTACGGCGACGTCGTCTCCTTCTTCCATCATGTCCTTACAGCGACGTCGTCTCCTTCTTCCATCATGTCCTTACAACGTTATCGTCTCCTTCTTCCATTATGTCCTTACAGCGACGTCGTCTCCTTCTTCCATCATGTCCTTACAGCGACGTCGTCTCCTTCTTCCATCATGTCCTTACAGCGACGTCGTCTCCTTCTTCCATCATGTCCTTACGGTGACGTCGTCTCCTTCTTCCATCATGTCCTTACAGCGACGTCGTCTCCTTCTTCCACCATGTCCTTACAACGTTATCGTCTCCTTCTTCCATTATGTCCTTACAGCGACGTCGTCTCCTTCTTCCATCATGTCCTTACGGCGACGTCGTCTCCTTCTTCCGTCATGTCCTTACGGCGACGTCGTCTCCTTCTTCCATCATATCCTTACAGTGACGTCATCTCCTTCTTCCATCATGTCCTTACAGCGACGTCGTCTCCTTCTTCCGTCATGTCCTTACGGCATCATATCGTTCTGCCATCAGCTAGCGGATTCAGCCCCTCCGGCTGATTCTTTGGGTATTTTTGCAAAACAAGATTCTAAATTCTGCTCAGTTGGTAAAAAAATATGATTTCCAAAATTACGCGCGGTATCCATGAGGTATTCTGGAAGCTGAAGTCGTTCGTACAGTACAGCTGAGTGAAATAGTACATCATAGAATGTACTTTAAAATAACAACAAGATGGTTCTACACCAAAATATCTCGACTGGGAACCTAAGGTTCTAATAATTACTGTACGGCTGTATCATAAACCGCGATATAAACGACACCATGGCACTCCGACGTGTCACACTATTAAACGAATGCCAAGGCGCTCATGTGCGAAGGTCACCTGTAGAAATGGGGCGGAAACCTGATTTATGATATTGTTGAGTGTTTATTTCCTTTATGGTGTCAGTGATTCCGATAAAACAATTACGTTATTGCTGCATGATACCATATAACGTAAAGGCATCTCTGCAAAACCTCAGCCAGTTTGCATGTGATGCGTAATTATGACCGTTGATTATGCACTTGATGGATGCATTAATTATTAATGAATCCAACGTTGCGATATTTACGGATGGTTCACACGATAGTGACCGTGCGGTCTGAAAGATAATCTCACAGGTCACTACAATGACATAAACTAATTGTCTGTTCTACAAATGTAAATATTGACTGCTCTGTTACCTAGTAGTTTTTGTTTATTAACAATTTACATCATGTTTTCGTTGATTTATTGAACGTCAGGCCTTGACATTAAGGTTCTGTATTCATTTTTTGTTAAACATAACTTGATAAACGCATCTGGACATCGGTTTCTAAAATCGAGGTCCTGCTTAAGTAAAACATGTTATGTTTTTTGAAGATGTCACCAAGACCGTAGACGAGGCATCACTCGTAGATGTGTTCTACTTAGATGTTTTAAGGTCTTCCGCAGTGTCACGTCAAAGACTACTACTTAATCTAAAGGCCCTTGGCATAGGAAATGGTAGGATTGACTCGATAGAAAAAAATGACTTAGTGATCAAAGACAACGAGTAGTAGTTGATAGGGAGGCTACACACTGGAAATCTGTTTTGAGTGGAGTACCGCAGGGATCAGTATTGGGACCGATTTTATTCTTAATATATATCAATAACTAGGATGAAGATAGAACAAACAAGGTGTTGAAATTTGCGGATGATACAAAAGAATTTAGAAGGATTAAAAGTGATGGAGATAGACAGCATTTACAAGATGATCTTATTAAGTTGATCAAATGATTTGAAAAGTGGCAAATGTTGTTCAATTTTGGGAAATATAAATGCCTCCACTCGGGACATGGGAACGAATATGTACAATATGCAGTGGGTAGTACTGTACTAAGTAGTACAATATACAAAGGGTCGTAGTACTGTACTAAGTAGTACCGTAAAGGACTTAGTTAACTATTAGTGCTGAGATGAAAGTTTCAGAAGAGTGTGGAATTGCAGCATCGATGGTAAATACAATTATTAGACTAATTAGGCGAAATATAGTGTACATGCAAAAATTCTAATAATGTTGCTGTACAAAACAATAGTTACGCCCAATTTAGAATATTATATATTGTACACAAAATAATACAAAAACTGAGGATTAGTTGCGAGATACGTCTATTGTTGTTTAACACCACTAGAGACCAGGAGATTGAGAGATCAGACAGAATTGTTTAAAATATAGAATGGTTATAAAATAGTCACATCAATATTTATTTATCGGTTAAGGAAGATAGAATGACCAGAGGACATGACACGGTGCCGCACTAACTGTCGAATTCGCTTCCTGTCAGTGTTCAATTTGAAGGTAATCGTTTCATGCCGCCGGCGTCTAAACACCTATCTCTTTAATGCTTCCTATCCCCCTTCCTAGCACCTTCACCCATCCGTCAACGACTCACGCTGTTATAATGATCACAAGATTGCTTAATCCCTTGGTGTTGTCGAGTCACTGAGCCTGATCTTCGAGAATATTGGCGCACAAAAAGTCATTATTATTAAGTTATATTAGCAAAGAAGCAGTATAGACAAGATATTGTTCTTCTTTTCACATAAAAAAAAACATTAAATTAATGTAACACGATTATGTGGGTACACAGAGACAGATTATCTGTGGACCCTTGATAAGCCAAAGGTATATAGATACTTCTCTAGGTGGCACTCCTTTTAAATCTAAATAGCAAACTAGTAGCACTTGCATCGCCTTCGATTTTAGCACAAGGTAACTCTACTGTAAAAATAAAATAAAAACAGTTTGTCTGTTGAAAACACATTTTATTCCATTTTTATTATAAGGAATGCTTAAATAGTTCTGTAAACTGTTACATGTACTAATGTACATAGTATGTAATTTCATAACCTTGTTGATTTAAACTACAGATCCAAACCAGCGTACGAATAAAATGATTTTCCCTTTGTATCCACGTATCTAGAAAGATAGCAACCAACATATTCACAAGCATAATCAAGAATTTGTAGCTGACAAAACTGGACCAAGAAAACAGGTCTGCTCGTGGTGTTTTACATCATAATCGCGAGGTGTACCACTTGTACCTCACAGATGGCTGAGTGCATAGTAACATAATTATGGATATCACTGTGTATTCCTACTGCCACATACAACATGGTAATGGACAGTGACATACCTGTGCCAGCTCAATCCCACAGAACAGTGGCGAAACTGTTCAACCCAGAAGAACCGAACATTCTTCAAATCACAACGGTAATGGTCAACTTTCATCAGTGACTTAATTGTCACATGCATGCTAATAAGTCAAACCACCTGTAGCCACAACCAACATGAAAAAGGGCCCTGCGTATTATATCATTATAAGAGAAAATAATCCTGAAACACAGTTTGAACATGTTGTAATTATTTTCTGTCACTTCTGATGGTAAATCATGATAATACATGATAACGACAAGGCAGACATAGAGTTATAAGCTATAATCATGTCATGGTATAATTGTCATGGGGCTACTACTACTACTACTACTCATTACTGGCGATTCTGTATACAACCATTACCCTCAGGTGCAGTTAAGTGGCATGTGTCCCTTTCCCATAAGTAGTGCAACAAAATATCCTAATTCACGTAATGTTTAACACAGATCGCCCCGTGAACTTATCATGTAGCACCATTACACATTACCGGGTGAAAGTTCAGCCAATCTTCCTGCATCAACATTACACAGGTATTAATATAAAGGTTTTCAGGTGACAAATATAATCGTAACTCCTGTTGTCATTCTAGCCATTATTGTTCTGTAACCTCAAATAAGTACATAAAAATATTCAACTAAAATAGGGAAATAGTAAAAAGCCAGGTAACCAGTGGCAAATTTTCTTTCTGCTTTTTATGGGCATTTTCCAATTTTTTTACACATTGATATTAACATTTATATCTGAATGACAAAGCTTAAAATATGTTGTTTAGAAACAAAGCAAATCAGAAATGTTATGCCTTCAAAACATCAAATAGCAACCTCTGTGTCTAAGCATATTGTAATTTAGTATTTCATTGATTCTGCAGAGCCAGACTTGATGGTTGTAAAATATTACACTTTTCTAGAATGACTGAAATTACTTGTAATATATAGATGGCATACTATAGAACCTGAGCTTACCAATCCACCAATTGAAAGCCCATGTCATCCCTCAGAGCTTACCAAATCCACCAAACATAAGTCCATCTCATCACTTCATCCACTAACCAATTGTGAGCCCATTTCATCACCTCAGAGCTTACCAATCCACCAAACGTGAAACCATTTCATCACTTCAGACTTTATCAACACACATACAACATACACAAATCTTGCTTGATCATTATGTCACCTATCAACAAAAGAACTGCGTCTTGTGTTGTAATTTTTTCACTAATTTCTGACTAAAAAAATTCGCCTTCCAAAACTTCCCTGATTTCAAGACACATGTACACATATTACAATATACAGGCCCAGTTAAGTTATATAAGTAGCCAAGCTCACTGACATTGTCAACTTAGTGAATCTGTACCACAGGATTTCCAAGATTCAGCAATACGCAACAATGCCAGAACTATACATCACCAGAATATATTTATTCTTACGTTTTTGTATAGTATAAAGAATACCACTATGAAAGAAATACAGTGTGTATATACTTGTCTGCCGATACATATTTGTATACAGATATCTAGTGACAAAATATTTTATATAAAACTAATCAATTTTTCCATATGCAAAACATATTTCATAAAATACATTCATCATTACTTTGAATGCCCAACTCATCTGGAACTAAATCTGATGTCATCAAACATATCCAAACCTAAACCTGTCTTTGAAGTAGTCTATAAATCACCTGTAGAAAATATTACGTCTCCTCTTAACATACATTATATGCAATGGTGATGTTTTCTGTGTCGTGTATGTTGTATATTTCCACGCCTCTACAGCCGTCTCTCAGCGACAGATGATGTTCACTTGTAGTACGCGTCGTGCCACATCTCTCCAGACGCCTTCAGAGACCTGTGGACAGAGGACACTATATCGTAAAGTAAACATCTGACGAAACTAAAATATTTTACAAGATCTAACAAAACAAGTCTGGACGAACCAACTTGTTGTTTTATGGCGGTGTCTTCAAGAAAATAATAAACCGGTGTTGTTGACATGTTGTTGTTTTATGGTGGTGTCTTCGAAAAAATAATAAACCGGTGTTGTTGATATGTTGTTGTTTTATGGTGGTGTCTTTGAAAAAATAATTAACTGGTGTTGTTGATATGTTGTTATTTTATGGCAGTGTCTTCGAAAAAGTAATAAACCGGTGTTGTTGATATGTTGTTGTTTTATGGTGGTGTCTTCGAAAAAATAATAAACTGGTGTTGTTGACATGTTGTTGTTTTATGGTGGTGTCTTTGAGAAAATAATAAACTGGTGTTATTGACATCTTGTTGTTTTATGGTGAGGTCTTCAAAAATAACAATCCGATGTTGTTGACATCATAATACAGCCTATTTTACAAACAAATACGCACCCACGCACACACACAATGCTTCCATCAGTGCCCAAACTGATGACGTGAGGACCTACCCAATGACATGAGGACCTACCCAATGATGCCAGGACCTACCCAATGATGTCAGGACCTACCCAATGATGTCAGGACCTACCCAATGATGTCAGGACCTACCCAATGATGTCGGTGAAGCCTTGCCACAGTGGCTTGCAGATGTACGGGATGTTGTGTTTCTTGCACAGCGAACGCACTAGAGGCACCGCCTTGCATAGATTGTTGCGGGGCATTGTGGGAAATAAGCTGCAATAAACAAACACAATTTGTTGATAATGTTCTGTTCACAATCTTTGCATAATATCATGTCAATAGGCTTATTAAGAGTGTAACAGATGTTCAACTTCCAAAAGTGTTGTCAAATATATATAACTTACACTGTTCTAACAATGCACAATTGTTCTTAGACGAAAAATGTCTCACTATTGTTAACACTTCTATCAGCATTTTCTATACTCGTATCAGTATTGTCAAAACTTCTATCAATGTTATCGACAGTTATATTGATGTTGTTTTTAATCATTTTGTATAACAACAACAACACTAACCATACAGTGTATATCAATCTGCCATTGTATCTAGACCTCTATCAATAGTGTCTATACTTCTATCAATAGTGCCTATACTTCTATCAATATTGTCTATACTTCTTTCACACCAGTACTTAACGGTCACATCACTATTGACATGAGTAGTTTCCATGGAGACAAGAGGCACTCACTGGTGTTCGATCTGGTAGTTGAGATGACCACTGAACCAGTCGTTGAAGAGCGAGCCCTCGATGTTGCAGGTGGCTCTCAGCTGCATGCTCACCCAGTTGTCTGCCTTCTCGTGGTCCACCTCGCACGGCAGGTGGCTCATCTGGGTCGCCCACACAAACCAGTGGCTCTCCAGGAACCTGCGGGTCAGAGGTCACGGGTCAGAAGTTATAAGTCACAGCTATTCGACAGAGGTATCAAGTTAAAAAAGTGGCATCTGTCTGGTGGATGGTTTCAACTGCCCGGAAGCAATGATAAGCTTTGACCACGTGCGGGGGGGGGGGAGATGTCTTCTGGAGACATACCAGAGTCATAATGTAACAAAGTACATTTACAGTACTTAACGTTTACTTTTTTGAGTAAAGTAAATTTTTTGGAGGTACTTTTAGCTATAACGAAATACAAATATAAGTACTTTTTGTTAAAGTAACAAAGTACTGAGTACTGATACTTTCTTGGTTAAATTTGTGACGCTCCTAAAATGTTTAACAAATGATCTATGTCAGATGCAGTGTTTGCAGCCATTTAAAATAGTTACAGAAATTAAATACTTTTGATTTTACGTCAAGTACATATTTTCCCTTTTACTTCAATACATTTAAAAAAAAGTACTTTACTTGAGTACCTTTTGCTAGAGTTACTTTTACCCAACTACAAATAAATCTAGTTGTTACAGCCCTGAGACAAATATAACTTGGTTCCCTGAATCCTCTGCTGGGCTCTTTATGGACATAAGGCACACATTCGAGGCACACACCCAAACAACTGTATTGTGTTCTGCACATTCAGTTTAAAAGTTGGTAGTCTATTTAGAATATTTTTGTACATAATCCAATTGTTTTGATCACAGCACAACTTGCAGTGTTAGAAAATAAAATACAAACAAATCAAATGTAAAACAGTAAGTCCCCACACACGGTATCAGTGCATGTGCTGTGTGGATTCAGTGTTTCGTAAAATGTGGGTTTGAAAGGGTTAACAAGACTGTACTGCTTAATCAGTGTATCAAAACAATTGTCATGGTATACATCATAAATGTTGTGATACATGCAAAAGTGCAGTTTTCTTTCACCCACCTCACAAACATGAAGAGGCCAAAGACACCAGCGAACCCCAGCATACTGTTGAACATGAGCTGGTAGCGGATGAAGAACGTGGCTGTCCAGAAGATCTCCTGTGAGGGAGGCAGAAATACAACCAGTTACACAGACAACTGTAAGGATCATGGATGTAAGATGCATCTAACATGTTTACTGTAACAGTCTGTAGCCTGTGGAAATAGGTGAATAATGTGTAACCAATGGAAATATGTTGACAATAAGCAGATGCAGTGACAATGCAGTGACAATGCAGTGACAATGCAGTCAGATTCTGAGAACAGACACAGCTCAGCTGAAGGTATGTGGCGCCACCTGGTGAATCTACTACAACCCATGACAACTCAACATGTTATGAGAAGAATTTTATAATCATGACTTATGTAATTACAAAAGCTATTGGTTAATAGTACTCACTACTGGTAATGAGTTTACAGTTCAAGGAAGCCTTCTCACTACCATCCATGCATCGTACTTAGTTTACCACACAAGTAAGGCAGTTGGTGGCAGGCCAAACTCTCATCACCCACAAGGAATATCTGCTTCCTCAGACTAAACGCTGGCTTTTAGCATCATCACTATGCTCCATTTTACTTCCAACCTCCTACTCAGCAAACTTAACAAATTGAGACAGAGAATAAAATATTCATACATGAATCACCGTCTGTGATTGAACCTATTATGGAGGAATGACGCGTGACATTGTGACGTGTGACATTGTGACATTGTAACACTGTGACGTGTGACATTGTGACGTGTGACACTGTGACACTGACGTGTGACGTGTGACATTGTGACGTGTGACATTGTGACGTGTGACATTGTGACACTGTGACGTGTGACACTGTGACGTGTGACATTGTGACACTGTGACGTGTGACATTGTGACATTGTGACATTGTGACGTATGACATTGTGACGTTGTGACGTGTGACATTGTGACGTGTGACAGAGTGAGACGTACCGTCCACCTCTTGCGACGGATGAGGTAGTAGGGGATCTCAAAGTTGAAGTAGAGCGGCAGCAGCAGAGGCGGCATAGCTGGGAGAACAAGTGACTCGTGTAGACGGCAACGACACTTTCTCAAAGCTGAATATACATTTAACATTCTCTTCTTTGTGGATTAATCAGTGAAAGGGTACGTCAGGTTAACTTGAAAGTTTCAGATATGTGATTAATCAGTGAGAACCAGTCCCTTATTTGCGTTATTTCAAATTCAATTAGTGTCTTAAAGGGAAAACAAAGTCAATGTTTGGATCATATGGGATTAACAGAGTGAATAAAAAGTAACAACTTCCAACAACAATCATATTTTTAACGTCAGTGGTTTACCAGGAAAAAAATGTAAAACACATAGACATAGAAAGTCTACAGACTACGCCATTTTAGAAACAAAATGACGTCAGAGAGTCTTCTTGGTCGGCGTGAACTGTGCATGCATATTATTATCTGTTACTTTCTAACCTAACCACGAAAACGACCGCCAACAGCCGCCAAACTTCTCCCCACATTTCTTACATACATATACATACACTACATTACAAAAAAATCACTTGTATTCGTCTAACGAAGAAAATTCACAACAGAAACGCAAATCTTGGCGAACGGCAACTCGACAACTTCGACTACCGTAAACTCGCTATTATAAGTTAGCTTTACACAAAATACCGCTAGATGGCGCGCGAATATTTATTAACCTTACTGCATTCGCACGCGCGAATTAGTTTCATTAATTATAAATAATATAATAATAATTAGCTGCATCACTATGATCTACAGAAAATGTTAAACGGCAAACTAAGGCAACGCTTTGGTGATATGGGTCTAATAGAGTTGATAAAAAATAACAATTTAATATACAAATATATAATTTTATTAGTTTATTTTATATAGCGCCAAATCCACAATTCTATTCTCTTCTATTCAACATACTGTTATTAAAGTATATGCAATAATAAGAATGCTACCCACAGGTAATATTTAAAAATAAATATTAAAAATACATGTGTCTGCATAATTATCCAACATTGCCTATTAGTTATAAAAGAAAAAGGAAATTACGTGTTTTTCAATGAAGTCACATTGTTTATTTTATCAATATTTCTATAAACATCCCGCGTGTACTGCGAGCATGCAAGCTTATATTACATAAGCGATGTTTTAACAATAATAACTAAAACAATAACATGTTAATATTACTGTTTTTAAATCCTTCTTTTTCTACCACCATAATATTTCCCATATATTCATATTCCTTTTTACAGTTTAGAGATTTATTGTTCCGATAATTAATAAAGTGTCTTGTTCAAAAATAATAATTATTACATATCTGATGGTGGAAATGTCATTCATGAGTAGAACAAATAGCTTCAGTAATATGTTCTTATGCATAATGGTTGTGTATGTGCTGAATAAAAATTATTATTACGTCGTACTTATTTTACTACTTTAATTATTTATTACTATTAACCATACTTTTATATTCATTTATTTCAATTGTTGTTATGTAATTTGTATGTTTATTTATGACTGATAGGTCAGCTTAGTTAATGATATAGAAACATGTATTTTCATTATTTATTTTTAAATAATATTATCTGAGTAGTTTTCTCTTTATTGTATTTTTAATAGCATTATTTTGTGAAGCGCCACAAACAATTATGGATGTGGCGCTACATAAATAAAATATTATATTATAATAAAAACAATTGTTTGTTTATTTAATATAGCGCCACATCCAATTTAAACTTGTTCATGGCGTTTTACATAAATTAAAATGCTAAACAACAAATACACACCAGAAGAAAAAAAACATAAATATACTAGAAACATATATGAACAATTATAAAAATAAAATATCAATATAAAAATAATAAAACTTATAATTTCCTGCAAATCATAGTGATGATAATAATTAATTATTATTATTATATTATTTATAAGTAATTAAACTATTTCGCGCGTGTGAAGTAAAACAATTAAATATTAGCAGTCAGAAACGTGGCGTCTAGCGGTATTTTGTGTAAAGCTTTTAAAAGCGATTTTACGGTACCGCTGAGCGGTCGAACAAGTTGTACTCGAGATCTGCGCGTTTTTGTGTGTGAATTTTCTTCGTCAGAGGAATGCAAGAGATTTTATTACATAATGTAGTGTATGCATATGTATGTAAGATATGTGAGGAGAAGTTTGGCGGCTGTTGGTGGTCGTTTTGATGGTTAGGACAATCAAATCGGGTCGTCTAGGATCCGCGCTGTGTCTGTGACTGTCCAAACGAATCCACCGAACCACTGTTTCAGTTCTGCTCGATTCATAGGTTAACAAGAAGACATCTTACTGATACTGTCTTTCACTGTACTATTACTATAAGCGTTTGAGGAACAGTGTGGCATATTGATGTCGCGATTTCGTTGTAAACCGACGTAAGGCAACTTTTAGCGTACCGCTTGGCTCTCTGTTATGACAGCTGAACCAGCAGACGACTCTCTGACGTATTACTTTTCCAAACTGCTGGGTTGTGATTGGTTGCAAGATCCAAGATGGGCCGGTTCATGGTGTCGGTGATTTAGCTAGATTTTCCCACTTTAAGACCACTTTCTGAGGTAACCACTAAGGTGAAAAATTGGATTGTAGATGCAAATGATTAGCTAGTGTAAACTCTTTTAGGTGCATAACACTAAACTGTAGCCTTTTTTTTCACTTTAAATGCACACTGCACAGATTATTCAACATAAATATAAACACTACACTGTCATGGTGTAGATTTTAAACGATCACAAATAAAGACAATACGCTACAAGTTGTGGTGCCAAGCCAAAGTACTCACTCATGTAGAAGTACCAGTGCTGGTGGTTGTAGGGCATCACCCCTTTCTTCTTCTTACCCCACTGCAAGAGACACACACATTGTAATCAAAATCACAAATACTACCTACAAGACATGGGGTCAAATACATTTGTATTTGAAAGTATTCAATTTTTTAAATATTTGTAATTGTACGTGGCGTTTAGGAATTAATAGTATTTGTATTTAAATACTTTCCTAAAGTATTTGACATTTTAAAATAATTTCAAATACTTTTTTTCAAATACACTGTCAGTAACATTTCTGTTTCACGATCACATGTAATGTCTGCCAAACTGATTACCTTCACTGCAAATCACGTTACACTTAAATGTTTTTAATTTTCAAAATGCCCAGTGATTGCAACTGTAATGTGTCTTTCACACAACAGTGCTAGAACTAAAAAGGACACTTGGCAGGAGGTGTCCCCCATGGCCTTGGCAGTGACCACAACCTTTGTTTGTCCAGAGACAGTGGATAGATTAGCACCTGACTAGTGACCACTTTCTTCTTTATTCAGGCTCATAATTAGCCTCTGGGGCAAAACTGCATGAAAAAACCTGCCCTATTCTGCTCAACAACTTGGTTTTATTAGTAGACTTTTTTATTTTGCTTCTCGCGGAAACACTAAATTGTTTGTACAGCTTAGACTAAGCTATGATTAAAGGATTTGATCGTGTCAAAGTGGACTGTGTCTACCTTTGAACTAACACTTGCAAGATTTAATTTGTGCTGCTACATCCTACAGTCCACATCTAACATCAGTTGGGCTTTTGTCCGCTGAAGTTTGTTCACATTTGCAATAAGCAGTTGGATTTTGTCCTGGATTCGCATTGTATAATGGGTCTCCAAGCTTAACTTAACAAGCAACATATTTTGGCCTTTACCTCAGAGGGGTGGATAGAGGTTTCTGAGTCAGTTGTCACTGTGATGTAGCTAGCAATAATAATACTCCCCAGCACTGGTCTGTCTGTCGTCGTATGAGCAAAACCCTACTTATGCCTATAAACAAGATGTTTCAATATATGATTTGCTTTTCTTTTACCTGTATAGTACTATATCCTCAAAATGAGAAGTATTTGAAACACTTTTCACTGTATTTGTATTTAAATACTTTTGCATTGAAAAGTATTTGTAATTGTATCTGAACCCCTCAAGAGTGTGTTTGTATTAAATGCGTTGAAATGTATTTGACCCCATGTCTGCTACCTACATCAAGAAACACATTTTCAAAATGTGTTGAGCTGTAACCATACTAGACAGTGGTGTGTACCACATGTAACTGTACATGGATGGACCCAGGCTTTGTCCAATTATCTGTGCTATTTTGCCATCTAACAATCACTGACAGGAATAGTTTCAGAGAACTAGGAGATGATTTGCCCAGCTATTATTACAATACTTGCAGGTTTGATCACATTTGCAATAAGTTTCTTAATAATGAGTAAGGTTATTGCAATAACCTTGCTCAACGTTAAGAAGCCAGTCAGACACCTAGGAATCTATTAATTTCGAACTCAGGGTGTCACTGATCACACGCACTCTAATTGGTACTGGATGATGGATGATAATAATTTTCTAGCAAGTTTCACTGATCAGGAGCCATTTTGAATGATCGCATCACAATAACATTTATATTGTAACTGGTCACGTCAGATTACAAGAAATAACAAGATCTTAGTAGTGCATATGTACATGACACATTGACACTTACCTCAACAGGCAGCACTTTGCCCACCAGCAGCAGGTAGTCCAGTCTGATGTCTGGGTCTTTGTGTATTACGTTAGGTTTCGCATGATGGTTGTTGTGTCTGTAGTTCCACCAATCGGAGGACGCCCCCTACAAGACAACCCTTACAGATACGGACGGGTCAATCAGAGGACGCCCCCTACAAGACAACCCTTACAGATACGGACGGGTCAATCAGAGGATGCCCCTACAAGACAACCCTTACAGATACGGACGGGTCAATCAGAGGATGCCCCCTACAAGACAACCCTTACAGACACGGACGGGTCAATCAGAGGATGCCACCTACAAGACAACCCTTACAGATACGGACAGGTCAATCAGAGGAGCCCCCTACAAGACAACCCTTACAGATACGGACAGGTCAATCAGAGGACGCCCCCTACAAGACAACCCTTACAGATACGGACGGGTCAATCAGAGGATGCCCCCTACAAGACAACCCTTACAGATACGGACAGGTCAATCAGAGGAGCCCCCTACAAGACAACCCTTACAGATACGGACAGGTCAATCAGAGGACGCCCCCTACAAGACAACCCTTACAGATACGGACGGGTCAATCAGAGGATGCCCCCTACAAGACAACCCTTACAGATACGGACGGGTCAATCAGAGGACGCCCCCTACAAGACAACCCTTACAGATACGGACGGGTCAATCAGAGGACGCCCCCTACAAGACAACCCTTACAGATACGGACGGGTCAATCAGAGGACGCCCCCTACAAGACAACCCTTACAGATACGGACGGGGCAATCTTCTTTTTAAGTATTCATCTTAGTGTATTATCTTCATGTTAATTTACTGGCTACAGACTTAATTGGTTCCGTTGTCAACTCGGAATCGTTTACTATATTGTCATATTTGCTGATTTTATGTTTATTTGTATGATGTATGCGATTCCGAAAATAAACTACCTATCTATCTACCTATCTACACTACTATTCATAATAATAATGTATTTATTTCCTAGTGAGAAGTACAAACATACAAGACTTCAAACCAATATGTAATAACATCATTAATTCATGAAATAACTGATGAGAAAGACACTATAATGGTACAAAACACTTGAGTTGGTGTCTAGACGTCTACTACTATAACATGTACCTTCATGAAGTTGATGAGAAATATGTGCATCCAGTGATTTAGACGGTTTGTTGGAAGCACGGACAGATGGCCATAGTCATGCTGAGACCACCCAGTTTGATTCTGAAACATAAACAAACATATCAAGATCAACAGGTCATTCATTTAGTGATGGACATTCACAGAATTCATCTACATGATGTTTAGTTGGACGGGGAGGGTCACCATGCTGGGTCAGACTATCTGAGTAATAAGTGATTATAGCATTGAGTGTTAGGTAATAATGTACATGTATATTCGACTCCTGTGCTGCAGTGTTAAAACCGTGGGCAAGTTTTTTCACTCTACATTGCTCCAGTTCACTCAGCTGTATAAATGAGTACCTGGCAATAGACAGTGGTGGATATGTGTACGCGCAGCCTTTCGCACATTAGTTGTAGCATGTGGCTGGATGCTTCCCAGAGAAGTTGAGATGGTATTTGATTGAACAGGTCTGCCGGGGAAGTAATGTTTAAAAGCGCTTTGAGCAGTCCTATGGACTGGATACTGCGCTATATAAAAACTTACCTTTTATTCACCAAAATAATAACAAATACAAAACACAGATATAAAAAATAAATATGAGTTAAATTGTAATGATAAACCAGATGGTGTTAGGGTTATTATACGACAATGTGGGAATGAAACTTCCACAAGTTCACAAACAGATAAGCTTGCATGGAATTAACCTATAAGTCAATACTACATAGAAGGACACTGAATACTGGATGTGTCCAATCATTCTGCAACTGTTTCTCATAATTACAAAAACAACAAACATAAATAAACATTCCCTACACGAGAAATGTCAGCAGAAATGTTTGATCTAGCACAGTACTAATGCATACACATTCTATTACTTGATCTAGCACAGTACTAATGCATACACATTCTATTACTTGATCTAGCACAGTACTAATGCATACACATTCTATTACTTGATCTAGCACAGTACTAATGCATACACATTCTATTACTTGATCTAGCACAGTACTAATGCATACACATTCTATTACTTGATCTAGCACAGTACTAATGCATACACATTCTATTACTTGATCTAGCACAGTACTAATGCATACACATTCTATTACTTGATCTAGCACAGTACTAATGCATACACATTCTATTACTTGATCTAGCACAGTACTAATGCATACACATTCTATTACTTGATCTAGCACAGTACTAATGCATACACATTCTATTACTTGATCTAGCACAGTACTAATGCATACACATTCTATTACTTGATCTAGCACAGTACTAATGCATACACATTCTATTACTTGATCTAGCACAGTACTAATGCATACACATTCTATTACTTGATCTAGCACAGTACTAATGCATACACATTCTATTACTTGATCTAGCACAGTACTGTACTCAACAGTTTGGAGAGGTACAACTTGGTGGAGGCGACGCATTTTAGTTGTGACGTGGGCAAAGAACAACACACACAGAATCCACTGAGTTAAAAACAGTTGTCTGAAGACAGCGTCAGAACCAACCTGAGCGATTGTGAGGAAGCAGGCCCCGATGACAAAGGGCACCCAGCCGGTGCCGAAGTACCACATGATGAACCAGCCAATGAACTCAGCTGCAAAGATGTGCATCATGATGAACGTGAAGAACGTCTTGCTCGGCCGGAACAGGCCCATGTCCTCCACTGTCTTCCGCAGCTTCCGGAAGTCTTCTATGATGGGCAGCTGCAAGGGAGGCTTCATTACTTCACACTGTTGACATCACAAAGCTGTGCTGTGCTGTGTGGTGTGGTGTGGTGTGGTGTGGTGTGGTGTGGTGTGGTGTGGTGTGGTGTGGTGTGGTGTGGTGTGGTGTAGTGTAATGTAGTGTAGTGTAGAAACTACAAAGCATACTATGTCAAGATATTCAACAATAATGTACTTACATAACTAGTAATGGAAGATATATGTATTATATATATATATATCAAAATTTGTTAAATTATCTACTTGTCCAGCGGACAAGTAGAAACAAAAGTTCACTTGACTCAACCATTGAACAAATAAATTTCAAAACCTACTTCTCTGTAAGTAAATTTATATCTGCCAGTTTAAATAACTTTGAATGTTTTAGAGAATGCATAATTACAAATCCTGTCTGCAAACAAGTAAGTAGCAGTAGCAATTTTACTTGCCCAGTGGAAAATCCAGTTGTCGGTGGATAGCGTACAAGTGGAATTTCGAGCCCTGATATATAATTATATACACACTTAGCATTAGGGCAAAGAGGGGAACATTTCACCAATTCCCAGGAGATAATCTCATAATAACATTGTCATTGTTAACATTAACAGTAAGTTTGTACAACTAGTCAACATGAGGCCACGGCCTCCAGTGAGTTTGTACAACTAGACTACACGAGGCCACGGCCTCCAGTGAGTTTGTACAACTAGACTACACGAGGCCACGGCCTCCAGTGAGTTTGTACAACTAGACTACACGAGGCCACGGCCTCCAGTGAGTTTGTACAACTAGACTACACGAGGCCACGGCCTCCAGTGAGTTTGTACAACTAGACTACACGAGGCCACGGCCTCCAGTGAGTTTGTACAACTAGACTACACGAGGCCACGGCCTCCAGTGAGTTTGTACAACTAGACTACACGAGGCCACGGCCTCCAGTGAGTTTGTACAACTAGACTACACGAGGCCACGGCCTCCAGTGAGTTTGTACAACTAGTCTACACGAGGCCACGGCCTCCAGTGAGTTTGTACAACTAGACTACACGAGGCCACGGCCTCCAGTGAGTTTGTACAACTAGTCTACACGAGGCCACGGCCTCCAGTCCACCGTAAACAGTTTCCTCGGAGTTATGGCACGTTTCTCAGCTCCATAACTTCAACAACAGATTCCATTTAATGATGAGTATTCTCATGAAACCATTATCTTAGTGAAAGAATCTCCAATCGACTCCAAGAATCTATGAATTTGTCGCAAACTTGGAATCCTTAATTTCTCTGTCTTGCTACATTCACATTATCAACAACACTACTTTGAAGTAGTCGACCAGCACTGATGCTAAGTTTCAGTTGTCAAATGGAGGTAGTATCTTTATTTCCATAATTAATACAGGGAACAACATGTCTAAAATGTCAACGAAAGCACGACAGGATGTATTGTTCGACTACTGACCATGTCCGACGTGCCCCCCTTCACCTGCCCTATGACCAGGGTGCGCAGGAACTTTGATGCAAAATCCTTGTTTGTGTGAAACGCGTACCAGGCCTCCTGCAAGTGAAACCACCATTACAGTAATACATCAGAGCTCCTATGGGAACTAAAACAAAGCATTAAAATTAGCTAAAATTTGTTTTCCATGTGTAGAGTAGATTGTACAATGCATATCCTTTTTAAGGACAATAAAGTGATTGATTGATTGATTGATCTGTAGAGAAAGTTTAAAATGGATTGTAACATTTGACTTTAAAAATACAGAAGAAAAAATCTGTAGTAAAATTTGGTTCTAAACCATCCGTGTAGTGATTCCTGTGGAGAATGGAAATAAAAATTTGGTATGTGGTATCATCCAATTTTGCTAAAAAAATTATTCATTCAGGGCGATGTGAGCAAACTAGTTCCAGGCAAGCTGAGGTTTTATTTTGCAATGTTCAGTTTCAGAGTAATTGTATCGATTAAAATTCACGAGAAATAATTTATCTTGAGTTGAGTTTATTTCAGGTCACTCAAAGAGTTAATACATTTTAGTTAACAGACTAAGTTGCTGTTTAGTGTCAATCAAATAACTAATCATAAAAAGTTCAGTATATTTATAATATTAACAGATCTATTTAGTTTAAGTAAATAACTGTACATGTAAACAATACCTGCCAAAGACGGATGGTTTTGGGATTATGATAACAGTGCATCATGTACATGAACCTTCAAGTAGATAACCAAGATGCATGCATGGAACCATCTATCCATCACATAACGAAACATTAAAAAGATGGATGTGAACGCATGGAGGGAGTGTGCACACACACGTATGTGTGTAATTATGTGCTACTATCAATACTAAGTTATCAACACAAATACTAGGTCTGGATGGGTGAGAAGTGGCACCAAATAAGGTCACTTATGGTGTCTGCACTTGACATACGCTGCCTGGTCAAAGGTCGAGTCCAGACACAAGTCCAGGGTTGTTTAGTGCTACCAGTACCCGTGGTACTCCAGGTCATTTACTCTTGTCAATATACTCACTAGCAACACTTAAATGCAAAGGACTTACTAGAAATAGAATCACACAGACTACAAACACAATCACTGTTGTGAGTACTGGAAAAGATGAATGAACACGTGTATTTAAAGTATTTACGCGATATTTTATTCCAAGTTCTTTCAGAGTAATCGGGCATACGGTCACACTTTGGTAGACAAGATAACAAGGCAAGGTTCAAGCTGAAATCGGAAACAGCTCTGCAACACTCACTACACTGCATACACAGTCATCCGTATAATCTTGTAAACATCACAGACTACAGATGAGGCTCGTAGCTATAAACAACGATTGGTTGGTGCAGAGTTGCAGTGAGGTAGGTACTCCAACAACTCCTTAAAATTGTAGTTGTATATTAGTAAATTGTATATAATTTAGTAAACTGAAATTGTATATTAGTTATTCATCATCGTCATTGTGCAGCCACAGTGTCCCGATTTGGGGCAAAGGAAATTGCGCCACATTGAGGAGGTCTACAACTTTGTCAAATTTCACCTTGCTGTGGTCTGTCTTTATGTTGCTAATGTATTAAAACACGTACATAATAGGCTGTGGCTACGCGTACGTGAGCCGTACATTTAGGCCGCCAGTTTAAATGTACGGCATTCATTCTGCACATGCTATTATTTTCACTTACGTGAGCTGTATTTTTAGCATCTTTGTCTAATAGGCGCATGATTTCCATACGTGAGCCTTATCTTTAGTAGCTATCAATTCCAAAAGTACGTGAAAAGTTCATGTTTATATACATATTATATAAGCTCTACTGCCGTATCTTTAGCACTCAGATCTAAAATCGCGCCTAGGTGAATTTTTTTCACGCGATATATATAGCTATATGGCTGTCAGTAAATCGAACAATGTCGATAACATCGCTCCCTCGAATAATTCCGCCATATCGATGCGACGAGATGGACGCAACATCTATGCGCAAAATTGAAAAACAGATGCGCGCGCATCCTCACGTTCGGTTAGGCCACAGGTCTAAAGGTACAGCTCAAGTACGCGTAGACACTTCGTACATGATACTTGATAGAGCTGTTTTTCTCAGGTTCTAATAATTTAGACATAATGTTTTTAATTTTACACTTATATTTTTATGTTGATCTCATCATTGCTTTGATTGTATTATATGTATTGTACTTTTCAAATTTTTTTAATTGTATTTTATATGTGTATATATATATATATATATATATATATATATATATATATATATGGACGTCTTGTCTGAAATCAACTTTATTATTATTATATTTTTTTCAGAAAACAATGACTTGGTACACCTTCTCTTTATAAAACAATAACTTGACATTTATGCCCGCACAGACATTTATGCACGCACAGACTGGACTGCACTAGTTACCCAAATAGCTGAGGGTCATGCTTCATTGATTCCTAAAAATAATGGATGGTTTTGGGGCTAAACATTTGCCTCCTCAACTCAAGGACTACTACTTAATGTGTGTACAAAGAATCGGTTCAACTCTCTGTAAACATATGTGTTTATGCGTATAAGTACAGGTAGGCTTTAATTTATAAAAAGCTATAATAGTACACGTATATTCTATTGTAGAAAACCAGGGTTAGGACGCCACTACCAAACCAAAGGCCAGCTGACGGGTTTACAAGTGCATTGACTTTTATTGTGTTTACCAAGATCATGACTTTATTCATTGGTTATCAGCATATTTCAATCTATGAATATACAATAGGCTGACATAATACGATGGGCACGATGACAAGACATCAGTTATAAACTTATGCCGTATGGCGAATATTCCCGTTATATCACGCGATGTGTGGCCAGTCGCACACGTGCGCCTGGTCGAGATGCTGCGGTGAGGCACGCACTGTGACTGGCGCCAACTCCATGGAAGGTCACGGCACGAAGACCGCGCTGAAACACTTTCTACGAGAGAAGTAACATTGACATAAACCAGACATTGGTCATTCTTACCGAAGCGTCTTCTCCGGCATAGTTGCGAATGATACTGCCACCGCCGGGATGTTTGCGAGACCAGGCCGTTATGTCATACACGTAGCCGTCTATCACTATCCATTGTTCCGTTTTCGTATTGTGCCGCCGAATTTCCTCCCAACTATATTCCTGAAGGAACAAGTTGGGGTGGTTTAATGCACCCTTGCCCATCGTCGTTACCGGTGTCACTGACAATGCATAGCCAGGCAAAGTCGAGGGACGTCGTCTCACTCACTACCTGACGTGCGAGTTCTACTCACTGGCCGCGGTTGAGGCTCCAGAGTACAACCGCTGAACGAACTCGCGCGATGATTGCTAGGGGTATCACTCCAAAATTAACTTTTCCAGGCACGAGTATTTGGTGTCACGTTTTGATGCCTACATTTCGATTCAAGTCACAACACTGTTGTCCAATAAAAGTTGTATGTGCAATTATAATTGTCTGCATTAATACATAAATATTAATCAGACATTATTAAAACAGCCTATTTTATTTATTTATTATTTTATAATTATTTTATAATTACTTTATAATTATTTTATAATTATTTTATAGTTATTTTATAATCATTTTATAATTATCTTATAATTATTTTATAATTATTTTATAACTCTCTCTATATAATTACATATTATATATATATATATATATATATAATATGGTAATATAATTATATATATATATATATATATATATGCCATATTATATATGTATATATATATATATATAATTATATATATACCACGTACACATAAAATTGTTACCATTAGCCAAACATTTTAGATGTATGTGTGTGTTGAGAGAGAGAGAGAGAGAGAGAGAGTTCTATGGATATCTACTGAACGTAATATAAAAATGCAAGAGAATATATACTATAATAAAATTTTACTATACAAACAAAATATAATATAAAATATAGATCTGCAAAATTAAAAAAAAAATCATAAATTATATAAACACGTTTAATCCTAAAGAGTTCGTAGAGATAACAAAGTATAATTAATAGAATCGCAAACATCCTAGACAATAATCTATATTTTGCTAAGGTTACAGTAATTTTGTGTTATGTTGACACTTCACATGAAATCCACCAAATGACAATAATTCAAAAGCACCTGCCATTGTTAAATAAAGACGTTATAGCATTGTTGGGAATTATGTATGTTTACTGGAATTATCCTACTTATTTAGTAAATATATCAAAGTGTAAGCATATTGATCAACGAGCACAAACAAGTGAAAACATTCTTAGTTTAGAGTGACATCCCTCGCGAATGTCGAACGTCGCCTGATCGCGTCAGAATGAGGCTGTGAACGTGTTCGCGTCCTCCGAACATTTTGTCCCTTTCAATGAATTGATGCTCGTTAGATTCGACAAATTGTTGTAAAGAGAATATTTATGCATAGTTAGGTTAACGCAGTTATTTGCTTCGCACACCCAATAGGGACTTCATCCGCATGCATACAACGTGCAAGGCCTTTTGGCTTAGACTTAGTCATGTACTTGGCCTTGGTCGGAAACAAGTGGGGAATCCCCGATTAGGGGTTTACGTTACGGCATGCCATTTCACTTTTTCAGCAATATGTCGTACACTTATATCTGAACAATATTTCTGAATTCAGGAAAATGTAACGTCATCAGTTAATTTATACTGAAGTTCACAAAAATTGCAGTAAGTAAGGTGACTTTGACGAGTTTAGAACCAACCGAAGCCAGAGATATGTAAATTAGCAAAACAGGATGTTGATCGTGACAAGACATTCTGTTCTTCATCGAAGGAGAGCATTCCTGTCAAATGTTATCCTCGATCACCCAGGCTCCGACAGGTGGAAGCACTTTTTAGGCTTTTATCTCTGCCGACGTACATTGCTACCAGGGCGTCCTTAACCCCAGAATAGGGTAGGTACGCTGATTGGTTCTCTGGGGCCAATCTGAAATTACAAACTAAATATTTGGTATCACATAATACTATATATTATAAACCGATTAGCGTACACGTTGAATATCCAGGCTCCATGAGGTGGTATATAGCACTTTAATTACATGGACATACAAAAGCCTGCAAGTGACCAAACTATCTTCTTTGACGTGTGCGTGCGGCAAGAGAGCCATGGCAATGAACCAATGTTGGCTGTATCACTTGACCACAAAAAAGTGGTAGGCGATGGACCACTTTTCATTGCACGACGTACCAGTGGCGTAGCCAGGATTTTGCATTGGAGGGGTCACCCTACAATCAAGCAAACTATATATATATATATATATATATATATATATATATATATATATAATACTAATACTAATAACGTGCAACTTGCCAATGTATGAAGGCACAAGACCGACCCTTCACAGAGTATAACAACAGATTTAACAAGATTTAACAAGATTGCCACCTAGAGAATCAACTCTAGATGGCAGGTGGACAAGGAAGCCGTTTGGCTTATCGAGAGTCCAACCTATCTATCTAAGTATACCCCGCCCGTCTTAGGTATATGTCAATTTTATTTTTAAACATATTAACACTTCTAGCACCTACACAATCAGCTGATAATTTGTTCCATTCGTTTACTATTCTTTGTGAAAATGAAAATTTTCTAATATCTAGTCTACACTGCTTCTTTGCTAATGCAACTCCATGTCCTCTAGTCCTTCTCTCTTCCTTGACCGTGACAAAAATATTTCTGTCAATATTTTCATACCCATTCAATATTTTAAAAACCTCAATCTGATCTCCTCTCAATCTTCTGGTTTCTAGTGTTGTTAGACCACATTTTTTAGACGCATTTCATAACTAATATTCCTGAGTTTTGGTATCATTTTTGTTGCTCTCCTTTGTACTCTTTCTAGCATATCAATATCCTTCTTGCGATATGGCCTCCATGCTTGTATACAATATTCTAAATGAGGCCTAACTATTGTTTTATAAAGCGGTATTATTAGTTCTTTTTCTTTGTACACTATATTTCGCCTAATTAATCCAAGAATTTGGTTTGCCTTCGCTGCTGCAATTCCACACTGCTCTGATACCTTCATGTCAGCACTAATGGTTAAACCTAAGTCCTTTTCCTTTACAGTAGTATTTAGTACAGTACCACCCATTGTATATTGTGCATTTTCATTCCCATGTCCTGTGTGGAGGCACTTACACTTTCCAAAGTTAAACAGCGTAACAACAGCGTAAGAAATGTATGTAACACCGAGTGGGAACAACAGCATAAGTCTGTGTGCTGATAGACAGAAGGATGCTAAGTTGTAATGGGTTGTGTATTTTTCGTGAATGGGAGTTTGTAACTGACATGACATCGCAGCAGGGCTGCGACGTAAAACGCATTGTGCACAAATAGCTATGACGTCATTGTGACGGATGCACTTTTCGTTCTTTTTTAAGCATGCCATCGTTAATATCTCTTCGGGTTTTATTCGTCTCATTCGTCAAAAGTGTTCGTTAAACAGAAGTAAATGTGTAGGCAGTAATTACGTAATTTTTTTTATTCCCTTTTGTTGTTATATAAATTTGACCACATGTAGTGCGGGACTCTCACCACGTGATGTTCATTGTTTCTGCTTAACGACCAGTTTTACGTACGCCATAGAAAATCGCGGACGTGTTTCATCGAACGTTTCAGGACTGGACTTTCACTCGGGACGCCTTGTTTCGGAAGCGCGAAGACCTGCAGAACAGCAATCGGGCTCCCGAATCACCCGAAGACACAAGACATATCATTGGTCGACAGCATCGATCTTCACTCCAATATTTCACATTGACGACATTAGTGGCGAACTTCGTAGGAATGGGACGAGATTTTCGGGCGCGTTCAATTTGACGAAGCTTATCTGGACTGTGACATTATTAGTAATCAGTATTGGACGTTAGTAATTAATTAATTAAATAATTAAGGTTCAAAAATTTGATGTAAATTGTATGTAATACAAAATGGATAATTTAAAATGTACGCCATTGTTTGTATTACTATTAGTCTACGAATATTTAAGCGATCATCGAAGATGCGGCCATGCGGGTCTAAGAAACGAGCGAACTGGGGATTTCGTTGTTATTGCCATATTGGGGCCGCCATCTTAGCATAGCCGTTGTTTTGCCATATCCCGAAATGCTCCACTCCGCTGGGTGAATCGGCGGAGCTGTCCTCAAAGAATATACCGCGCGTCAAGAGCAGAGTAGGCAGGGTAGGGTTACCAGTGAGTTGGGGAAGCAGCAATAACCACCATGGACGAGGGAGCAGGAAGGCAAGAGCAGCTGCCAGACCCTTAATTCGGGGGCAGACTTATGATTGTGTCCCACTCCTCCCAGAAAGCATGCAACAACAATTTGTCAATAACATACACACACGCACGAATTCAGGGTAGCAAACCCCCTCCCTATTAGTATATCAGGAGTTCCGAAATATAAAACGAAATAGCAGAGAAGCCGTTCTGAGTTTGCGAAGTAAAAGAACCATGGAGGACGACATGCACCCAGGCATTCACCACCTTCAATGCCTGCATAATGTTCAATGATAGTTTGATGAGCACCTTGCACACTTGCTCTTCGATAGATGCATGAAAGAGTAGTTTTAAAATTTAACGGTAGCGCGCGAAGTCCCGATGGTCGCCGTGGCTCAGTTGGTCGACGCGTTTGTTGTGTCTGTTCGCTTTTACAATCAGGAAGGACACCACCCAGGCCGCCCACTCGCAGTGACGTAGCCAGGAGTGCAATGGAGGGGCCAAGCCAACAACCAACCCAACTGTGTGTGTGTGTGTGTGTGTGCGTGCGTGCGTGCGTGCGTGCGTGTGTGTGCGGGTGCGTGTGTGCGTGTATCCATTGTTTAATCGCACCCTTCTAGAGCTTCCCGGTACAAAGTAATTATTACAGTATAATTCACCGGACGATGGTAACGGTGGGATGGCCAGTGCCGGACCAAAACATAACACATTCGAGTGTCTCAGACGGGAACTGATGGCGTCGTTGTTTGCCAATGGGGGCGTGGTGGTCAATAAAAACGACCTAAAGATGTATGTGCGTATACAAAAGAAAAACTAGGGACAAACTGAACGTCTTGGCAAGGAAAACCTGAATACTACCATGCAAAAAGACAATGTTGCATTCAGGTAAAATTGTATTAAAATACAGTCAAATAAAAATGGTAAGTGTTGGTCACAACTGTAGCACAGCTGTGGCACAGCAGTGGCACAGCTGTGGCACAGCTGTGGCACAGCTGTATACAAGATTAAGTGACAAAACCACGAGTCAGTGTTTTGTGAAGTTCTTGTCCAGGTCTGCGGTGGTCCTCTGGATGCTGTAGATGTTCCGTTTGATCCGGTCGGCCACGGAGCTCTGGGCGGCATGTTCCATTAACAGGGGACTGCAAATTGAAACATTGTTGTATTATATTAACTAAACAATTATTATTCTCTAGCAGTAGTTAAACAGGTTACATTTATGAACACCATATATTGGCATGCATCAGGCAAAAAACAAGAATTACGTGCATCATACATAAATATATGTTTTTCATAAATAAAATATTTAAATTAAAGTGTTCTGACGTTATAACTACTCTCTTCCATATTTTTGCCAGCATACAATTATTACAAATGATGTGCTTGCTCTCCAATGAATAACTGTACTTAACTGTTTCTATAGTTTTCCTTTTAAGCTTATAATGTGCTTACATAATTAATAATGTGCGTAGCATAGCAAAAGGTGCCTGGTCCATAGTTCCCTAAGTGCTGTTATTACACAGAATATTAATTGAAACGAAGCATGTACTTGAGGAAATCAGCTCCATGTTTATGTTTTGTCGACACTGTTTTTTCTTTCTCAGCGTCTTCCTTGTATTTCTTTATGTTTTCTCGCCTCTGTTCATCTCTCCACTTAGCATTGTCCAGCATCGCTTGTCTCTTTCTGTCCATTGCTTCGCTGTCTAGTTTTCTGTGTGACAAGAGTATTTATTAACATCACACGTAGCAACCAGACATGGCCAGGGGTCGAATACATTGAAATGTATTTAAATACAAATACTCTTGAGTGACTCAAATACAAATACCTTTAAATACAAATATATTTAAATGCAAATACATTGGAAAGTGTTTCAAAAACTTTTTATTTATTTTCAGGATTTATTACTATGTAGGTAAAAGAAAAGCAACCAAAGTAATTACTGTTTTCCTCACATGATGACAGACAGACCAGTGCTAGAGAGTATTGTTATTGCTAACATCATCACAGTGGCTCAGGGGTAGACCTCCGGACTCTCGACTAAGAGAACCCGGGTTCGAATCCTGTGCTGCGGTGTTAAAACCTTGGGCAAGTTTTTTCACTCTACATTGCTCCAGTTCACTCAGCTGTATAAATGAGTACCTGGCAATAGACAGTGGTGGATATGTGTACGCGCAGCCTTTCGCACATTAATTGTAGCATGTGGCTGGATGCTTCCCAGAGAAGTTGAGATGGTATTTGATTGAACAGGTCTGCCGAGGAAGTAATGTGTAAAAGCGCTTTGAGCAGTCCTATGGACTGGATACTGCGCTATATAAAAACTTACCTTTACTTTACTTTACAGTGACAAATGACTCAAAAACCTCTATCCACAGAGGTAAAGGCCAAAATATACTGTTTGTTATGTTAAGCCAGGAAGTCCATAATAAAATGCCTAGGTTGCCTTCAGAAAAGACACTGTTAATGACTGCTAGGAACTTGTTAGGAAGTGTGACAGCTCAACTTCAACGTCAGCCAGGAAACCAGAATAGCCTGGTGCCAGCTTGGAGCCTCACTAAAGAACATAGGGGACATTGATGTATGGTCACTGTCAGGTGCTAATCCATCCTCTGGCTCTGAGCAAACAAAAGTCATGGTCACTGCCAGGGCCATGGGAACACCTGCTGTTAAGTGTCTTCATCAGTAATTAGCACTGTTGGGTGAAGTTACAGTGAAGGTAATCAGTTTGACAGGCATTACATGTGATCTTGAAACAGAAATGTTGGTACTGACAATGTATTTGAAAAAGTATTTGAAATTATTGAAAAAGTCAAATACTTTAGGAAACTATTTTTAAATACAAATACAAACACTTTTCATTCCTAAAGGTCAAATACAACTACTTTGAAAAAAAGTATTTAAATACTTTCAAATACCAATACAAATATATTTGACCCCATGTCTGGTAGCAACAAGAGGATAGATTAAACAAGAGGCCAGAGACAGACATGGCCGGCGCACAACAGACCAGCTGCAAACTACAAATGATAACGCGCACTGTAAACTGAAGGGCCAAGATCAATACCACCTGAGGCAGACACAGCACTTAGAGTTAGAAGAAAACAAATCTTGTGAAAACACAAGACAGCAGGATAGTTCAAATGTACATTGGCACCAGCACTAGGGGTGAATAAACCAATATTCTGGTCAGGGGACTGCATTTCACAAAGGTGGGTGTTCTTGGAGGTTAGCTAAAATGTATGGGATTTTCGTCAGTTTCAACAGGTTGCAGCCCCCAATATTCACAAAGTTCTGATGCCCATGGTACATATTGAGACATAATGTAAACAAAGACAGTGTACCTTAAATATTAAATGTTGTATAACTTGAAAAGTAAACAACTAAGAAAAGTTGCAAAGTTATGATATTAGCTGGGCTCCACCAATGAAGTAAAAATCCAGGGCAACTGTTAGTCCAAAAATGACACATTTGGCTAAATATCATTCCCACAGAGGTGCCCTCTACAGGGAAATGTTCACACTGCATCTATCTTGAGTTCTGTACTCTAGTCAAACATACTGGGGTAGTCCTCAGTTGCTACCACTGCAGTATCATTGTTACCTGTCCTCTCTTTACCACAACACATCATGACAAGTATCTAGCCTTGTGTGTTACTAACACTGAGATGACAGGTTTGGGACTCTGAGGAGGAGATTCAAACAACATACACATTATTAAATCCCTAATATTGTAAACTGCTAAAGACAAGTCCATGGATAATAACCAAAAGACACAGTATGTAACTATTTGTAACTGACACATCGAGCCCCAAAAACACTGTAATTCCATGGAATCAGCCAGTAAGTGTTTCACAAACAATGGCTCGTAATAACATTGACCAAGTTACCTTTTCCTGTCTTCCCTCTTTGGGTCCGAGTGTCGATGCCTTGAATCCTGACGCTCCCGTGAGCGGGAACGCTGGTACGATCTAGACTTATTATGTGGCGATGACGTCCGACTTCCACTAGCTTCTCTCCCGTGTCTTTTACGTCTCTCTTCATGAGTGCTTTCACTTTCGGTTTCCCGCCGACGATTCGGCAATGATTCTTGCCTCTGCTTCTTAGGGACAGCCTCCTGTGTGGCGGCGACAATGAGGCCATACTGTCTCTTCCTCCCCTCCTCCTGCTCATCCTCACTCCTGGACACACCCACTCCCGCACTCATCTCCTGTTTCCTCTTGACCACCTCCAGGTACTGCCGGACCAGACTGTCATCACTGTCCGAGGCACTGGACGATGACCGGTGTTTGTGTTTCTTGTGCTTTTTATGCTTCTTCTTCTTGTCTTTCCGCTTTTTACTCGCCTTGTGCTGTTCTTTCTCCTCAATCTATAAACGAAGGAAAACATTGTCTAAGTGAGCCATCTACCACAGACGTAGGCGGTCATATAACGTTTCGTTTCACTTGGCCAGTAGCTCATAGCTCAGGGGCATGGTCAATACATATCTGGCATATCTTATAACCTTTCTTTATGTATTTTTTTAATTTTATAAACTGCATAATTTGTGTTATTGCATACACAGTGCAGCAATCATTGTGTAAGTGTATATGCCTAAGAACAAGCCAGTCCATGATGTTTTGCAAACATTTTGTAAAAACTTGTGTCTATCTACACCAAACATCCACTATGCATACATAACACATCCATTATACAACACATGCAAGCTGTGAGACTCCTGTGAGCTGTGATGTTCACACTATAAAGTTGTTTCTCACCAGTTTCTGGAGATGTTTCATTTTGATGGGATTCTGGAGCAGTTTCTTGCGAGCCTCCTCTTCCCTCCTCCTGCAACACACAACATCACTTTCAGTTCCACACAGTGTAACAACCACAAACATCACATTCAGTTCCACACGGCATAACAACCACAAACATCACTTTCAGTTCCACACGGCATAACAACCACAAACATCACATTCAGTTCCACACAGTATAACAACCACAAACATCACATTCAGTTCCACACAGTATAACAACCACAAACATCACTTTCAGTTCCACACAGTGTAACAACCACAACATCACTTTCCAGTTCCACACAGCATAACAACCACAAACATCACATTCAGTTCCACACGGCATAACAACCACAACATCACATTCAGTTCCACACGGCATAACAACCACAAACATCACATTCAGTTCCACACGGCATAACAACCACAACATCACATTCAGTTCCACACAGCATAACAACCACAAACATCACTTTCAGTTCCACACAGTATAACAACCACAACATCACTTTCCAGTTCCACACAGCATAACAACCACAAACATGACTTTCCAGTTCCACACAGCATAACAAACACAAACATCACTTTTAGTTCCACACAGCGTAACAACCACAAACATCACTTTCAGTTCCACACAGCGTAACAACCACAAACATCACTTTCCAGTTCCACACAGCGTAACAACCACAAACATCACTTTCCAGTTCCACGCAGCGTAACAACCACAAACACCACTTTCAGTTCCACACAGCATAACAACCACAAACATCACTTTCCAGTTCCACACAGCATAACAACCACAAACATCACTTTCAGTTCCACACAGCATAACAACCACAAACATCACTTTCCAGTTCCACACGGCATAACAACCACAAATATCACTTTCAGTTCCACACAGCGTAACAACCACAAACATCACTTTCAGTTCCACACAGCGTAACAACCACAAATATCACTTTCCAGTTCCACACAGCGTAACAACCACTAACACCACTTTCAGTTCCACACAGCATAACAACCACAAACATCACTTTCAGTTCCACACAGCATAACAACCACAAACCTCACTTTCCAGGTCCACACAGCGTAACAACCACAAACACCACTTTCAGTTCCACACAGCATAACAACCACAAACATCACTTTCAGTTCCACACAACATAACAACCATAAACATCACTTCCCAGTTCCACACAGCATTTACAACCACAAACATCACTTTCCAGTTCCACACAGCATGACAACCACAAACACTACTTTCAGTTCCACACAGCATAACAACCACAAACATCACTTTCCAGTTCCACACAGCATAACAACCACAAACATCACATTCAGTTCCATACAGCATAACAACCACAACATCACTTTCAGTTCCACACAGCGTAACAACCACAACATCACTTTCAGTTCCACACAGCATAACAACCACAAACATCACTTTCAGTTCCACACAGCATAACAACCACAACATCACTTTCAGTTCCACACAGCATAACAACCACAAACATCACATTCAGTTCCACACAGTATAACAACCACAAACATCACATTCAGTTCCACACAGTATAACAACCACAAACATCACTTTCAGTTCCACACAGTGTAACAACCACAACATCACTTTCCAGTTCCACACAGCATAACAACCACAAACATCACATTCAGTTCCACACAGCATAACAACCACAACATCACATTCAGTTCCACACGGCATAACAACCACAAACATCACATTCAGTTCCACACAGCATAACAACCACAACATCACATTCAGTTCCACACAGCATAACAACCACAAACATCACTTTCAGTTCCACACAGTATAACAACCACAACATCACTTTCCAGTTCCACACAGCATAACAACCACAAACATGACTTTCCAGTTCCACACAGCATAACAAACACAAACATCACTTTTAGTTCCACACAGCGTAACAACCACAAACATCACTTTCAGTTCCACACAGCGTAACAACCACAAACATCACTTTCCAGTTCCACACAGCGTAACAACCACAAACATCACTTTCCAGTTCCACGCAGCGTAACAACCACAAACACCACTTTCAGTTCCACACAGCATAACAACCACAAACATCACTTTCCAGTTCCACACGGCATAACAACCACAAACATCACTTTCAGTTCCACACAGCATAACAACCACAAACATCACTTTCCAGTTCCATACGGCATAACAACCGCAAATATCACTTTCAGTTCCACAAAGCGTAACAACCACAAACATCACTTTCAGTTCCACACAGCGTAACAACCACTAACACCACTTTCAGTTCCACACAGCATAACAACCACAAACATCACTTTCAGTTCCACACAGCATAACAACCACAAACCTCACTTTCCAGGTCCACACAGCGTAACAACCACAAACACCACTTTCAGTTCCACACAGCGTAACAACCACAAACATCACTTTCAGTTCCACACAACATAACAACCATAAACATCACTTCCCAGTTCCACACAGCATTTACAACCACAAACATCACTTTCCAGTTCCACACAGCATGACAACCACAAACACTACTTTCAGTTCCACACAGCATAACAACCACAAACATCACTTTCCAGTTCCACACAGCATAACAACCACAAACATCACTTTCCAGTTCCACACAGCATAACAACCACAAACATCACTTTCAAGTTCCACACAGCATAACAACCACAAACATCACTTTGAAGTTCCACACAGCATAACAACCACAAACACCACTTTCTAGTTTCACACAAGATAACAACCACAAACACAACTTTCTAGTTCCACACAGCATAACAACCACAAACGTAATATTTTAGTTCCACACAGCATAACAACCACAAATGTCACTTTCCAGTTCCACACAGCCTAACAACCACAAACATCACTTTCCAGTTCCACACAACACAACAACCACAAACGTCAAGGTGTGTCACAGAAAAGGTGTGTTAAATAAGAAGTGTGTCATGGAAGTAATTATAATTGTGGCGAGTGGCGATTCATAAAACAAGTTGTCACTGCAACATCAACTGGTTAAAATACGCTAGACTCAGTAGACTGTCAATATTCTAATGATCAGAAATAACCAGAAAAAGAGTGTTACAACAACTGCAGGAGAGGCTATTAAAATGTCTTTCAACGATTTAATTTCCATTGTAACGAAGAAATATGATCCACACATTAACTGATAATTAAACAGATGTGTTTGTTGCAAAACAAACACAATGTACACTAACTAGTATCACTCATTCATCATTCACTCTCTCCCCTCTCTCTACCTGATGGCGTAGAGAGGGTCTTCTCTCATCTTTGTGTGCATGTCCAGGTCTGTTCTTCGTGCAATTACTTCTTCAAACAAAGCTCCCGGGGCGTCTGAAACAGACGCAGCCATTCTTTGTTGTAAATCAAATTTATTTTGAAAATACAATAACAACAGTATGCTTGTATACATATATAAAAACAAACATTCAAAAGATGAGCATGATATCAGACTAGTTTTTTGTGGTCCATTTAATGTTTTGACCCTGGTTGCGTGGTTAATATCTTTTAAAATTTAAACAGTTAGTACATATTATAACAGTAACCAGTCAGTCATATAAGATATCAATAATTAGTTGTATCAGAATAAAATGAGTTGATGATTGTTTTGTTCTTAGAGGTTGTATATCCTGTTTCTCATAATGAAGTGCACTGTATATGCTGCCTTTAATAATAATACTTTTTACTGCCCAAAGGAAGCTGTTTGCTATCAAGCTTATCAGAGCTAGACATAGATTAAGCACGAATATACTGTATACATAAACACATCACAGACAGTATCCTTGGTGTTACATGACACATAAGCATGTATAAACACGTAACAGAGAGTATCCATGGTGTCACAAGTCACTGTTGCCAATATTTCACAACTACATTCTCAAAAATTACAGCACCATAACCAATCATTACTGGGGAATATGAACTACCTGGGGTAGTGTCACACAAGGCAGGAAGGTTTTCTGTACCAAAATGTTTTTGCATTTATCGCCATTAGGACTGTGTATGTCTAAAACTAATCACACCTTTGTCTGTGTCTTCACTTTCCTTCGGTTCCTCAATGTGCTTGTCAATCCTTCGACCAAGAAGGTATTCTTCTGATCCCGGCTTGTCACACTTGTACATCCACTGAACCTCCGTCCTAACACAAACAAATGAAACAAATGTCACACTTGTACATCCACTGAACCTCCGTCCTAACACAAACAAATGAAACAAATGTCACACTTGTACATCCACTGAACCTCCGTCCTAACACAAACAAATGAAACAAATGTCACACTTGTACATCCACTGAACCTCCGTCCTAACACAAACAAATGAAACAAATGTCACACTTGTACATCCACTGAACCTCCGTCCTAACACAAACAAATGAAACAAATGTCACACTTGTACATCCACTGAACCTCCGTCCTAACACAAACAAATGAAACAAATGTCACACTTGTACATCCATTGAACCTCCGTCCTGACACAAACAAATGAAACAAATGTCACACTTGTACATCCACTGAACCTCCATCCTGTCACAAACAAAAGTCAGTATTTTATTTATTAAAAAGGGAAACAAAAGATAATTTGTCGTGTTTAATAACCACTCGACTGTGCCAAAGTGACCTTAGTAAAAGGTGACCTTAATATGTAATATCCCAAAGCATCATAGAAATGCGGCATGCAAGTCTTGTTTGCCAAATCCCACATAATTATCGTTTTTATGCTAGTTTGTCATTTTCACTCATGATCGGTCCCCAACGACTCAAACGAGCCAGTTGTGTGTGGTTTCGTTAGTTATCCCTCAAAACAGACTGAAAGCGAGAATCACTTGTATGCCCTATTGGAAATATTGCAATAGGCTTATAAACACTGCTGCATTTGTACAGTTCACAATGAACATGAAGCAATGAAATATAATATGGTAATGTGTGTGATCACTATGATGTAGCTTACCGGTATGATTGATTAACTGATACAATTATTTATGTAACTGGTCAACATGAAGATTGGTTACAATTATCATTTAGATACACACGTGTTCACAGGCATATAGCATGGCACCATTGTTGGGGCAAACACATATCAGCCAAGTCAACTACCAATCTTGGCTTCCTAGCTGTGACTGGCTGTAAACTTGTGTGACAGTGTGAGAGTAATATGTAGGTACTACGGCAATTTTATTATTCTGCACTCAGTTACTAGGTTATTCTTGAATAGCAAGGTGACTGGATTAGTACCATGTACGTCCTTCTTTTACTGTGTAAATCATTGCAGGCTGTTTCAGACTCAGTGTGGCCTTGAAATGGTGAGGTGACCAGATTACTGATGCGATCATGTTTAAACTTTCCGTTGTACTAGTTAATGGAGTAAAACAACCTTGAAAACTGTTTGAGTACACCCAAAGTAAAACAGAATGTCAATGTTAAATAGTTTGGTGATATAGTATTGATGAAAATGTACCAGTATATAACTATATCACTGGCTGTGTATATTGTGATATATCAATACAGTAATTAATCATTTACAACCAGACCCGCTGATCTGCGTACATAAAGATGTCACATTGTGTATGTGTGTGCGTGTGCATGTATGCATGTGTGTTCCTGCTTAGTCAGATCAGCAGTCAGCAGAAAATTAATAAAACATACTTTTTATCACTTTTTTCTTCCAGAAGAGTCCTCAGCCTTTTCCTTTCTTCAGGATCCAGACTGTCCATCTTTTTGAGTAGTTTGTCCATGATCGGTCACTTTCGGTTTAGGCAGCTGCAGCTAAAATGTATTACTAGTTTACTATAAGTGTAAGCAAAAGGAAACAGTTTAAAAATAAAATATAAATAAAATAGCTGACAATTTTTTTTTTTTAAACCAAATCACTAAATATTTTGCCAAATATTGTCGCGATTGTCTATACAGTATAAGATAATAGCAGTTGTGCTACATGTCGAATTTAACCCGACATAACGAGTTAAGTACAAAGACAGAGTTGATAAACAAAAATACGTAAAACAGTGAAAACGGACTTTTTGTGGGCGATAATATAAGCAATTGAAACATTGTGTGTTTGCATGAATCTAGAAATGCCAGCAAAGTCGACATACCGTTCAAACGGTTTACAAAGACGCACCTATTTCGATATTTGCCAAAATGTGGAAATCGTGGTACAATGTAGCAATTTAAAAAAATAGATTATCTTGCTGCTATCACTCCGATTCAACAAAACATTACCGAACCACAACGACCGCAACCGCGTTTACCGTTTGGCCTCGTATAACAATTATGCCCTGTTCGTCTTAGCCTCGATTAACCAGACTCCGTGAGGTGGCAGCACTTTTTCAGCCCTTCAACTGTCTTCTCGGCGTAGTTACGCAGCCGACCGACAGTCGGTTAAGCGAGACAATGTTCGTCTGCAAAATACCATCCCCGCAAGCAATGGCTGTTTGCCCTGCAAAACTAGCCTCTAGGCGAAGTGCGGGAGTCAGCTGAGTCAAATTGATATTGACTTTGCCAGTCGCGAATGTGTCAGGTGTGAGAACCGCACAACTAACCGCCCCAATTTGAAGAATACGCGACTGGTGAGAAATTGTAATAATTTTTCGCGTCCTAAACATTACACCACGGTTGACTGAAATGTGTTTATATAATGATCACATGACCTGACGAGAACAACTGATCCAGTGAGCGATTTCACTAGTTGAGCTTAAATTCAGAGTTTTGCAAAGCGACCAACCAGAGGAACTGTTGGCTGACACTGGCATAATCAGCAGCGACTCATGGAACGAAGATGCCAAATACCTTATGACTGGGCAGTTTCTGGACGAATTTCTAGGCGCTTTGTAAGCATGCGAGTGAGGCAGCCTGTGAGATTAACCTTCAAAATAGGGTGTTCTAGGTTTTAAAAATTACTGTAAAATTATTTTAAACGACGGATTCTTTGAAAAATTGCTAAAAGATTAGTAAAATGAAACTGTGTATGGCTATGCCCACCCTGTAACTGTGAGTGTCAGGGTCGAGCAGCCTTTGAGAATGTGGTAGCCGACCAGCTTTGCAGCTAGGGCTCCTACTGGATTCGACCCCCGAGCACAAGTGGGAAGAAGCAATGTTAAGGGTTTTGTTATAGCTTGTTAGGGTAAAAACGTTGTCCTCCTCGAGTTCGAGATGTTGGTCCATATGATGACGTCACCAATTATGCTCTGTGCCGATTTTAATATCAAAGCTCAGATCGTTGTTTTGTGTTTTGACTATGTACGTCAAAGTTTTGGTAATCACGGTGTGCAGATATTTGCTTGCCCCGGATATTTGAGATGTATCTAGTCACGTGCATAGTGAATGTAGTGTACTTGTTTTGGTCGGCTTGATAGTTGCACCTTGCTGAGTTAAATTCCACCTGTAAGTCATATCTTCATGGGTTTTGTGGTGTCAGACCATTCCAACTTGAGAGCAAGATGTATGGTCTCTGTGTACGATATCGAGTAAATCGCTACGGTTTCATCATGTACGTCAGAAATATGAGAGATCCTGGAACGATGCTTTAAACTGTCGCACTCATGACGTAATGTGTCTTCTCTAAAAAAAATATACGTTGCTATTTGCCAACAAATGGTAGTCGAGCTTGTGAAAAAGACAAGCGTGTGGTACCTTGTGGTGTTGAAATGTAGCCGGATGCCATGTTGTTTACCTGATTGTTGACAATATCACAAGTTAAGCCTAAGGGTGCCTGCGTCGAAAGCCGTGCTGACTGTCGCAGAGTATCGTTGCTCAGGTCAAAGTACTTCACGATGCTGCTGAGGATGAAATGTCCCAGCACATTGCACTTGGTGGACGTGAGTCACCCGGACTGGCATAAAAGACAATTTATGCCACTGAAATGTGTTCTAACCCACATCTAAAACTCTATTTTGGTACGTTGCATGATTTCGCACTGTCTCATGTGATACGCAAAGAATTTACAATGCGTATATTATAGGATTCATTAATGTTTCCTATTATATATATATATATATATATATATATATATATATATATATATATATATATATATATATATATTTATTTATATATATATATATATATATATATATATATATATATATATATATATATATATATATATATATATATACACGGGCGTCGATCGGGGGGGGACGCGTCCCCCCCCCCACTTTTCAGGGTGGGGGGACAGCATAGGAATTGTCCCCCCACTTTTCAGTTCAGAAAAATTGCGAGGCATATAGCCTGACTTAACACTCCTCTCTCTTGAAAGCCGCTACATAGGACTAGCTAGACAATAAACTCGCGATATGAAGTTCAGCAAAGTTACTTATCGCAAATGAACACGAGGCAAACAAGTTTTGAGGCATGTTTTGTTGTTAGTGCGCCATAATCCGTGATCGTTAAAGAAACGTAATATTTTAATGTGTTGAACGAAATGTTAGACAACTCTTCACATTAGTCATCACAGGAGAGTTATCGAACAGCCCGTGGCATTTATACCAAAAATGCTTTGTTATTTCGCTGCACACTGATGATTTTTAATTTGTCACGGTTATATACGCAGAAAGGCCAATCGGAAAGTTTAGAACTACCGGAAACATTTAAGCCGGGCTCTATCAGTTTGCAACCTTGTGTTGATATTGTTAATAGGCGCTAGCCATCAAGCACATTTTAAATGATGAAATTTGTGTTGCATTTTCACCCCTCGCCTGCTTGATGCTTATCGTCTACGACAGAAGTGGCGGATACCTGCACGTTGTGTAACATATTCCCATTTGAGTGATGACAACATTCTTTGCCAAAATGTCTGATTGGGAAGTTCTACACAGGCACAGCATGGGCGTCGATCAGTGAAGGACGAGGGGGACGCTGACCATCCAACGGCCTGAGGGGGTCAGCATAAGAAATGTCCTCATACCTTTTCAGTTCATAAAACAAATGTATAGGCATATATAGCAAGACTGATCACTCCCTTCTCTTAAAAACCCTACATCGGTCTAGTAGTAAAATTAATAATAAAATAAATTGCCTGGTTGGCTGCAGCCCGCAACTTGATCGAAGTCCAGTAAATATTCATAATGCCGGGCTTTGTCATTTTGCACCCTTGTATTGATATTATAGCCACCAAGCACATAATAGATTATTCATTTGTTTTGCCTGTCACCCCTTGGATTGCAGCCTGGTCGCCCTGGTGGATTTTATATCGCCCTTCGGCGGAACCAGAGGATTTATGCACTTTGTGTAATTTGATCTCATTTTAGTGATGACAAATTTCTTTGCCAAACGATGGGATTGGGAAGTCCTACACAGGCACCCCTGTAAGCTCTGCATCTTATCACTCTATGAATCAGGCAAGCAGTGTTGGTTCCAAAGTCTAGGCCCAAATGTGCAGTGATTGGGGTAGGCCATGGCCCCTCTTCAAATATATGTTGCCAACATAACTATTATAAATAGCATAACATAAAGGCTTTTTAGCTTACAATTAGCACCAGACCAACAATGAATTATGTTATATATTTAAAAAAAATACTTATATGTATTTCAGGTCATATATATATATATATATATATATATATATATATATTATACATGTCATATATATATATATATATATATATATATATATATATATATATATATATATATGTGTGTGTTTGTGTGTGTGTGTGTGTGTGTGTGTGTGTGTGTGTGTGTGTGTGTGTGTGTGTGTGTGTGTGTGTGTGTGATATATATGTGATATATATATCACATATTATAATATATATATATTATGCATACATAATTATATGTGTATATAAATTGGTCCTCCGTCCCCCCACTTTTAAAACCCGATCGATATATTATATTTTAAAAGTATTTGAAAGTATTTGTTTAATGTCAGATACTTGAGCAAGGTATTTAAATACAAGTACTTTTAATTCCGAAAAATCAAATACAATTACAGATACTTTAAACACATATTTGAATACTTTCAAATACTAATGTATTCGAACCCATGACTGGTATGTAGTGCTTGTGGTTTTGATTACAGTGTGAAGTGTAATCAAAACTTCACTCTTGAAGTGAGGTAACAAAAAGATACAAATACTTTAAATTTCTCAATGTAAGATAAAAATATAATTATAAGTACTGTTTTAAAAACATTTAAATGCTTTCAACTACAAATGTATCAAAAGGTTATATCGCTGCTGTAGAACTAGGCTGTTAGCAACCAGTTTGGTGTTTACCCGATTGCGAACGGTTGTTTGCGGTAATTGAAGATGCCCTGAATGGTGACGTTTTACGCAAGTGCTCGACGAAAACGATCGCATCAAAGAATTACCACGTTGCTTACTGGAAACTAACTGCAGCATTTTGTGACACATCGTTAGCTTGCGACCATGTCATCGACAGAGGAAAAGGCTGATCTGAAAGCCGGACATCCACCAGCAGGTTTGTCAACCGAAGTGAAAAGTTGTTGATCGCACTTGATGGACAAATGCTAATTTAGGTCAACAAGTGAAAACATCTGTCGTTGACGTTGTTGATGCATGAAATTCGTCTTTCTGACTGATCAGTTGATCAACGATATATTCTTGTTGATATCTTCAGACACACGTTAACGTTTTGAATGCGCATGTTGGGTGTGTTTTTAGGAACAGTGCATTTTTAATCATGTAGCGTGTGTCACAAAAATATCAATTTAGCACGATTTTCGTGAGGTTTTGTGGTTCTAGCCGCTGTCCTGGTGTGCCTGTGTGAGTGTGTCGTGGTTGTGCTTGGATCTTGGTGCAATGTAAAGGTGTGGCTTATGTGTCACAGAGGGTCTCCCGTCAGACAAAAAACTGAGACATGACTGTAGAGCAAACACGTGATGAGCAGTGCTATTCTAAGACTAAGTGCAGTGCACATAGACATTACACTAATTGCACCTCCTATGTTAGCGCCAGAGAATGGGCTATGTAGAGTACATAAGATAGTGTCAGTTTGGTTAGTACAAACCTAGACTAGCTAGTATATGTCATAATATGAGACTGGCAAAATTGCTATCCTACACAGGGGTCGACAATAAGGTTTTGTATTCACCGGCCCGGGGGGCCAGTGGATTTTAAAAGTTACTGGCCCCCCCAAAAAGTTACTGGCCCGAATTTTTTTGCAGGGTTAAAACAGGTACATTGTACAATAAAACATATTTGTTTATATTTAAGACATTAAAATAGACAAGGCAGCTGAAATGACGTTTTTAACAAATAATCGAAAACGTGTTTTTGCCGTTTTCTAATTCTTTTGTAGTATTCTATCAATAAAGTTCACTTTTATATTAATTACATACCTTTAAGTAATTTTTTGCCAAATAAAATGAGCCCCTATCGATTGTGAAATCCGTTTTAATTTTGAAGACGCAGGATGTGTTCGAAAATACGCGATGTTTAGACCTTAGTAACGCCACCGTACTTTCACTGTTCGCCATGTTGTTTGGTACGAATAGAACCACCAAACGGTCCCCTAACTGCTTACGTAGACGGCATCCCCGCCCTTTGACCTGTATATATGGGAAATCCAAATAAATATTCGACCGACTATTTCCTTATTTGGCGTTTGCCGTTGTGACGCAGCTTCGGGGAGTTCCGCAGTACGCGTGACACGCGGTGACCTAGATAACTCCATGGCGTCTTTAACGGCTGGCTGTAGTAACAACGATGTTGGTGTGGATCCTGTTGCTGCCAAACGTTATCAATTTACCACAAGGTGTAAATAAATGTTAATCAGAGAATGAAATGGAATGCGACGATGCCATGCATAGAAGTATTTGCTGCAGGCGACAGCTTAGCCCCGACAGCCGGAGGTCGAACGGGAAGCCGGGGTCGGGATCATTGACGTTGTCGTTGCCCGTTGGTGGCGTTTAGAGCATGGCCAGATCCCGTGACAACTTGATGTTTTACTTATTGGAATGGATATATTTTGGAATAAACAAGTTAGAAAATTCTGCTACAACACGACTATGCTTTATGTGAGTTATTACTTAGCCTATAGTTACGGTCTATGACCTTTTCAATATCATGATTTCGTTACTAATACATTATTTATTACAAGTTCACAAGAAATCCACAAGGGGTCGTCTTGACATGCTGAACATATTTTGTCTATTCGTTTTACATATTAGGGTAGCAACAATAATAAAGGATAACGCGAATTTCAATGACAAATTTGTATTTAGGTACCACTCGGCAATTACTACAAAATCCGAAGCGTTATCTTAGCTAATTCACTAGGGAGGTGTCTGCCTCGCGTCTCCGCCTCACGTCGGCAGTAGCGACACCGGGCGAAGTGATGGAGAACTTGCAATTCGTAAACAAGATGGTGACTAGCTTCGACTGATAACGCGAGTCCACGCTGTCACAGATTATATTTAATTGTTGCATAAGGAGTGACAACTGATGGAAACTGTCTAAAACAATGCTAAATAATTCCATTGTTGAAACCAGGGCAGTGGCCCGTCGGGCCAGTAAAATATGAAAACTGGTGGCCTGAACTGGCCCGACATCCTCAAAACACGCGTCGGGCCATCGGGCCAGGGCTATTGTCGACCCCTGCTACTGGCCCAACTTAATAAAATTTAAAACATATAGGTGCTAATTTACAATGTATGACCCATCAAATTTGTGCAAACATACTGTCATAATTTTTGTGCGAATTACTTAAGAAAATCCAAACAAATGTAATCTTGTAAACACACTACACCTGCATAAAAATAAACATGCATCCTATCTGCGCTGTATAAAATGCTATCCAGCCATAATATGTCACTTGAATCAGAATAAGATCAGACATTGTAATAAAATAGCCTAAGAATGTTAGAATGTCAAAAGATTTCAGTGATACCATTTTTATTCTGCACCATTTCTCCAGGTATGATTATGATACACACATGACGATGTTGTTGCAGTGAAGGCCGGGGGGATGCGCGTTGCAACCAGACCCAGGCACAGCTCTACCGGAGACAAGAAGGAAGTACCTCCACAAACCCAGGAGGAAGAAGAGGAATTCCCTGAAGCTTCTGGGTTGGTTTAATTATGTCACTTTTAGAGCACATGTAGTGATATAAGTATGTCTGCCTGGTGTGCGTACATTGCATTTAATTTTAAAGCCGTATTTGCAGGGTTTATTGTTATTTAATGATAGATAAAAGCTATCTAGTACACATGATTTCACAGTATCCATTATGAAGCGTTACTGTGGTTGTGGTTGTGAAAACATGTTACATTAAATTATCTGATGAAATCATCAGATAATTTGTTATTTCTTATATGTCTGTTTGTAGATCTATACAATTGTGATCTTCATAATACATATTATAAATATGTGCATGTATAAAAAATATATGATGGGTAACACACACACACACACACACACACACACACACACACACACACACACACACACACACACACACACACACACACACACACACACACACACACACACACACACACACACACACCACACCACACCACACACACACACACACACACACACACACACACTGTATATATATATGTATATAATGTTTAATAAACATGTTGAAATGTTCTTTTCAGTCCCCCTAAAGCTGAGAGACACAACCAGCAGATGTTGGTGTCTGGTGCTGTCACCAAGGTAATTATATTACATTTATAACTTGAATATTATTATTGCATTCCTAAATATCTGATATTTACATGTCCAGGTGTGTAGAAAACAGTCTTTCTGGTGGGAAAAAGGTACACTAGAAATTAAGAAATAAAATGTAAAAGGACGTGTTTGATAAAGCAAGATATCAGTGATGTAAACTTTCATTATTCAAACATGCAAAAGTATTGATATTTGCAGTGTTCATATTTACACATAAAACAACTAAGTTTCACAGTGTATCGTCAATGAAATTCTGCATATTTTCAAAGTTGCCTCTAATCCATGTTAGGTAGTTATATAAAAAATAAATACATGTGATAGCTAATGCTATTTAGCAAAAAGGTGGTGCCACCTACTAACTAACTAAAATGTGCATTTCCTTCTGATGAAAAAAAACCTGTATTAATTAATCCATCGGCCCAGATTTCTCCTGGCAACTGCCAGATTTTGTTCGACCACATTTGTGATGAGAGTTGTTTGTTGCAGGGAGACAGAGACTTCACTGAGGCTGCGGTGAAACAGATTCACGAGAAGCCAAACGTGGCAAAGGAGAAGCGGCCAATGAACGCATCCCATCGCATACAACAGCCGCAGTAGGGCTGCCATGGCATCTCTGCTTACTTGTCGACCGTTTCACCACCGATCTGCAGTATACACTATTTCTTCACAGAAACTTGTGCAAACTACCCTATAAGTGGGTATCTCTATAGAATCGTTATTAATCTTGATTTTTAGGGCCAAATATGGTTCCAGTATGCGTGCTCTCGGGTAAAAGGGACCATCGACTAATGCGGGGTCTACCCCCAAGTTATCATATTTTGATATTTTTCATGCTCTCCCCAAATGCTATTAGTAAGAGTTGTTGCAAATACTACAACTAACAATTTGCATTTGTTACGGGAGACGCCTTTGTGCAGTGGCAAAACTCTAGTTATAACATATTTTATGGTGCTTAGTGGTAGTTGATCATGGGGTGAGTAATGTTACAGCTTTGCAAAATCATGTCATTTCCACTTATAGTTTACTGAATGTTAAACAAAGACTTTCAAACAACACCTCTTTATTGTCTTTTTGAATGTTTCTTTGAAATATTAATCAAGGAAGAATGAATTATTTGACTGGTATTTCCATATTTCGGTCATGTCAACGTAAATTCCAGTTGTTGACTCAAGTGACTTTGCTTACTGGAATTACAATAAACAACTGCACTTTCTGATGTTTATGAAACATCAGTACCAGCAACGGTTGCACAATTAATGATTATTGATGCCCCCCTGGTGGATAGGTGGCGAACAAGTCGTGCCTCCTGGCGGACATGTCGTAAACTAATATGCATAATTCAGAGCGGGCGTTTACACGTCGTGTAAGTTGATGTGCAGACGCCTGAATAGTTGTTTCATGACTTGCTGTTGTCATCTTCAGTTGAAGTAGTGTTCTGTTGCTGTCATCCAGTGGATCAATTAATGAGTGCATACAAGAAATGAAACTACAAATTACATGGTTATTGAAGTTGGTTACCTCATTGACAAGTGCACAAACAGGCCACGTTAATTACAATAATGCACATGGTTGAGTCTGTATTGACTTTGAATGTTGTTACAGTCATGTTTTCAGGTCGTAGTACTGTTTGTGTTAACGATGTTTTGGCGTTGTACAAGTATGGTGGTGCCACCTGGTGACTGTGTGGGAACTAAGGTGCTTTACACCGTTTTCCTTTTTTTTTATCATAACGGCATTTGGAACTAAAATAATGACACATTTGGTGCATATAATATTCCCATGCCAGTCATAATTATCCAAACTGAAAGTTTATATGTTCGTCGCACCTGTATTATAAAACAACCCCACAATATTTAATATATATGATGCACCTTTATGTACATATATATTTAAGTGCATATTCTGTTAGTGTTTTAATAGACTATTGCCAAAGTGATAATTAGTTCTTAGGATTTACTAATGGCACTGTGCGTGTATACACTGTGGCCATTACTGACACTAAATTTCATTTAAACAGTGGAATTTAATTCTATGATGTTCCTGATTTATATAATTTTGAAGTTGTTTTGAAAATTGCATCCAAATCCAAAGCATCGTTTGATTAGATTTTTTTCGCCCCGTTACATCATTTGTTATTACATAATTGGTTGGTTACGCTATATCATTAGACTAGTTCCTTTACTGTTGCGTCATCTTCTACAGGACATGTTCTACTTGGTGAAACATGGAGTCAATTGATAGAGGTAATCGATGCGCATACAGATCTCACTCAACTATCATGAACCTCTGCGGAGTGTAACTGTTTTGTTGACATTGTAACCTGGTGACGATGTGAAATAAATATTACCTGTTCTGTGTCCAATGTTTTGTTTATAAATTTGGCTACTGACGCACGCACGCACGCACACACATTTTAAACATAAACCAAGCACGCACCACCATGTCGGAGCCATTCCGTTGCGACCAGGCGTACTGTGGCCCAGTTTTGGCTTCAGTACGTGTGGGTCGATTGAACCTGATTGATTGTCCAGTAATTTAAGTTGACCTCTAGTGGAAACGTTAAGTCTTTATCCAGTGAGAGTAGATGTGTGCAAGCTATCTGGACATTGTCCCCTGTGATAATTCTCTTCCCTGATAAGAATCTAATCGCAGTTGCAGGGACAACACGCTGATAACACTGACCGGATTACAGCGTGGCACAGTCTCAAACGAAGGACCACTGAGGCGGTGTCTTTATTTGTGTAAGCCACGACGGTCAGGCAGCAAGTGACGTGTCATATTAAAAAATCGCAAACTCCAAAGGTCTGTGGGACACATGTCACCAGGACACCCCTGGATAAGCTTATAACAACTTCCGTGAAGACGGCGGACGTTTCCGTCTGGAGAGTGATCGGCGGAGACGACGTAGCTACCGGCAACAGCGACATGAATCAACACACCCACACAGACTCACTCACACTTGAGTATCGTTATTTCCGGGAGACACGTATTAGTTTCATGAGCCTTCATGGAACCGGCTCCCGGTGTTTACACCACGAATGCAAGCGCGCATGCAGATCCTCTGGCATGGGCGCCCCCCAAAAAGGGCAAGGGAAAACTTGTCCGCCATGGATGTGAATCTTTTTGAATGAGTAACTTTGTTAACAATGCCTTGCGTTTAGAAGACTACAAGCGACAGTCCAGGACAATGAGCAACCACCTTCTGTGTACAGTACTATATGCACAGAGACACACATACGCACACACGCACGCACGCGTACATATATTATAATGTGCGCATGCGTATTTTATGTTTGTGCGTGCATGTGTGTGTGGCGCGCGCGCATGTGTGTGTGCGTTGTACCCCGGGTATTAACGCATCCTTATCATAAGTTTACTAGGCACACCATTACGGTGTACATATAAATATAGAGCCTACAGTTTTATAACGCTGATTTATTATGTGTCATTAATAGCTGTTTTTATAACACATTTAGTCTCACCATTCCATTGGGTCGTTCGTTGTAGTTGGCTACAATTTGGTTTCAAAACAATTAGTTGTTGTGTCAAATTGTTTTATTGTTTCACCCGACCACCACTTTCGAGGTATAAGAAACATGCGTTTAACTTATAAAACTAATAGTTTGGCTGTACGTTGGTTACTAAGTACATAGGCCCACAATTAATTGTTTACCTCTACAACAACATAATGATATGACTTACATTTACAAAAGAGGAAACAACATTATATGTTCAGCATAAATTAAGCTAGTTTAGAATTATTTTAACATCATTAACATTAAATAATTGGTATAATAAAAATACTTCGGTATTACTCTGACATATTTATATAAATATTGTTTTCGAATAGTTGACAATGTGGGACATACAACTTGATGATACAAAATTCATTTCCGCGTTCCTGAGTACTACAAAGAGTACATTTAATAGTTCGTCATAGTAAATCAGGTACTTTAGCAACTGGTAAATTATGGTTACCATAGCTAAATTGGCATATATTTATTCTATCTACGATACCTAATTCCAACAAAGAATAATCTGAATCAAAATTACATAACATGTGTTTTTTAATCAGTACATAATTTATTATTATTTATATCTTCACTCCAGTTGTGCAATCCGATGTCTTGCACTTTTGATTTAATTTAAGCCTTGTTAACTTAATTGTTAACTGCGACTTGATGAAACTAGACTTTAGACAAACCATAAGTATTAAACAAATCTGATATTCAGCATCCATCCCGATCAAAACCAAGTTCTATCGTCAGTTTTCGTCTACGTAAACAACAGTTTCGTCGCTATCACAGACGTCAGTGTGAACACGACGATGTGTCATTATGTAAATGATAATCAGAGCCGATGTAATCAAAAGTATGACTGTGAGATCTTAAATACATAATATGTATTAGACAAGTAGGTTGCATCCAAGTGTAATAAGAAAACATAGGTCCTGTTTACAAAAATGTATATGCATTCACACCTAAGCCAGATAACCTCTAGATTCAATAAAGTCAATACGCACATTTATCTGACTTACTTACACGCCTGTGAAGATACAACTGCACTGTTATCTGACATTTTCATACGTGTATGATTTCCCGCCAATATGTCAAACAGAGGTCACCATGAGAGGCACCCCTTCGATTCGAAATTCGACTAAACATAGTAATTGTTTTTCATCAAACGTTGCATAACATCTCCGTATGACAGGGTAAGTCGGGGTATATGGCCCCCTGTGGGGCGAAAGGCCATCTCCAGATTGTCAAAGTACGCCAGAGGCGCCACATGGTGCATATATGACCACGTGACCACGCCGTTTTTATAACACATTTTGTCTCACCATTCCATTGGGTCGTTCGTTGTAGTTGGCTACAATTTGGTTTCAAAACAATTAGTTGTTGTGTCAAATTGTTTTATTGTTTCACCCGACCACCACTTTCGAGGTATAAGAAACATGCGTTTAACTTATAAAAATAATAGTTTGGCTGTACGTTGGTTACTAAGTACATAGGCCCACAATTAATTGTTTACCTCTACAACAACATAATGATATGACTTTCATTTATAAAAGAGGAAACAACATTATATGTTCAGCATAAATTAAGCTAGTTTAGAATTATTTTAACATCATTAACATTAAATAATTGGTATAATAAAAAATACTTCGGTATTACTCTTGACATATTTATATAAATATTGTTTTCGAATAGTTGACAATGTGGAACATACAACTTGATGATACAAAATTCATTTCCGGGTTCCTGAGTACTACAAAGAGTACATTTAATAGTTCGTCATAGTAAATCAGGTACTTTAGCAACTGGTAAATTATGGTTACCATAGCTAAATTGGCATATATTTATTTTATCTACGATACCTAATTCCAACAAAGAATAATCTGAATCAAAATTACATAACATGTGTTTTTTAATCAGTACATAATTTATTATTATTTATATCTTCACTCCAGTTGTGTAATCCGATGTCTTGCACTTTTGATTTAATTTAAGCCTAGTTAACTTAATTGTTAACTGCGACTTGATGAAACTAGACTTTAGACAAACCATAAGTATTAAACAAATTTGATATTCAGCATCCATCCCGATAAAAAGTAGGTTTTATCGTCGGTTTTCGTCTACGTAAACAACAGTTTCGTCGATATCACAGACGTCAGTGTGAACACGACGATGTGTCATTATGTAAATTATAATCAGAGCCGATGTAATCAAAAGTATGACTGTGAGATCTTAAATACATAATATGTATTAGACAAGTAGGTTGCATCCAAGTGTAATAAGAAAACATAGGTCCTGTTTATAAAAATGTATATGCATTCACACCTAAGCCAGATAACCTCTAGATTCAATAAAGTCAATACGCACATTCATCTGACTTACTTACACGCCTGTGAAGATACAACTGCACTGTTATCTGACATTGACATACGTGTATGATTTCCCGCCAATATGTCAAACAGAGCTCACCATGAGAGGCACCCCTTCGATTCGAAATTCGACTAAACATAGTAATTGTTTTTCATCAAACGTTGCATAACATCTCTGTATGACAGGGTAAGGGTATATGGCCCCCTGTGGGGCGAAAGGCCATCTCCAGATTGTCAAAGTACGCCAGAGGCGCCACATGGTGCATATATGACCACGTGACCACGCCGCAGATAGATATTAGGCAAACACACACACGCGCACACACGCACGCGCGCACACACACACACACACACACACACACACATACACACACGCGCGCACGCGCGCACACACGCACACACACACACACACACACACACACACAGACCATTAGTCTAGGCTGTACACCGAGGGCAAAGCATTTCTAAAACTTAAGTCCTTGTCCTAGTTTATACCCGTAAATAAACACAAATGGATCTAGAACAGAGACTTAGATGTATACAATATCCACGCTACAGTTTATCGCCTATCTTTGATTATCGCCTGCGATACTTAGTCATTGATGTGATGACACGCAATAAACCATAGTCGACTGATAAGATTGTGTCGCAAAAATGACGACAGCTACTTGACCCGACATGACACGATAGGCGCCCACATACCACAATACTCCTGTTTGATCACCACGTCTTATCACTTGTCTACGTCCGGATACCCACTGAAAGAAATGTATATTAAACCAGTGTTTACCGTAAGACGTGCGGCCATACAACAGTCATAGCGGAGCGAACGCGGGCTGCCGATAGGTCGGTAGCGACGAAAGACGTAAGTAGAAGTAATCAGATCTTTGAATAGACGAGACAAACACAATCATGGCGCGCACAATTGCATTAATTGCGGTTTTCCGTCATGCTGAATTATTTCTGTTGAACAAATTAATTATCTATGTTTATTTCTACAAACGGACTTGCTGGTAAAGTTGAAAAGTTATGTTATGCTTTGTTGCGTTTTGTGAAATCGTGGAATATGGTATGTTTTTTTGAAATGTGATTCTTTTGATATATCTAGCATGTCGGAAGGGGCAAACATGTTCCAACATCAAAACACGGGATTAATGTCCCATATAGTGGCGCAATTAGATGTTACTCAATATATTTCCAAATTAGAAGGCAACAGAAGTTCGTCATTGTGTGGTTCGTACATTGAATTTAATTCACGTGAACTATGATCTATATAGCTGACTATTGACGGCGAACATCGCATTTCCGTTAAATTTTCGTGTTCTTTTTGCAGTGAACGTTTTCAAGACCATTTATAATGAGAACTTGCTTCTGTATTTCTCCGGGAAGAATGGAGCCAGCCCAGTGACCAACTGTCTTGAAAGATCGCTCTGGCTGCGTGGAAGAGTGACCGCCCAATACAGGTTCTACTCTGCTGATTACCGATTCTGAGATTAACTACCCCGTTTGTTTTGATGCGCCTTTCACGATTTAGGCGCAAACGCTTATTGCTATTGACTGGCTGATTGATTGGCTCTCGCAACCTGTTGTTGGGCGACTGATTAATATATTTCATTTATATATATATATATATATATATATATATATATATATATATATATATATATATATATATATATTGGTTTATTTCTTTATTGAATGAACGTTGGCAGGCAGCTGGCTGGCTGAATGATTGACTGGCTGATTGACTCAATCAATTTAGTTAGCTCAATCAACCCACTCACTCACTCACTCACTCACTCACTCACTCACTCACTCACTCACTCACTCACTCACTCACTCACTCACTCACTCACTCACTCACTCACTCACTCACTCACTCACTCACTCACTCACTCACTCACTCACTCACTCACTCACTCACTCATGCACTCAGTCACCCCATCATTCACTCACTCACTCACTCACTCACTCACTCACTCACTCGCTCACTCACTCACTCACTCACTCACTCACACACTCACTCACTCACTCACTCACTCACTCACTAACTCACTCACTCATTGTGAATAGTTGGTTGATGATTGGTTGTTTGATTGGTTGATATTTGAGGTATTTACCGATCAATTGATTGTTATGATTGATTGATTGATTGATTTTTATGATTGATTGTCATGGTTGATTGATTGATTGATTGATTGATTGATTGATTGATTGATGGATGGATGGATGGATGGATGGATGGATGGATGGATGGATGGATGGATGGATGGATGGATGGATGGATGGATGGATGGATGGATGGACTGGCTGAATGATTGACTGGCTGGCTGGCTGGCTGGCTGGCTGGCTGGCTGGCTGGCTGGCTGGCTGACTGACTGACTGACTGACTGACTGACTGACTGACTGACTGACTGACTGACTGACTGACTGACTGACTGACTGACTGACTGACTGACTGACTGACTGACTGACTGACTGACTGACTGACTGACTGACTGACTGACTGACTGACTGACTGACTGACTGACTGACTGACTGACTGAGTGACTGATTGTTAAGATTGATTGCTATGACTGACTGCTGCGACTACTATGACACCCAGGCTACGAGAGCCGTGTGATATGGAGGCGAGGTCCTACCAGATGTCGTCGAGCGCGTCGTTCCAGCTGACTGAGCTCGACCCTGACACGGCGTCTGTGCGGAGTGACACTCACAGCCACCCGAACAAAACAGTTGTCTCCATCGTCATCGACGAAAACGAGTTGAACGCTGACACAGAGAAAGAAAAGAAACAGCAAAACGATCGAGATAAAACGTATGATGCTACGCTAGGATTTGTTGCAAGAACATCAAATATATAAACAATTCTTAGATGTTGGTCTTTGTTTTATCGTTTATATAATATTGTTTGCTATATAGCTCCGTTACATAATGTTTAAAACACCAGTCTCTTGATCGAGCGAATCTTATTTTGAATTATATGTAAGACAGCGTGGTCTTCCCGACTGAATGTTTCACGGAGAAGTCAAGATGTGTTTGTATGCCCATCAGACGGGACAGGTAGGCCTAATGCCTTCTAAGCAGTCGTAACACCGGGTACCATATTATGCAACAACTTACCAGTATTTTACAAGGAGAACACGTTGTCATAAATACTTTGTGAGGAAAGCTCAATTTATTTGGTTGACGTAGAAGATATGTTTAGTTTCCCAATATTTCGGAGGGGGCAGTTGGGAGGATTAGCGCGGTCCGTATAAGATGACGCCTAGAGGTTTGATATTACGTTGTTGATGTAACATTATAAGACTATTGATCTGTTTGCAGGTATTCCAGGTCCATCCTGCTGAGCACCGTCTATGGCGTCATCCTCATTCTGTTCGGACTCGTATTTCCGGTGACGGAAGCGTTGAAGAGACAAACAAACCTGACGAACCATTACGTCGCGGTGAGCGCTAACTTGGACCCGACATTGGTGAAGAATTAAAACGTTAAAAAATTGGTTCTACGAAGCAAAGACAAATAAGCAAATTAACGAAGTGAACAGTTGCATATTGCAAACAGGATTATAAATGAACACACATTAGCCATACCTAACACATGCAAATGCTATTCATAGAATGTTGGCAAGCAACTCAACTATTGATTAACACGACGCCTTTCAATATGATAGCTCATGCTGCGTAAACGTTTATACTTATGGATCATGAAACATCTGTATAGAACACAAAATGCGATCAAACATATCCTGCTAAATGAAAAATTAAAGAAGTGTGATCGTGTATTTTACTATATTTAATTATTATTTAAAACCAACTGCAGGCGTTCAGTGGGTACCAGTACGGCGTGTCGGTCATCTTCCTGCTCTACTTGCAACTGTTTCTGATGAACGACGAGAAGAAGAAGTCGAGGCCGGCCGACGACGCGGCTGCCACCGACGCGAAGGCGGCGGACAGGCCGGGCGAGGTCGTCGTCCTGCGGCGGTGCGTCAGTGCCTCGAACATCGTCGACTCCTCTTCGCGGACGGACGAGGACCAGCGCTCTCACCGCAGCGCCAGGACCGGCATCCTGAAGGACACGGACGGTCGGTACCTCTTGACGTGTCTCAGGCATTCGTGTTGGTCCAGAGCAACGTGAACGACATCGTCGGTTGGCAGTCATTTCTTGATGCATATTCACTGATCTGTTTATGAAAAATCCGCTGTGAGGCCGGCATCGAAATTGGTCTGCAATGTTGTGCTGTTGTCTTTACCACACTGATGATGTCATACTGTCGTCCCCACGCCTCCCCACCCCACCCGCGGTCTCCACCCCACCCGCGGTCTCCACCCCACCCGCGGTCTCCACCCCACCCGCGGTCTCCACCCCACCCGCGGTCTCCACCCCACCCGCGGTCTCCACCCCACCCGCGGTCTCCACCCCACCCGCGGTCTCCACCCCACCCGCGGTCTCCACCCCACCCGCGGTCTCCACCCCACCCGCGGTCTCCACCCCACCCCCGGTCTCCACCCCACCCGCGGTCTCCATCCCACCCGCGGTCTCCACCCCACCCGCGGTCTCCACCCCACCCGCGGTCTCCACCCCACCCCCGGTCTCCACCCCACCCGCGGTCTCCACCCCACCCGCGGTCTCCACCCCACCCGCGGTCTCCACCCCACCCGCGGTCTCCACCCCACCCGCGGTCTCCACCCCACCCGCGGTCTCCACCCCACCCGCGGTCTCCACCCCACCCGCGGTCTCCATCCCACCCGCGGTCTCCACCCCACCCGCGGTCTCCACCCCACCCGTTCATGTTGTTCTAGAATCTAGACGCGTTATCCTTTTGCTCTTAAAATCCGCTATTTTCAGGAACTAAGCTGCTACAGTCATTTCCCAAATTAATGATAAAACACCGCATCACAAACGTATAAAGAAAGCCCGACGTTGTATGTCTACAGTCTCTGTAGTTTACTACAGTCTCTGTAGTTTACTACAGTCTCTGTAGTTTACTACAGTCTCTGTAGTTTACAACAGCCGCTCAATACGAGCAACTGTTGCGCATATCTCCGCCTTCCCTGGAGATTGGGCCGTCCAACTGGTGAGTTGGCGTTCAAAGAATACTATAACATTACATTACAGCACAGTCTCGTGTAGCTGTGTTAAGTATCGCTCTTGTACTGTTGCCCCAACAATACCAACAATTCCCTCTATTCCTCTATCGACTTCTTCTGATTTTCCTAAACTTTCTGCACGGAATCGTTCATTATCGGGTGGTCTCCGCTGTTTTCTGCGGCCATGCAATGGTGTTTTCCACTCTAAATAAATTATATTAGCTAAGATAGGCCTGTCACGTTATCATCTCCACACAGTTTCACACATCGTCATGACTTGCACAATTCACACACGCTCGCAATCATTTTGCCCGATACGGGAGGAAGGCATTCTAGGAAGCTGCCAGATTGCCACAGTTACAAATAAACACCATTAACTCTTCTATAACTCTTCATAGCTCTCTGGACAATTACAATTCTCCAGATGCAATTTACAATGGTACATCGACAAGTGCAAAGACAACATATGTACTGGTACACCACCTAACAATAGACTTCCCATTCACTGCTTGCACAGGTGTAGCTGGAGTTGACGGTTTGCCAGCGTAACGACAGTTGAACTTGTTGCAAAATTTACGCGTTCAAATGCCAGCGTGAAGAAAGCTTAATAATTAGCGTCTACACACAAACCAGCACAAGTTGTACCATTGAAAGTTGTACTGTTGTAGATTATTCCGTAGCAAATTGTACCGATATAAGTGGTACTGTAACACGTTGTAGGAGCCTACCGTTACAAGTTGTAGGAGCCTACCGTTATAAGCTGTAGGAGCCTACCGTTACAAGTTGCAAGCTATGGAGTAACGAGTTATGGTAGAACCTACCGTTGCTAGTTATAGTCACAGCAGTAAGTTGTAGCGGCTCAACGCGTTGTTTCCAACTAAACCAAATCTTTCCAGCTAGAACAGTTGCAATGTGTACACTGTGCAGAAGATCTACACGTGCAACACCATTTTTATTATCCTAATAACTCTTTCAGACTGCTCAAGCGTGAAATCCCTGTCGTTCGCGTCACCCCCATCGACCGAGATAGCTTCGCGTCAGAAGCGATGTGTGGACGACTATCTGCCGAACTCGCGCGTTGGAAAATTGAGGACGAACAAAAGTACCTCTAACAGCAAAGCGGACTTTGGAGACATGACGGGCAGTGTTGACAGTGGCATATTCGCATCACGAATGGACCACTTGCGACGGAGAGTTCGGAATATCAGTGAACCCAGTATCACTGAGGAGAACGACGTAGGTGCACCTTTCTCGGTTATTGCTTGCTCTAGTTCGTTGTCCGTCCGACAGGTCTGATACGTGATATTCACAATTTCTTCTTAACATGCAAAGGCAAGTTTTATTTTAGCTTATAAATGAGTTGTCGTTTGCCAATCACGTCATCAACCATCAAATTATAAACTACGCCAAAAATATATTCGACACGCTTATATTATACATAATTTTTATAAGCTCTATCATTTTAGGATATTAAGACGCAATATTACATCTTCATATTATATACTTGTTATTTCTCTGGCTAGTAATTGAGCAAAAAGCACATTTAGTCGTTGAATAACATGTCAAATGTCAAAGTGACGTATGGTAGGCCTAGCAACAAGCTCACATGGTCAAACAAATAAATAGTGTTCATGTTACACGCATACGTCCTTTAATAACGTGATTTTAAAATGTCAGAATGCAACTTGTCAAGGCGTCGTTGTCGTAGCAGGGCCGAGGCAGGACGAGTCGAGCGGAAGTGACGTCGACAGCCCTCAGTTCTGTCGGCGGCGACGACGGTATCGGCGACTGCACGAGTCTGTTCACGCTTGACGACGAGGTCAGTGACGAGGTCGTCGAGTACATCAACTTGCGCCACCAGACGGCGAGTCTGTCGCACGACGGCACCAGTTTCTACCTCCGCCTCGGCTCGCTAGGTGGGCTACGAGGACGAGCTCGGACGAAATGCTCGTCTCGCTGCGTAGTTTGTACCGGCTACTTCAGTCAGGCGAGGGCGCCATCACTTTTTTTATTTAACATTACGTTCTTATGACTACAACATGCGTGTTGAAGGTTTACTGGCTGCCAATTTGTGTTTAGTTACAATATTAAGCTCGGAACAATGCACGCAATTTGAAAGATTTCGCCTGGAGCTCGTTCAAATGGTAAACAAAACATCCAAATTCAAAACAAAATTTATTGGCAATAATGCCAAGGGGGGGGGGGCAGAGTTAACCACTTTTATGTTTCACTTACCCACGTTCTAAACGCCCCGTTTACAAAATGCTGCTATGCCAATTCTGGGGAGAGGTACCGACACCCTCCCTTTAACGTACATTATGACAATTTCTTTCTTATTAACTGAAAGCATAAAATGCATGTATTCTTAATGACATTACACGATGAATTGCACAAACGCAAATCTGAGGAGTTTTCCATAACATGATTAAGCCTAACTATATTAACTGTACAACGGCCTACTTCGTGTAAGGCTTACTTCGTGTCATTAAATAACGTGACCTTAATTAAGACAAATCAACTTAGTAAAATCGTTATAAATTAACAGCACATGATAACTGCAGATCATCTTGATCGTTGCATTCCCCCCAAAAAGTATATTTATTCGGTAACCGAATTAAAAATCCATTCAGAATTATGCTTGTTTATACTTAAATTTTGTGATGTAGCCTTCGGCGTTGGTAACTTGATATTTGTGGGCCTACAAATACGACATTATTCCAAGAGAGACTGCGACCGGATCCTGTACACCGTCTACCTGCATCTCATCTTCGTCCTCGTACAGACGTTCTTCTTGTTCAAGAACAGCCAGGTGAGTCGTCCTACCAAATTTCGCCGAAAAGTCCTGTAATCGTCATCACTAGAAGCGTTACACTCCCGTAATCGTCAACACTACAAGTGTTACACTCCCGTAACCGTCAACACCAGAGGTTTTACACTCCCGTAATCGTCAACACTAGAAGTTTACACTCCCGTAATCGTCAACACCCGAAGTTTTACACCCCGTAATCGTCAATACCACACGTTTACACTCCCGTAATAGTCAACACCAGACACGTACACTCCCGTAATCGTCAACACTAGAAGTTTTACACTCCCGTAATCGTCAACACTACACGTTTTACACTCCCGTAATTGTCAACACTAGAAGTTTTACACTCCCGTAATCGTCATCACTAGAAGATTTACACTACTGTAATCGTCAGCACTAGAAGTGTTACACTCCCGTAATCGTCAACACTAGAAGTTTACACTCCCGTAATCGTCAACACTAGAAGTTTTACCCTCCTGTAATCGTCAACCCTAGAAGTTTTACACTCCCATACTAGTCAACACGAGAAGTTTACACTCCCGTAATCGTCAACAATACACGGTTTACACTCCCGTAATCGTCAACACGATACGTTTTACACTCCCGTAATCGTCAACACTATACGTTTTACACTCCCGTAATCGCCAACACTACAAGTGTTACACTCCC
>OZ024857.1:7117189-7222189 GCA_964017155.1 Oasisia sp. SBJ-2009 | reverse complement strand
CAGCGACGTGTAATCTTAACATCCGGCGGACAGCCATCGGGTCAAGGAGTGTTTCTGATTGTCAGAGATAGAGCGAAGGAGAGCAAAGTGTGGCTACTACTAGGAAGCGTGTGGCACGTTGACCCGTAAACAGTACTTAGTCCTAAAGAAGGGTACTCACAGTGTATTTGTAACTATTCAAGCGAAGATCATTGCATCGTCTTAGGTGAAACACTCAACACTTTGATAACTTTGCTGCACCAGTGTCTGAATGGTATTAATTTTATGAGGTTTGCTGTTGAAAATAGTTTGAAATGGGACCCTGTCTGTATAATACCCCCTATAAATAATTTACTACGCCCTTCTTTTCAATAGAAAGAACTGGGACCCTGTGTTGTATAATACCCACTGTAAATAATTTAGTACGCCCTTCCTTTCAATAGAACAAAATAGGACCGTGTCTGTATAATACCCTCTGTAAATAATTTAGCAACTCATTTGAAGATGCAGGCTAATGTACCATTACAAGTTTTTGTTCTTTTAATTTGTTTGTATGAGAGGTGGGTGGGTGGGTTTGTCGGAAAATAGCTCAGATGAGCTAATGTTATCAAATTCACATGTAAACCGACGTTAAATAAAGCTTCTTGTATTTTGTTGTATCTTGTGGGTGGCATCAATCCTATCGTCTTATCAATCCTATCAATCCTATCCAATTGTTTGAGATTGTTTTGTGTATCTACAAGACCCCTAAACTAGGGCACATATAACAACAGTTATATGCACTACACACGCTTAAGCTGCAGATTAACATTGTTTACACAGCGTATTTGGAAAAAGGAAACCATCGCACTGCCCGATCGTGTGCACAGATACCCCAGATAAACCACGGTTCAGTAGCGATACCGAACACGGCAGAGCAGACGACGTCCGGACCGGAAGTGCCTAGCGGCGTGGACGTAACTCAGTACGAACTGGACCGGTGGTGGTGTATCTGTAGCATTCTCTGGGCAGTGTTCTCACACTCAGTATTTATCAGAATAACACAAGGCAGTAGGTGTAATAATCCCTCGTGTATAGTTCCACATCGCACTACTCCTTTGGCGTGTGCATGTCTGTTTATAACTTCAATACTGAAGATCGATTCTTTTATTAACCCATTTGTTTTATCATCATCATCATGCTGTCGGTCGCGAAGCGACAAAGACTGCTTCCATCACTTGACTGTTGCTCTCCATTTGTCTCTCTGCTGTGAGAGAGATGTCCATGAGTCGATCTTTATGTCTCTCATCTTCAGGTTTCTCTTGATGGTATCTTTGAACCGGAGACGAGGGCGCCCTCTTTTTCTGTGACCAGAAGACAGTTGAGAGTTGAGAACCTGCTTCGGTAGCCTGTCTGGTGACATCCTCATGAGGTGTCCAGTCCACCGGATATTCTTTCTGATCAGAAGATCTTCCATAGATGGCAGCCCTGTTCGTTCTAGTATTTCCTTGTTTGTCACTTTGTCCATCCAGGTTATCCTCATGATCGAACGCAGATGTCGCATCATGAAAGCATGCAGCTTTTTCACCTGTCGTCTGTACACTGTCCAGGCCTCAGCTCCGTATAGGAGGGTGGACAACACGATTGCACGGTATATCTTGCCTTTAACCCGCATGGACACATGGTGGTTGTTCCAGAGTCTCTGGCGTAGTCGGCCGAAAGATGCACTAGCCTTGGCCATCCTCCTCTGTATTTCATCGTCAAAGCATCCATCACTTTATATAGTGCTTCCAAGGTAGGTGAATTCTAGAACAGAGTTCAGCTTGTTTCCATCAACCATGATGTCCTCCTCTCGGGTTCTTGTAGAGTTGGATTGGTACAGCACCTCGGTCTTCTTGATGTTAATCTTCAGGCCGAACTTCTTTGACGCATCGGAGAAAGCATCCACTATTTTCTGCATCTCTTCAGCAGAGTGTGCAACCAGTGCACTGTCATCTGCGAATAGCAGCTCTCTCATCAGTATCCGAGTAGTCTTGGTCTTTGCTCTGAAGTGTGTGACGTTGAAAAGGTCAGCGCTCAGTCTGGACTGTATGTAGATGCCATCCCCTATGTCTCGGAAAGCCTCGTCGAGCATTGCTGATAGGAAGATGGAGAAGAGCGTGGGGGCCAGTACACAACCTTGCTTGACCCCATTTGTGACACTGAACGATTCCGAGACTTCTCCTCCAACACTAACATTCGCCATCATTCCAGTATGTAGTGCCTCGATCATTGTTGTGAACTTCTCTGGGCTGCCAAAGCCCGGTCCTCCCAACTGTATCGAACGCCTTGCTGAAGTCGACAAATACCATGTACAGTGGTCGGTCCTGCTCAATGCACTTTTCTTGTAGTTGTCGGAGGCCAAATATCATATCCACGGTGCTCCGGTTACCTCTGAAGCCACATTGTGTCTCCGGAACTACCTCGGGTGTTATGTGGGTAGATAGTCTGTTGAGGAGGATCCTCGCGAAGATCTTGCCTGCTATGGAAAGCAGAGAGATTCCTCTATTGTTCCCACAGTCTGTTCGATCACCTTTCTTGTAGATGGTTACAATGCTGGCATCCTTCCATGCTTGTGGTACAGAACCCACCTCCCAGGCATTGGTGATTAGTTGGTGCAGTCTGCTGAACAGATTGTCTCCTCCGTGCTTCCATACTTCTGCAGGAATTCCATCTCCTCCAGGTGCTTTGCCATCTTTCAGTCCGGCGATTGCTCTAGCCATCTCATCCATAGTTGGAATCTCATCGAGGCTTGTCTTGATAATGCGCTGCGGGATGTTGTCCAGAGCTTCGTGATCTATGTCGGCATGGACGTTGAGTAGCTTCTGGAAGTGTTCACTCCATCTTGTCACAACTCTCTTGCTGTCAGAGAAGGTCTCCATTCCATCTGTTGATTTCAGTTGAACAGGTCCCTTCTTTTTGGGTCCCCACACTTCCTTCAGCCCATTGTAGAAGCCCTTCATGTTGTTACTGTCAGCAGCTCTCTGCAGCTCCACTGCCTTCCTTTCCCACCAGTCCGACTTCAGTGCACGGGTGTGTTTTTGTAGCAGTCTGCAGGCATCTTTGTATGCTGCAGTGGTGGATCTAGTGCTCCTGGTTTGCAACACTCTCTGGTGGGCTTCGTCTCTTCTGCTCATAAGAGTCTGTAGCTCCTGGTCATTTGGGTCGAACCAGTCCTGGTGTTTTCTGTCTGGCTTGCCAAGATATGTCTTGGCTGTGTTGTACACGACCTGCTGCAGAGCAGCCCATTCCTCGTCTGGTGTTGAATTTTCATTTTCCTCCCATTGGGCGAGAGCACTGTCCATCTCCTGCTCAAAACTCTCCCTATGGCTGGTGGTACTTAGTTTTGCAATGTTCAGCTTGGTTGGCTTACTTGTCCCTTGCCTGTTGTGCTTTTGTCGTATTCTGAAACCCACTTTTGACCTCAGCATCTGGTGATCGGTCCAGCAGTTTGCTCCACGCATGACTCGGGTACTGTGGATGTCCATCTTATTCCGACACCTCGTGATGATGAAGTCGATCATATGCCAATGTCAAGACCACCTGGATGCATCCAGGTGGTCTTGCGTCCATCCTTCTGCTTGAACATGGTGTTCGTCACTATCAGTTCGAACTCAGGGCACAGAGCCAGTAGAAGCTCGCAATTGGAGTTGCATTTCCCAATCCCATGTTTGCCCATGACCAAGGGCCACTTGTCATTTTCTCTTCCTATCCTCGCATTGAAGTCTCCTATCAACAGTAGCTTATCTGTACGAGGGATGCCACTAAGCACACTGGCCAGATGGTTGTAGAAGGCCTCTTTGTTTTCATCTGGGTTTGTCATTGTTGGAGCGTACACGCTGATAATTGTAGCAAAGTTGTCCTTGCTCAGAGGTAGTCTCATCGTCCTGATTCTGTCACTTACTGGCCGTGGCATTTCTGTCAGCTTTGTGACGATATCCTTCTTGATAGCAAAGCCCACTCCTGCCTCCCTTCTTTCTCCTTCGGGTTTGCCACTCCAGAAGAAAGAGTATTCCAAGTCGTCGAGACTACCAGACTCTGAGAACCTTGTTTCACATAGGGCGGCGATGTCGATGACAATCGACATCGCCGACATCGTTCAAACAGTCTTCACGCTCCTTCGTTCAAACAGTCTTCACCCTCCTTCGTTCAAACAGTCTTCACCATCCTTCATTCAAACAGTCTTCACTCTCCTTCGTTCAAACAGTCTTCACCATCCTTCGTTCAAACAGTCTTCACACTCCTACGTTCAAACAGTCTTCACACTCCTTCGTTCAAACAGTCTTCACGCTCCTCCGTTCAAACAGTCTTCACCCTCCTTCGTTCAAACAGTCTTCACCATCCTTCATTCAAACAGTCTTCACGCTCCTTCGTTCAAACAGTCTTTACGCTCCTCCGTTCAAACAGTCTTCACCCTCCTTCGTTCAAACAGTCTTCACCCTCCTTCGTTCAAACAGTCTTCACCATCCTTCGTTCAAACAGTCTTCACACTCCTACGTTCAAACAGTCTTCACGCTCCTTCGTTCAAACAGTCTTCACGCTCCTTCGTTCAAACAGTCTTCACCCTCCTCCGTTCAAACAGTCTTCACCCTCCTCCGTTCAAACAGTCTTCACGCCCCTTCGTTCAAACACTCTTCACGCTCCTTCGTTCAGTCGAAATCATACGTTAACACGGCTTCAGGAGACAGGTCGTGATGCCGTGAGACAGACCCCGCCGACGGCTGAGAGGTTGTCTCTCGACACTCGACTCTCTCCCGTCGCCTGCCTCCGCCGGCAGCTACAGCCGGGCTCTGGGCGGCCGTGACTGACACGGACGGGGACCTGAGAGCCACACGGCCCGCAGGTGCAGAGGGCAGGCCGCTGGGTGGTCTGCCGCCTGGCACACATCAACAGCGGGCCGAATGAGCGTGAGAGTGGGACGGACGGGTCAGACTCCGAAGGCAGTATATCTGGGCCAGGGCGCTTCAGCGTCGGCACTGCGGTTAACAGAGATGGCAGAGCAGTGATTGCGATGATGATGATGAGGAAGGTGATGACTATAATGATGAAAATGACCACAACGATGATGCTGTCGAAATGTTGATGATGTCGATGAAGATGATTACGACAACGACGACAGTGATGATAATGATGACGTTGAGCATTGATGGTGATGATAATGTCATCGGCATCTAAGTTTGTCGAAAGCCAACTATAGTGTCATCGACACATATCCAAATACCACCGAGCCAGTAATCGGCATCTGCTTTGTACCTATTGACGTGTAACGGAAGACCGTGCTTTCTGACCACGGCTTCTGGCCACGGCACTGAATAAAACCGATATAAACATTTATCCGTGCATTGCTCGTAAACTCGATTGTACCATCACATTGTTACGACGTGGGGCGACTTTGTAACAGCCGCTGCGAAAGCATCGATCTTTCGCGAAGCGTAAGGTGATCAACGTTGATGACCCAGCCACGCGTGACCGCTGTGGCGTGTAATATCACATTTCGTTCCGCTTCAGCGATTTAATGGAGCAAAAATGTTAACGAGAACGAAGTGACATTTTCGTGTCGTAATCCGATGTAGAGTGTGTATATAATTTGTCTCGAACGAATAGAAATGTATGAAAAACAAACAGTGCGTGTGGTTTAATTTCGGCGTGGCGTGATACACAAGTGCGGGCTGTCGCCGGAGCAGCTTGCATACAGGCCTACAGCATATAGATTCTCGTGTGTCATGTGTCATGTTGGTTGTCAAATAATAAGTGTCGTGGATGTCGGGTCGTTCATCATGATTCGCTGACACTGTCAGTAAATCAATAAAATGCCGGACTAGGCTTATATATCCCGCTTCAAATTTCTTTATGGAGCTGGTCTGACGTTTGTTGCTATTTCTCATCTTTGGTCATTTTTTATTTTCACCCGCTTTTTCCAGTGAAGAATTTCCACCTTTTAGCACTTCACTTTATTTGAACAACGTCAATAAGAACAAAACATGTTTCCAAACATGCAAGAATAAACGACGTGTCGACGTTGAAAACAGCAAGAAAAAGTGTGCACTTATAATGTTTGCACTTGCCAAAATGTGATCAACCCCTTTTACAAATACATGTATGGATATTTCATTGACATGATCAACGTGGAATGTTTCCTGGTGTTGAAACGTCCACCCACAGCAAACTTACCAAAACTCACAATGAAAATATACAAATAATAGAAAAGCATAAAATTGGCTAAATATTATCCAAGGGTTGTTTTTCTTAGACAACATTCATATCTGTGTATACGTTGTGGTCCACACGAATTATAAATTTCACCAGACAGTAAAGTAATGAGATATAGTCTACACCCGCTGAACTCAGCGGTAAGGGTATATACCTCATGCTCCGTCCTAGGACGTGCTTCACAAAGTGCGTCAGCGCGGCCTCGTGTGAGACAAGCGTCTCATGGCTTAAAGAGACATGGTCCGTTCGTGGCTTTTTATTTTTATTGCAAATTCATGTTATACGGTATAAATTATACCTATTATAGCGTATAGACCGTCAAAATATGTTTTCATGTACCATTTAGGGGTTGAAAATAGACGCAGTAAGGGCGCTTACTTTGTGTACACATCGACCACGAGGCGTTTTCGAAACCGTTGTAGGCGTGGCTAAAAGCCCAGAAGGAAATGCATGATGGGTGGATGGGGTATTGGTTGGGTGGGGTGTGGGTCAGTGATAATCCTGTCACCTCTCTTGTTGGATCTCTACCTACCTCTCTACACAGACAGAGGGTGAGATGACTACCTACGATCTTGGATACTGCGGCCTGGCCTTTAACCGTCCCTTCTATCCGTGTCTGTCTCCAATCACTACTGTTCAGCCGACAACACATGGCTACTGCAGTAAGTAGACCTGACTATGGACTCATTCTCACCGGCTGGTTACAGTCAGTCCCCTCGCGGCATATAATGGCAGTGGACTGAATCTGACTCGGATCCTACAGTCTGCTTATTTTATTTGCTTAAAGACTATGTGACAGTGTGTTATTACCTGTCTGAACTAAATAATTTAAAATATTGTTCAGCTATACAAATAATTGTGCGACATGTAGCTACATTGGTGACGTCACCGTAGGAAATACCGCTGAGCGCGTCCTACCTTTTAACTTGGTGTGCGACGGTGCGCCGGTGCGACCTGTTGTTTCAGACTCTCATGAAACTGAAATTGTAATCTTTTCCCTGCAACATTAGCCACTGGGTGTACGCGGGAATGTTCTTTATTTTTTAGTTATTGCCGTTTGAGCAAAACAATCAATTATTGCAATTTCTTGTAAAGCCGCATATTACATTGCAACGCATTTTAAAGATCACCTTATGTGTGACATCCTTGTCTATATGTGCGCTGTAGGATGTACAAGCGGGATCTGTTTTGTTTTGTCGTTTTAACACAGGAAACATTTAATCCTGCTTATTCACGCGGCCAGTTGTTTGATTGTCATGCAGCTATCAACCACAAACAGACTATATTGGCGATATTCAGACGGTAACATTATAGCTAACAAAATAAAGAAAAATTATTAAATTGATCATCTTCATGATTAATATAAACATCAAGCTCGGGATTTGTGACACGCCAATGGCGACGTTTGAGCTGGCATAGTGACCTGAGTTAGCAATCAACATATTTAATACTTGGCACAATAATTAACGAGGAAATTACATTACACTTATCTAAGCACATACGCTCATGCACGTAAACATGCATGCGCAGACACGCACGCACTGATACATGCACGCACGCACGCACGCACGCGCACGCGGACGCGCACGCGCACGCGCACGCACACGCACACACACAGGCATACACGCACGCACGCACGCACGCACGCACGCACGCACGCACACACACACACACACACACACACACACACACACACACACACACACACACACTTAGGTTGTGTCGACATAATTCACCAGGTTTTGCGGTTACCGCATTCCGATCCTGTGTACGGACCAGACGGGAAAACGTTGCCAAAAACACGCCGACGTCTGTGCGTGTTGTGGAAATCAGAAACCGATTACGGGTGAAGCTCGCGGGGGGGGGGGTGAAACACCTGCAGATATTCCCACTCTCCGGATCAGCGTCGTTCGCATCCCCCGACGGTCCGTGTTGATTTCCCGTGCGTTTGTCCCGGTTGGCCGACGGAGTCGCGTCGGAGAAGGAAGTATAGTCGGGTTTCGTTGTTTTACCGGCACGTCTGGAATGTCCCGGTGTGGTTCCGGTGTGTAATAGGGGACAATGTGCGTGTGTTGCGCGGACACGTACTGGACGGAAGAACAACGAACAAGGCGTGGATTAGCGTGAGTCGGCGAGCTAGCTGCAGGCGTGGCGATGGATGGACGGAAGACATTACTGTTTTCCGGTGTCGACGTCCTGCGCTGACTGTCACGGCTGGTAAATGATGCGCACCTCGGCGTTATAAATCAGCAGCGTGCGACACCGACAGTCATCAGTCGACGTCCGCCTAATGCACTCGGTTTAATTCCCGACGACGCAACACCCGGGTCTTGACAACTGTTGGTGTCTTCGATCGTTTAGAACGGATAAAACTATCGATCGTCAGCGACGACCTACGTCGCGCCAGTCGTTCATCCCGCAGTTTATTGGACAGCCATAGGACACCTATTGCATTGATCGGTCGTAAACATTCGATTGGTGGTCGGCGGGAGATCAGACGAGACGAGACGAGACGAGGCGACACGTGCACAGGTCAACGGGAGTTCTCCGCAGCAAGATGCGATGGTGAGTCGTCTTTGAATAACATAAGCCCACCGAATAATCTGCCCGGACATGCGGACGCCCGAGCCTACGTAAGTATTGACGTATTCTAGGAATACGTTTTACTTAAATTGCGGCTTAGCGTTAGAATTCGATTATGGGTATTACACAATTACATGGGCGACTTTTAGTCGCTGGTTCTAGTCAAAAGTAGGATGATTAAATTGAGTTGGCCGTTGCGTTAAATTATTGAGATTTCTCGACACAGATTGGGTTCAGCTCACGCTGGCTGCATCGCCCCACTTGCTGCTGTGCCGTGTGAAAAAGATCCCACGCACAGAAATGCGTAGTGGGTTCTATCCCGCTGCGTATATGGGCGACCGTGTGGTTTTCAAATTACACAAAAATAAAATGCGTTATAAAAAGAAACCTTTGGTATGTGTACATTAATCAAAATATTTGCAATAACGACTTGTTCCATGTCCGTTTTGTGTAGGTACCAACATGTGCACATATAGAGGAGTAATGTTACAATAACTAAAACACATCGGCTGACTATATAATTCAAATTTCTGATATACTGGACTGTCGGTCTGTCGGTCTGTCGGTCTGTCGGTATGTCGGTCCGTCGGTCCGTCGGTCCGTCGGTCCGTCGGTCCGTCGGTCCGTCGGTTCGTCGGTCCGTCGGTCCGTCGGTCCGTCGGTCCGTCGGTCCGTCGGTCCGTCGGTCCGTCGGTCCGTCGGTCTGTCGGTCGGTTGGAACAAACATATGATGTGTGTTTCACAGCTTGCGTGTAACCGACACTTGTAAACGTCCTACATTGCTACTTCTGCCCGTGTCCGACGTGACACGTTCCCGAGGCGGGAGTACGCGACGTAAATGAAAATGTTATTGAATAAGATCGATGGTCGTCTTCCGGTGGCCGTCGCTAAGCATCGCAAACCGTCGATATCACACGTCCGACTGCACGCCGACATGTCACCGCTTTGTCAAGTCGGTCTCCCCGTGTCGTGTCGTGTCGTATCTTGTCGCACAACACGTCACCAATCAGCCTGATTACTACTGACGAGTCGTGGTAACCCAAGCTTCAGTTGCACAACACTGTAATATTAGGAACGACTGTTTATGTTTCACCTAGTGGCGTGTCTTATGGTAGACCGACTCTTGTTACACACTCAATACAAACACCAACAAGATACGACACGATAACTTATGGTCGACAGACTCTTATTACTCACTCTATTCAAACACCAACAAGATACTATACACGATAACTTACGGTAGACAGGCTCTTATTACTCACTCAATACAAACACCAACAAGATACTGCACGATAACTAGTAGACATGTGTCTACCTACCTCGTTACATCAGTTAAATACAATTAACAAATAAGTTTCGCAGGGCACACTCGTAGAATACGAGATATCCGGTGGACATCACGTATCACCACTTGGAAACCTTACGACGGATCTCGAAGAAGACCGGCGAGCAGACGGAGACGAACTAGACGAGACTGGAAGGACCTCACCTGGCACAGGACACCGCAAGACAGGCAGATCTCGGTGGAACATGCTGAAGCCTAGTGGACTTGATAATCAATTTCGAAATCAAAGGTACATGGCTTGCAAAGAACACGAAGAGGCTCAACAACTGTATGCTGGCAATACTCTGGCAGGTGATTTTGACATCGACGGTTTCATTTACTTTATAAAGACGGCAACTTCGATGTCTTCTTTGTGACAGCTATTCGACTTTTTAGACAGTCATGTTTTAGGTAGTTTAAAAATATTACAGTTGAAGGTTTTGGTGCGCTTCAAACATTTCGAACGCAATCTCAAAAAATATTGCACAGCACCTCCTCGAAATTGATTGGACGTAATTTGTTGTCTGATTTGCAACAAGGAGAACGTTTCATATAAGAAAAGATTCAAATTGCCGTCGTTTTCATTAGTTGAACCTACTAACTATGCACAAGTTGTCACAACTGGTCAATTTAATATTTGCTTTATAATAAAAACAGCAGCTGGACGAAACATCGTATTTGCGAACTATCGCGGCCTGTTTTAGTTTGCGGTACTATCCCGAAAGAAACTTTCACGAAAACATGACGTCTTGATCGTCAGGTCGAAGTCTATGACACTGTCAGTGTGGCATATGACACTGTCAGTGTGGGTGTCTGGCTCCTTGCTGTCATCACAAGTAAATCACCAGAACGATTTATATTCTTGACACGTCCAACTCGTCTGACCGTTCCAACTACGTCCGCCAACTGTGCTTTATTTGCAATGTACGTTGTGTTTCTAGGTCACTGAACCTACGCAAAGTTGAGTTAGTGATTCCTTTTATTAAGTTTTATAAAGAGTTTTCTTTATTACCTCTAAAAATAACTAATGGAATGTTCGGGTAGCAGAACAAGGTCCTCTAGGAGAATTTATGTCGCAGCCAAAAAAAGGTTACGAACCGCTGTTGTACGGCAACAACAAAAACAACAACAATAAAATGCATACCTTTGCATAAACAGTTAAGTTTACTATCAGCGAGGAAAGAAAGTATACATACTATGAAGCCGACGAAGACGTGACGTACTTTTAAAGACGATTCACATTACTGACTTATCGGGAAGATAAATACAGCACTGAACCAATAGGACGAGAACGGACAACACACAGCAATTACTGGTTTGTATCAAAATAATTAAAATAAGATACCTCTTGTTTTCGTCCGCCCATGAACCTGAGGCCAAACCACTTGGCAGATGACGCGTAATTTATTGTACGTGAAGTCATAAAAATCGTCACTTTCATTAAATTACAGCTATCCAATATCACACTTTTCTCTACATTCGTAATCGATAGGTGTAGGTTACGACATGTTTTTTCACCATTGTAGCAATCATCTCTTTGTTGCCGGACAATCGGTCAATGGGAAATTGAAGTACATCGGGGCGGATCCATTCGGGAGGACAAAAACTCGAACCTTTTTGCCGTCGTGTTGCCGTGACTTCGGCTTCTCCCGTGCTCGTCTAGTTCGTGTCCGTCTGCTCGCCGTTCTTCTTCTAGATCCGTCATAAGGTTTCCAAGTGGTGATACGCGATGTCCACCGGATATCTCGTATTCTATTAGTGTGCCCTGCGCAATCTATTTGTTAATTATATTTAACTGTTGGTATTTGTATTGAATGCTTAATACGAGTAGGTCTACCATGACACACGCCATTAGGTGAAAACATTAACAATCGTTTCCTAATATTACAGTGTTATGCAACTGAAGCTTGGGTTACCACGACTCGACAGTAGTCTGATTAGGTGACGATGTGTGCAACACGACGCGACGCGACGCGACGCGACGCGACGCGACGCGACGCGACGCGACGCGACGCGACGCGACGCGACGCGACGCGACGCGACACGGGGAGACCGACTTGATGAAATTGCAAATCTGCTCCAATGGTGGCTTCGGAAGGCAGTGGTGGGTGGGTGCAATTGAAAAGGTCTCCCCCCTACCCTCGACGTCGGCAACCTTCAGCTTCTCCGATTTCAAGGTTCCGCCAATGACGTCGCAGCACGGTGGAATTAGGGCTGGGGGTTAATTGTTTTAGGTGTCTAAAAATCAGAGGACACGGTCTAGGGCGCGTACTCGATAAACGACAATAATTTAGGGGGCATGTGCCCACCAGACCTCCCGGACCCGCCTGTGAATATGATAACAACTTAAAACACACTAAATCCAGAACGGAACAGTGCGAAGTGATACGGATCAATGCAAACTTCCAGATGGACTACTACTAAACGAGACACACGGCTGACAGACGCGGCGCAACATCTGCACGTAATGCCACGGGTGGCCTACTTCGCGAAAGCTGGCGCATTTTCAACGAAACACACTCGCTGTTGTATAACCACATGATGTATTGACGTCACTTCCGTTTCATCGTGGTGATAAAGTTGCTCGAGTGACATCCGTGAGTGTCCTGCAGTTAACTTAACTTAAGTTCGCACGTCCACATAGTGACAACTTATCGTTACGTGCTGGCTATTTAAGCGGGTTGACCTGGGTCTCTTTGTAAGGCCGAGCAGCGCATATAATAATAATAATAATAATAACACTAAATAAGGTAAAGCATCGGCGTCTCAATTGAGAGCTGTGCTGTTTTCGCTAAAGTTTACTTAGCCGTATGAATGAGTACCCGGCAATACACAGCGAAGGATATTTGTATACGAATAATCTTCGCGTGATACTTGCAGACTGGCTGAAATCTTCCCAAAGAGGTTGAGATGGTGTTCGATTGAACATGTCTGCCAGGGAGTCAAAAAGTCTACCCCGCTTTGAGCAATTCCAAAGACAGGGGACTGTTCTATCTACAAACTTACCGTGGTTACATTACTGTGATATTTGTTTCAACTTCCAAACAAACGTGTTAGAGTGGGACACTAGAGGGGACCACACTTCCCTCCCCACACTTCCCCTATAGAAGATCCCAGACAGGGTTTACGTACGACTCTGGCACGAAGCCATGATCCTTACAGGGTCGTACGTACACATCTGATGTTAGAAACCAAAATAACTACTAAAATGGATCACATTGCATGGATATATTTGTAATGTACATAGCAAGCTATCTTATCAATGCTGCTGAATTGGAAACTGCAGGGTTAACTTCGGTCTCACAAATCTGAAATAGGAAGCTCCCATAAGAAATCGTAGATATCGACTACTAATGAGCAGACGAGAGAGAGCACTCGTGAGACGTGTATTTCACGGCGTCATGTACCGGAAGAACACTTTCTTACACTCTACTAGACTCTCGCTATCAGTTGTCACACGAGAATTAAACACAGTCGTTAACAAATCTGCGAGGAATATCGCTGACGGGACTTTGCCGGCTCGTCGGTGTGTCACATGGGAACTTGTTATACTGAGTAGTCGAGATGAATCGAAATACATGGTATTTGCAGTGACTGCTTTAATTTTATGTTCATGCTTAGGTTTAAACCTGCAATATAGCCGCGGCCAGTGTGTGTACTGCGTAATACAAAGTTGGCTTCATTTTTCGCGTGTGACAGTGAGGCCATGGCCGGTAGACAAAATAACTATGAGTGTACAGTTGTCCGCTAAAATATAAATACCACAGACAGAGATGCTTCCAGGAGGTGTCTACATGTATCTGCAGTGAGAATCAGTGGCTATATATGGTAAGTAGACCTGTTTATTCAGCGCAGTCTCCCGTTCCTGGGACTGCTCTAAGGACTTTAAGCCTTATCGACGTGTTTAGCCAAACTACCTCTTTTCTATGGGCAGTGTTCGGCCTCGCTGAGTCGTAAACAAATATTGTCTGCTATAAACAGACAGGCAGACACGCTTACACAGCTGTGTGAATTGTAGGCAAACACACTTACACAGCTGTGTGAACTGTAGGCAGACACACTTACACAGCTGTGTAAACTGTAGGCAGGCACACTTACACAGATGTGTGAACTGTAGGCATACACACTTACACAGCTGTGTGAACTATAGGCAAACACACTTACACAGCTGTGTGTATTGTAGACAGACACACGTACACAGCTGTGTGAATTGTAGACAGACACACGTACACAGCTGTGTGAATTGTAGGCAGACACACTTACACAGCTGTGTGAACTGTAGGCAGACACACTTACACAGCTGTGTGAACTGTAGGCAGACACACTTACACAGCTGTGTGAACTGTAGGCAGACATACTTATACAGCTGTGTAAACTGGAGCCGTGGAATGAACATAACTGACCAAACTTCGAAACGCCAACAAAAGAATAATTTGAATTTAAATTATTTTAATTCAAATTGTGTGGCTAATTATTTTCCGGACTTTGCAGCCTTGTTGACTACAGACGTTACGTTTGCTTACCAATCTTCCCATTCGCTCTCATCCCTTCCTCCATGACCTTCTCCCATTGTATCCTCCGTCTTCCTCTGCTTCTACAGTCTTCAGCCTTTCCTTCCATCATTAATCCAGTGAGTCGGGAACTAATTTCACATTGAGGGAGCCGAGGACCGTCGGAGCGTCACACCACACCGCCTTCCCCTCTTTGTCGCGCCGCAGACATCTCAAATTGAACTCATCGTCTCGTTGTATCAGTTCGTGTCACTAAGGACAGCCACAGGAAGACGGGCGATGGTCTACCCACTCCCACACACACGCACGCACGCATGCACGCACGCACGCACGCACGCACGCACACAAACACACACGCACGCACGCACACACACACACACACACACACACACACACACACACACACACATATTCCAGGGGCGACTGCCCGTTGCCCTCTCCCGCCTCGTTTCCTGGTGTAGGCATTAGTCTCTCTCTCTCCCCCCCCCTCTCTCTCTCTCTCTCACTCTCTTTCTCTCTCTCTCTGTCTCTCTCACTCTCTCTCACTCACTCTCTCTCTCAATATCTCTCTCTCTCTCACTCTCTCTCAATATCTCTCTCTCTCTCTCACTCTCTCTCACACACTCTCTCTCTCTCTCTCTCTCTCTCTCACTCTCTCTCTTTCTCTCTCTGTTAATTCAATTTTCAGTCGGCGTAATTTATTAACAGACTTCACTTTTAAAGTCAGGAAAGTTCACTTGCGGTGAATAACAGGCATAGCGGAGAGTGAGTACGTCACGATCACGTAACAGTTGTTGTTTCTGTACAGCTGTAGACACACGCGTTATCTGTAGAACGTAGCAGATCTCGACCTAGAAGGGAACTTATAATAATTGTAATATTATAATTAGTACCGTGTCCTGTTATTGGTTCACAACATCTAAACTGTAATTTTACATTTCGGGTGTTTAAATAGGCCTTGGTGGTGATCAATAGTTTCGAGCGTGTTTGACATTGTGATTGTAATGATTGAAAATATATCTACTAAATGTATTACTAAATATATAACATATGTGACAAATTTATCTCATCTTATAGGGTCTAGTTACTATTTTATCTCATATTGTACTCGACAATACAACCTTCGACGATGGAATAAAATAACATGTTCGATACTTTGGCACGTACTGAAACCAGTCAGTATAAATCGCACATTTTACAGCCATTGACATTGAACATTCGCGACAGTTACCCCATCTAGCGGATCTCGCCGCGACAACGTCAGAACCCAACGATGAGTTATTACAGACCTGACGTATACAAGGCAGGTTGCCGGCTCCTCTGTGCAGAACTGACCGAGCAGTAATTTATAACAGGAAGTCTGTTGTCTAGAACGTGGGAAAGTGAAACACCAAAGGGTATTGCGGTTAACCCTGCGCCCCTCGGCATTATTGCCAATCACCTTTGCTTTGAAACTGGACGTTTTGTTTAAAACATGTTGCAGACGAAATCTATCAATTGTGTTAAAGTATTTAAATACACACCGGCAGGCAGTGCACCTTCAACATGCATGTTGTAGTCATAAGAACGTAATATTAAATGAAAAATAAATAAAACTAGGAGCTGGCACCCACAATTTAATGGGTCACATGTCGACGTTGTGTGAAGTGGGTTGTTTGTGTCGCCACCTGCCGGTGACATGTCTCCTTGTGTTTGCAGTTGGCGGGTGTGTGGCTGGGCCGTGTACAAATGTGTCCTTGTGTTTGCAGTTGGCGGGTGTGTGGCTGGGCCGTGTACAAATGTGTCCTTGTGTTTGCAGCTGGCGGGTGTGTGCATGGGCCGTGTATAAATGTGTCCTTGTGTTTGCAGTTGGCGAGTGTGTGGCTGGGCTGTGTACAAATGTGTCCTTGTGTTTGCAGTTGGCGGGTGTGTGCATGGGCCGTGTACAAATGTGTCCTTGTGTTTGCAGTTGGCGGGTGTGTGGCTGGGCTGTGTACAAATGTGTCCTTGTGTTTGCAGTTGGCGGGTGTGTGGCTGGGCCGTGTACAAATGTGTCCTTGTGTTTGCAGTTGGCGGGTGTGTGCATGGGCCGTGTACAAATGTGTCCTTGTGTTTGCAGTTGGCGGGTGTGTGGCTGGGCTGTGTACAAATGTGTCCTTGTGTTTGCAGTTGGCGGGTGTGTGGCTGGGCTGTGTACAAATGTGTCCTTGTGTTTGCAGTTGGCGGGTGTGTGGCTGGGCCGTGTACAAATGTGTCTTTGTTTTTGCAGTTGGCGGGTGTTTGCATGGGCCGTGTATAAATGTGTCCTTGTGTTTGCAGTTGGCGGGTGTGTGGCTGGGCTGTGTACAAATGTGTCCTTGTGTTTGCAGTTGGCGGGTGTGTGGCTGGGCTGTGTACAAATGTGTCCTTGTGTTTGCAGTTGGCGGGTGTGTGGCTGGGCTGTGTACAAATGTGTCCTTGTGTTTGCAGTTGGCGGGTGTGTGGCTGGGCTGTGTACAAATGTGTCCTTGTGTTTGCAGTTGGCGGGTGTGTGCATGGGCTGTGTACAAATGTGTCCTTGTGTTTGCAGTTGGCGGGTGTGTGCATGGGCCGTGTACAAATGTGTCCTTGTGTTTGCAGTTGGCGGGTGTGTGCATGGGCTGTGTACAAATGTGTCCTTGTGTTTGCAGTTGGCGGGTGTGTGCATGGGCTGTGTACAAATGTGTCCTTGTGTTTGCAGTTGGCGGGTGTGTGGCTGGGCCGTGTACAAATGTGTCCTTGTGTTTGCAGTTGGCGGGTGTGTGGCTGGGTCGTGTACAAATGTGTCCGGTCCAGAACGAGATGGAGACCGACGCTAGTGACACTGGTGACGCTCTTACTCGGTGTCATCATCGTCCTCAGACTCAACATCCCGTCGGACCTGTCGCGACAACCAGGTGGGACGACGCGTGCCTGTCTCCACACGACACGACACGACACGGACAGACAGACAGACAGACAGACAGACAGACAGACAGACAGACAGACAGACAGACAGACAGACAGACAGACAGACAGACAGACAGACAGACAGACAGACAGACAGACAGACAGACAGACAGACAGACAGACAGACAGACAGACAGACAGACAGACAGACAGACAGACAGACAGACACAGACACACACACACAGACACACACACACACACACACACACACACACACACACACACACACACACACACACACACAGACACACAGACAGACAGACAGACACACACACACACACACACACACACACACACACACACAGACAGACAGACAGACAGACAGACAGACACACACACACACACACACACACACAGACAGACAGACACACACACACACACACACACACACACACACACACACAGACAGACAGACAGACAGACAGACAGACAGCAGACAGCAGATAGACAGACAGACAGACAGACAGACAGACACACACACACACACACACACACACACACACAGACAGACAGACAGACAGACAGACAGCAGACAGCAGACAGCAGACAGCAGACAGACACAGACACAGACATAGACACAGACGCACGCACGCACGCACGCACCCACGCACGCACACACAAACTCTGAAAATGACAACTGGTTTAGCGTGAATGTGAATGTGTTTAGTGATATCTCGGGGCGCGACGAGGCGATGTAAATGTCACGTTGTGATGTTCCTTCTTAAAACACGAACACGTGTGTTTCAGATTCCAACCCCAGCGACGGAGACTACGACACAGTGGCCGTGCGCCAGGCGAGTGCAACAACGACGGTAAATGTAAAGTCCTACGAGACTTGTTCGACGAAGCGGCGCCGAGACACGATGTTGGACGCATGTCAGCAGCCGGGTGACATCGACGCCAGCTTCCGCAACATCACGAAGGTCGTGCTCAACAACATCTTCGTCGACGACAAGCACGGAGTGATGTGTTGCTTCGTCGCTAAGGTCGCCTGCTCCACGTGGAAGTACATCATGATCAACGCGACAGGGCGAGTCAACGACGTTCCTAGGGGTCGGATCGCGATCCACAGTCGGCCGTACATGCGCACCGTCGGTCTACACGTCCTCAGCGACTACACGGCAGAGGAGATCGAACATCGCCTGAAGAACTACTACAAGTTCATGCTCGTGCGCCATCCGTTCGACCGTCTGTCTTCGGCATACCGCGAGAAGTTCGGACCAGAAAACCACTACTACCACAAAGCCCTCGGGAAAGACATCATTAAAAAATATCGCAATAACGCCTCGCAAGAGTCTCTCGAAACGGGGAATGACGTAAATTTCGGGGAGTTCGTTAAGTTTCTTCTAGACGGCAAACCGCCGAATTACAACGACCACTGGAAGCGGTTTTACGAAGTCTGCGATCCTTGTCGTGTGAAGTACAACCATGTCGGTAAACTAGAGACGATGTCGGAGGATGCCAGGATCATGTTTCCGGTACTAGGACTTTCTCCTGACACAACTCTACCCGAGTGGAACGTCAACCTTCATTCTCACCGGTACGATATTGCCAGAGGCAAAAACCTGTCCTATGTGTTCGACGGATTACCACCGGAAGACGTCACACGGCTCATGCGCATTTATGATCTGGACTTCCGTTTGTTCGGGTATCAGTGGGACCGCACGACATCTGCTGCCAAATGTCACACAAAGTCGGACAGCGAGACATGTTGTTAGGAATCAACTGAATGTTGTAAAACATAGAATTAGAACAGAACAATGAACGCAACGTTTTCCCAGCGTCGTCATTTAGGGTTATACAATTTGTAATACTAGATTATTATGTGCAATATTTCAACGCTGGGTGCAACACAGCCGTGCAGTTATGATGTCATGATCACACGCGTTTAATTATGACATAATTGTTTTATTACGTCATTGCTTTTTAACTCACAACACCTGGCTGCGATGATATGTCTATATGATAATTGGCAAAACCATAAGGTTATAACGCCAATATACAGGGTGGAAGTAGGTACCAGAGCATATTAGTAAATTACAATCGTCTGCCTAGCCTGGGTTTAAAGGTGCCCATCGTGGCAGGAGACACAACTGTTTCCATCAGTCTATTCCATTCCTTTACTGTTCTATTAGATGCCGGCAGTTGAATAAATTGTTCACGGTGGCCAGGGGTGTAGTTAGTTGAATGAACCAGGCGACTTGGCAAATGTAGGGCTGTTTCTCTGTGTGTATAGAACAACGCCAGGCGGCTGACTTCACTGCGGTGTGTATAGACTTCAACCTGAGAGTGTTCATCGTTAATGTTAAATTGACCTCGACAGCTAATCCCCAACAGGCCTACTAGACATCAGGATTGGTTTGATGAAAATGATGATGAGATGTTATCACTGCTAGAGGAAAGGCGTAGGACACATAACGCAATATTGTCCCAACAGACAAGAAACCGAAAACTGCGCTATGCGCAAGCAAAATATAAACTGCATAAAAAGCTACGAGTAATAAAAAAAAGCCCGATGGGACAAGAAAGCTGATGAACTACAACAGCTAGCTGACAGAAATTCTTCAAAAGGATTCTTAGCCGCAATAAGACAGTTTATTACAAACAAGGTCCACAGAAAACTGCTGTTGCGCCAATTAGAGATGCGGAAGGTTCACAAATGCTCACGGAGAAACCAACAATTGTGTCTAGGTGGGGGGAATATTTCAGCAACCTAATGAATTGCCCAGCAACTGCTAGAGAAGAAGCATTTACATCAGTAGATCAATACCCAGTCCGGGAAGGCATGGCAAATCCACTATCATTAAAGGAAATCTGAGCTCCCATCAAATCTATAAAATCATGAAAAATACCAGGACTAGATGGCATACCTAAATCTATACATATGGAGGTACAGTTCTTCATGCTCAAATGCTGGCATTTTACCGCATTTGTTGGCCAGCTACAGAACTACCACAACAGTTTAAAGATGCCTTGATAATTGCAATATACAAAAAGAAGGGTGACCGGAGTGACTGTGGAAACTATGCAGGCATTTCCTTACTCTCCACTGTGGGGAAAATTCTGGCAAAAATCCTTCTGAAAAGACTACAGAACATTGCAGAGGTGATCCTCCCAGAAAGCCAATGTGGATTTCGTCATTCACGCTATACAATCGACATGATATTCACCTTACGACAACTACAGGAAAAACTAAATTAGCAATTTGAAAGATTATGCCTGCAACTCATCAAATGATAAACCAAAACATCCAGTTTCAAAATAAAATAATTGATTGGCAGTAATGCCGAGGCAAGCAGAGTTAACCACAATAACCTTTGATGTTTAACTTTCCCATATTCTAGAATTGGCCAAGCAGTAATTACAAATTACTGCATCGCCAATTGTGGGCAGAGGAGATGGCACCCTCCCTTTAAGTCAGAACTATTCAAGGTACAAATACATCTCTCACCATCGGTTCTGTTGTCAAATATATTTTGATGAGTGCTGTAAAGGTGCTGTAAAAACTTCTCTTATCTTCCAGTTAACTGGCCTAAATGATAAGGCAAGGGCCTTTTCAGAACGGTTTTACCACGTTTTATGTGCTTAGAATGTCATATTGCATCACTTCCGCTAAAACGAAAGCAGATATATTTTTTTTAATTGTGTTTTGTCCAATTTAATGACGTCGAGTCGATGTAAATAAGCCGATGTCACTGGACGTGAGCAGTTAGCGCTCCCCAGACGCATCACGTCTGCTAAGGCGATGTCTTGCGATTTGCGAATATGTCCGCAAAACTAAAGCTACATCATTAATTTTTAGTCTATATGCAGATATATTTGTTTTAAGCATAAATTTATCAAACATGGCTAATTGTTTTTTATTTCGACTTCGCAATGCACATGCTAGACATCGCCTTTTACAAAGTAGGGCTTTGAGGCCCCGGTGTGTCTGGGCTGCGCTACCTGTTCACGCCTTGTGACATCGACTTATTTATGTCGACTCGACGGCATTAAATTTATCCAAAACATAATTTAAGAAATAATATCTTATTTCTTTTTAGCGGGAGAGACGCAGAATGACATTCCGAATACATTCACATAAAAACATCCGTGGAAAAAACGTTTTGAAAAGGCCTTAATGATTAGTGATAAGGATTGATACGGATTCTTACAGAATGTTAGGTTCAAAATACGGATTGCCATCCCACAAATGCAAGGCTTCCCTCACTGTCAAGTGGTTGTCCCCCGCGTCGCCAGTCTTCCCAGCATTGGGTCTGATCGGTCAGTGATGCTGCCAGAAGTCGCCAACTTTGGAGAGGTCTGCATGTTCACCAGGCGAAGACACCTGAAACAACAACAATAAAAACAGCGTTACAATAAGTATATACGATGACTAAAGATGTTGAAACCAGTGTGGTCAGTTCTTACCCACGCCCGCATTATACCACCACACTGGTGTCAAAGGCATAAACCCCACAGCGATGCGGTCGAGATTACTCTAAAGAAACTGGCATCTCTTGCCAGCGTTCGGCTACGCGGCGTAATAATGGCCCCAAACCGGAAGACGACGACACACCTACTGTGACGTCACGACAATACGGCAGACGCGCCATCTTCGTTTCTGGCGACGTCAGATTTCCAAGATGGCGGCATCGTTGTTCTCAGCGAACTGAAGGGGGATCAGTTTCTTCCGTCTTCTTCTTTCTTTCGATGTCTGCACTTGCGCTATCGTATTTGGCCCTAATGTACATCCTGCGCCCCCTCACTGTTAGTTCAATGTTGGTCATCTAACAATTCGCAGTAGCCTAAACTATTATCTACGACGTCACGTGTATTGTATAGGCGATTTAATATAGTTGTTGCATGAACATTGATTCTTGTTCGCCGGCGGCCTCCAAACGTTGTAGGCAGCACTCCAACAACGCCACCCTCCTCTCGTCAAGCGAATATCGCGCCTTCCCCACTTCCAGTCTCGTCTCTTCCACCTGCAGCCGCCTCTCGTCGATGACGAGTCTCTGTTTCTCAATTGCCAATATATCGTCTATAAAAACATAATTAGTCGCATTCATTCTTTTTTATTATTATTATATTGTATACTATATGCGGTGACACTGCAACTTTTCATTCGTGACCACGGACATGGAGGTGCATGCTCTGATATACCTACAATGAAAATATATATTTACCTTCAGAAGTGAGAGCACGTTTTCTGGGGGCACGTGGCGCGAGCCGACTCTAGCCAGTCTCATCGACAACTGTCCTAGGCGACAAGAATTGGGATGTCGACGAGGTCCTATTAGATACATGCGACTGTTGCGAGGTGTCGATCGGCTACCAAAAAGTGTGTCCGAACGATTTTATAATTACCACATGAAACGTAATTTAGAAGAATGGGTGCAAATAGTAATAGATTACTCCAGGTAGGCTTAATTTATAACTCATTAGATAGGGCCTATAATTATATCGAAATTACAGTTAACATCATAAACATTAAATATATAATAATATTGAATAAAACCAGGCGTGGTATTTAATTACATGTGTCCCATGTGTGTGCGTGCGTACGTGTGTATGTGTGTATGCGTGCGTGCGTTCAATATTTACCGTTTGATTGTTGGATATATCCTTTCTCCGGTGGACGGTGACGAGGTGGACGTCGGTGTCGATAGCGACGCCACGGACACGACTGTCGCGGCTGTGTCCGGCCGCCCGTCACAACCGTCCGTAGCATCTTTGCCGATTACGGCTGGCACTTTAAGTTCAAGGTCGGTGGCCTCCGGAACAACAGGACCCCGCCTGACATCCGACGTGTCACCTTCCTTGTGGCATTTTTTGTTGGACCAGTCTGTCCATTCCTCTTCACTTCCTCGTCTGTGCGCGTCACTGTGTCGTTTCCCGCGTTAACCTGTTTAGCGATTTTGTTTCACACGAACGTCTTGCTGCTAGCGGTTATTGTGTTGCCGAATTTCCAAAACAAGTGACGTTTATTTGTGGCAACAGCGTCAACTAATACATGCAAATCTTCACACGTGAAGTAAGGTCTGCGTTGTTTATTGCTAACTGTTTCGCTAGGTCCTGGAGGTATATCCGACGTGTTGAAAGTAGGACTAACTTGCAAAAGTAGGTCAGCGAATACGCGCAGCTAACAATAGAGAGATTTAGCAAATGTTTTCGTCGGTCCTTTTTCGTGGTGCGGGCTGCAGGGAAACTAGGTCAAGTGACGTCAGACACAACCACCACCGTCAACGCCACATGCGTGTTAGCAGGTGCCATTTTCGTCGCGTCCTCGGTTTGTGAATTACGACAACCATAGGTGAGAAAGTATTGTTTTTTGTAAGTGTTAATTTGTGCCTGTGTTTTCCATAATTTTGTAATTGAACCATAAGATGTTGAAGTTAGTTTAATTCAGTATCTCATCGTAAATTTCGTGAATTGATTAGTTTTTCCTGGTCAGGGTGAACCCTACTGGTTAGCCTTTAGGCAATATAAAATGCGAAAATACCTGAATGGTAAAATTATCCCGGGAGGATAAAACTGGACGTTTTGAGTAGTAGTCTCTTTGTCAGGTAGTTGACAGGTATTCAGTCATATTGTATGCTCACTGCTGAAGAGGAACTGTAAATAAATCTTCAAATTTGGCTATTTTTGGTTGTCTTAAATTTGTGTCACAAAATCGTGGCAGTTACAAATTTACGGATAAAATGACGGCTATTTTGAATAGTAATCAGTTTTAATAGGCGGGCATCAATGAAAATGGTTTCTTTGAATTACTGATATGGCAATACATGAGTATGTCAAAATAAAATCATAGTTATGTAGCATAAGTCAATCAAATTATGCTCGGCTTATTTTACTGATCCTGCAGTCACTGACACTGTCCTTTTAACCAGTTAACACTACTAATACTAATAATAATTGCATTTGTGTAGTGCTTTTTTCTCCCAACTGAGATCAAAGCACAGGAAAAAAGAGAACACTGATGCAGGTGATGCAAAATTATTTAATACTGTGCCCATTTGATAAACAGGCTAGAATCCAAATTATTGTTAGCCCATGCACAAAATATGTTGCAGTAGTATGTTCTTCTCCACATATATAGCTGCCTCATTTCCAATTCAGTTTAGTGAAAGAAATTTTAAATTATATCTGGCTAAATTGTTTTCAACATTTGTTTAACAGGTGTTGCTCCAACTACGCCAAAGAATCGTAAAGTGGCGACGGAACTGGTAGAAGTTCTGCGCCTCAAAATTCAGTCAGAGAAGGAGGCCAGAGAAGAAGAGAGAAGGGAGAGAAAAAAATGGAAAAGGAGAGGCAGGAGATGGTTCAAGTGGAGGAGCAGCATAAGAAGGCAGAACCAGCTAAAATCAGGGCAGATGCAGAGGCAGAAAGAGCCCTGAGGAGAGATGAGCTGGAGTTTCGCAATCGAGAGTTAGCCCTTAGAGAAAAGCAAGAGGAAGAAAGAAGTGTGATGCTTCAGCTGCTAAAACAGCAGCTGAGTAAAACATAACATATGGGCAGCTGTCAAGCCCTTCATCCAGGGCCAAGTCAGCAAGGACTTCATCAGCAATCCCTTCCATTTTGTTTCCTGAAATCATACCAAAAATGTACATGTATGTATTTATACAATAATTGTTTTAAGTAAACAAATAAAATATAAAAAAAAGAAAAAGAAAAGAAGAAGATATCTTCTACTGTCCTGTTACCAAATTTTTCATAATATTTTATTTATGTGTGCCATTTCTGGGAAATTTGGGCTGCTTTCTCACCAAGGAAAGCATCGCTTCAACTGTGCCGCACTACCCAACTACCCAACATTTCAACCAGTGGCACCCCCACCCCCAGAACCTGATAAAATTATCAAGTGAACACACAGAAACTGCACACAACAAAGGATTTTCCACAACCCCTGCACAACATATACTATAGGTCTACAGGTTTATCTACTCTTTGTGAGTGAGTGAGTGAGTGAGTGAGTGAGTGAGTTTATTTGGTAAAACATTATAATACATATAAATATAATATTTACCGAGGATAGACACATTAAAGCACACAATAGCACAGTTGTTTCCAATGTGGTCCTCCAAAAAAATACTAAGAATGAATTTTAGAAAATATAAAATAAATACATAAATAAATAAACACAGTAATACAATAATTAAAATGTAAATATTTTCAAAGACAGGTAAGACAATGTGCTAACATAAAAGGTGCTCCATTAAAATATAATAACATGATAGTACGTAGTAAGATTAAATTAACAAAACAGTATTTAAAATATCACTTTAAGGTGATAATTCATCAGCCATCAATCTGCTGTATAAATAAATAGGGTCGTTACCTTTTTTCTAAAACTTTTTAACTTGATATTGCTTTATTTCAGTAGGCAGTTTGTTCCAGTGGTATATGCTGGAATAAAAAAAGGATGTTTGCCCATTCTGGTCAACTTCAAAATATATAAAGTACATGTGTATGTTCTCTGTCCATCATTCCAACACCGAACACCAACCAAGCGTTGAATGTTGCTTTCAACATGACGGATCGGATTTGATTGGATTTCGGTCCCTTTTTGATCGAGTCAATGCAGGGCCAATTCACCCTTCAACTCTGGCGTATAACGCGTCCTGCTACAGCACAGATATTAAACTTTGACCAAAGACTGTTAAAACACAAAACAAGCGATAACAAATTACCAAAATTACTCACCGAAGTCGTCTCATAAACTTTCGTTGAAATGTCGATTTCACCCACGAAAATTCAGATTTTCGTCGCTCGCCAGCGAGGCGTCGCGAGGCCGCGCACGCGCAGTCACCGCTGCGCTAAAAATAGAGGGGAACCCCCACGAAAATGGACCGACGAAAACATTTGCTAAATCTCTCTATTCATGTTGTCGTCTGCGTGGCGATGACGCGGGTAGACACGCAGTTATAAATAGCGTTGGAGTTACCGCCATATGCATGCGCATGCTCGTATGTCGTATTTTCAACCTGTAACTATTTATGATACGAGAACTTTACGATCTTTTCCAGATACTCATTTATCGTATCGTAATTTGATTGTAAGTTTCTAGTAAGTGGATCGTAAGTATAGACTTACGATGGCGTTTCAAGATATCCACCCTGACTGTCTCAAAACAAAATATCATTGAGTCGATTGACGAAAATGGCGCATATATATGCTAACGAACAACGTACCCGTAGTATTTATACCATAATCGAAAGAAAGAATTTTAAGAAGACGGAAGAAACTGGTCCCCTTCAGTTCGCTGAGATCAACGATGCCGTCATCTTGGAAATCTGACGTCGTCAGAAACGAAGATGGCGCTGTCGCGCTTACATTTTTCCGATCGTTAAAACCGTTCCGATTGACGTTTCTGCGCATGCGCGTATCTAGGGGATAAACGTAAGCGCTACCTACGATGGTCGCGCTTACATTTTTCCGGTCGTTAAAAACGTTCCGATTGACGTTTCTGCGCATGCGCGCATCTAGAGGCGCGCGCGACAGCGCTAGCTAGCTACGATGGTTGTTGCTCACGTGTATTTGGGAGTTTGAGCGTTATAGCACGGCCTAATTGGACCAGTGACAGAGGATAACAAAGCGCTGTCACTTGTTACGATTAATTGTGCTAGGATTTACTGCTACATCTTTAGTAAATAAAAATATAGTAGTTATTGCTTCGTATACAAAGATGTATTGTTTATTTATCCTTAATATTAATAGTAATTGGATGGATAAATAAATAGTTGCACCAAGTTTGGTATAACAAAGTTTTGTAATTTGTTGTGTGATAAGTGGCTTAAATTTGCATTTGACGCGTACACGGGAGGAAAATAATGACTTATACATTAACAATCTTTATATTATACTGACCAGTTTCCTCTAGTCTACGTTTAAATAATTACAGACATTACTGAAGTAACATGATATATATTTGTTACATTTATTAAAATAACATCATGATCATCGTCTTATCTTCAGCAGTAAATGTGAAAAGATAATGTTAGTTATGTTCAGTGATGTTTTGTTGAAATGAATCCATACTAATTTTTTTTGTATTCTGAATTTACTTCGTGAATAAGCCTGTAACAGTTGTGTGTAAGTGAAACATATTGATGTCCTCTATAAATAGCACATAATTTTATTGTTTTAATAATGGCCTTTAAGTATAATATGAATATAACTGGACCCAGTACATTTCTTAGTGGTATAACTCATGTGGCCGCCATTACCTCTGAACTGGATTGATTAAGCAAACACTGTTGCCTAGTTCATTATTGAAGCACAGTAGACACACAATCCTCATTCAATAACAATTTATTGTAAAAATTTAAATAATCCCAAATCCAATCTATCTTGCGTGGCTGTGGCGAAATTGTATATAAAAATCAATGAATTCTTGGGATAAAAAAATTAAAACATTCCTTTTAAAGCAAAATAATTGTACATAGATCGTCTATATAAAATGTTCAAGATCACATCACATAATGACTAAAAATAAACATATATGCAACCAATCATGCATGCATATTTTTAAAACTGCAATATGCATTAAAGTGGTTAGATTTCAGGATTCCACAAATATGTATTGCCAATTTGTTTTAAAGTGTCTTATGTTATTTATTTACTGCTAAAATTGAAACTGTTTATTTACTTTTTGAAAAATATGCGTGCATGATTGGTTGCATATAGGTTTATTTTTAGTCATTATGTGATGTGATCTTGAACATTTTATAATCTGAGACATTATATGAGCAGTGGCATGCACCACCCGGCAGTAGCCAAGCATGACAATGTCCAGAGAAGGGTACGCTCAGCAGCGCTGAAGCATACTTTAAAAGGTGTGTTCAAAAAGGTTAAATTCGAGTCGACTCAGTCAGCTCAGGAGCTGAGTCCAGTTATCAGTAATAAGATTATCAACATCGTCAAACGTTCATCACAAATAATAATAATTATTATATTAAGTAACGTTGTCATTGGCATAGGAATATAACTATTGGGCTGCTTTAATTAAGTCGTTTATGTAGAGTAGAAATGATACAGTAACGATAGAAGTGAGCCCTGCATCAGTGCATATGGTGGTGTGTGTTTTCAATATCTTTATTTCAGATTGTCATAGTACATGTACATACAGATGTCCACATAAACATAAAAAATACAAGTGATTAGAAAAATTTAAAAGTATTGCACATGGTAAATAGAGGAAAAAAACATTGCACAATGGTACATTCAATCAAAAAAACTATTATGTATATACAACATTTTGATCCAATGTCGTCTTATCATGGATTGGCATTTTATATCACTGTTGATAATTGCAGTTACCAACTTATTATAAGAGCATCAAGTCTCTGCATGAATTTATATACAAGGTTTCTAATTACAGCTTTACTATCTGGTACATGGTATTCTACAAACATGGTGGAGGAACTGCAATATTTAGGCTGATTTAGCAATAAGTGAAACACATTATTGTAAGCCACATGAAGATTATGTATACTTGCTACTGTGTAATTACACCACAGCTGAGCAGTATACATGGGAGAGCAGAAAGTTCTAAGCAAAGTCAGCTTCACTTCAGTGGAACACATGTAAAATGTCCGCAATAGCATATTACCCCAAGCATATAGTTGTCGGCATTGGCGTAAGATATCTTTGTCATCACGTAATGTATTAGAAATAAAGTGACCCAAATATTTCACATTATCCACTTCCTGGATTGTTTCACCATTAATCTTAAATGATGGAACATCAACATTTTTCATATAATTTTATTATTTACTTTTAAATATTAACACAGCACTTTTCTTGGAGTTCTACTTGATATCATGATTTAATCCATAGAGTCCACATACCTGCATCAGTTCAGACAGTCTTGATACAGATGGGGACAGAATTACCAAGTCATCAGCATACATAAGATGGTTGATAGTTGTACTACGTATTACACACCCTGTGTTACATTTGTTTAAAGCTATGGTTAAATCATCCATATATATATATATATATATATATATATATATATATATATATATATATATATATATATATATATATATTAAAAAGGTGTGGTGAGAGTATACCACCTTGCCTGACACCATTTGTAACACCAAAATGTTCCGACAATTTGCCTGACCATCTTATACACATAGTCTGATTCGAATACCAATATATATAAGCAGTCTAACAATATATCCAGGCACTCCCCTGTCAATCAACTTTTGAAATAAGATAGAATGTTTCACTCTGTCAAAGGCTTTAGAAGCATCTAAAAACATGTAAACATAGACCCATTTAGACTCCTATGCCTGTCAATAACTTCCTTTAAGACATAAATACACAAGTCTGTCCCGTGTTTTTTCTCAAATCCAAATTGATTGGACATTGTTGACCGCGTAACTGACAAGGTTCTTAAAACAAATATGCGCCCACGGCCACACGCCGATGCGAATGTGCACGTGATAGCTAGTGTGCGTTTGTGCGATTGTCCTAGAGGCGAGATCTAGTTCGTCGACCTGCAATCTAAGAAGATTAGACATTCGCGATTAATAAATGACTGAATATTAAATGTAAGTTCTGATTACAAAAGTGCGTATCATCGGAGACGCAGTTGGCGTAACACCACATTTGCATTTTCCATAGGCGACCATTATAACGTTTCCTTCATTTCCTATTAATCTTGATTAGCTCTCTTATTGACAATTTCACAGCATGTTTACCCTCCATAGACGGAGGTTCAGTGAAAAATTCGTGAACTTTTAATACCTCAGGCTCCCACAAAGTTCATTCAAACCTTACACCCCTCCATTTCTGCTTGAACCACCCACGGATTGCCCCTGATTACATCACCAAGCAAAATGACAAATGTATTAATACGCAGAAATGCACCGAATGACAGCTGTCGTAATTTGACAGCTCTGATGTCACGCTGTACAAAAACGTCATTTATAATCACTCCACACTACATATGTGCTCACAGAAATACAGACAACGTGCATAATGTTGCTTTTATAAGGTACTCTGCGTGCACCTTTTGGTGGTCTTACGCCAGTTCTCGTTCTAAGTTAAACAATGGTACTGGACGTGTGCTGCCCTCTGTTGTGTTTTGGGGGAAGCTATATTCAAGTAACATACCCTCCAGCAGATGGCGCGACATGTCAACTAAAAGACCTTGACATTGTAATCTTAGGTGGTAGTTGATGTGTCTGCCCACCGTTTCACGATGGCTCACAAGAAAGACTGCAGTTCCTCTGTAGAAGGTACTGCCGCTGACGTTTCATCGATGTCTGATCTTTCAGAAGACGAAAAGAAACAACTCTTAGAGGTCATGCAGCGCGCAAAGGTATTTATATATTAAATGTATGTAAGTTTATATAACGTATCGGCGCACGAATATGTGATTGATAGCGGCGTTCTGTCATCTCAACTTCTGACAAGTCACATGTGATTGTGAGATGACAACAGCCCTGTGGATGCATGGAACATGAACCAAGCATTACACAGAATAACGTCTTCACAGACTTCTGTAGAAACTATCCAGTACTGATCTTCTTCCAATACACGGATTATCGGATAGCCTCAAGAAACTCTTTACCAGTTACCTTCCAACATTAATTTTGATTAAAAAGAAGCAGAAAATCTTCGTTTTAAAGGACAAAAAAAGTTAACTGTTTCATGGCATACACCTAATAGAGTTAATATAAAGTAACAATTTCCACATACACTCAATTTTTTAACGCCAGCGGTTTACCAGAAAAATATTTGGTACTTTTGCAGTTTAGGCCCGCACCTCGAAATAAACCATCAAAATGTTCACCTACGATGACCAAACTTCGCAGGGTGTATCCATTACACCTTTACTACGCGTATACACTTGTCACATGATCCACAAATAATTATTAATGCCTGAAATCTATCAAAATATGTACGTAAATAACGCGCTTTCCTCGGTGCAACCTGACGGAGTTCACTGTGGCGGTAGTGACTCGACGAAGAAAGCGCATTATTTACATACACATTTTGATCGATTTCAGGCATTAATTATAATTTTTTGATCACGTGACAAGTGCATACACGTAGTACAGGTACAATAGATACACCATGCAAAGTTTGGCCATCATGGGTGAACATTGTGATGGTTTTTTCGAGGTGCGGGCCTAAACTGCAAAAGTACCAAATATTTGTTAACACCCAGCCATCCAAATGCTATGCGCTACCCCATCTTAGACGAAGAATGACGTCACGACGGTGATCGAGGCGCTCTCCACGTAGATTCCCTGCATGGGGTTTGGCTGTTGTCATGAAATGGCTGCAACTCGGCAACGCGCGTATCATGCTGATGACGGTAAATATAAAGTTGTCTATTATTGTTATCGCTGAAATCATCCCATCAACTGATGATACATGTCTACATCAAAGCATTTTCTCCTCAAAATGGACCGAGCAAAGTGAACTGTACTTGGACTGGAGGGATTCCAAACAGTACGCCCGCAAATCACCAACGTGAATCCATTGCTTCAATACTACCGGTTTTTTCAACTATTATTGCAACCGTATGCCGAACACGAAGGCATAATTACTAAAGTTTACCATAGATTTAACCACAGATTTTGATATACGTCTATAAGCAGCTGCTAGATGTCACGCCAACTGAACGAACTGTCGAAGACTCGAAGTTGTTGACCCTTAACGACGTCGCCGGAAGCTGACCGAGATATAGAATGCCGCGCGCTGAATGGCCAAGCCAAATTAACCCTTCACCTATGGCGGCGTCCAGACCATCGTGGATTTCGTTAGAATTTTAGACTTTAAAGTCACATTCTGAGTAAACCGCTGACGTTAAAAAATTGAGTATATGTGGAAATTGTTACTTTGTATAAACTCTATTAGGTGTATGACACGAAGCCGTAGCCTTTTTTTGTCCTTTAAAAAGTCCAACTAACTTTCAAAAAGTCAAACCAGTTCCAATTCTTGAAATTGAACTGGACTTTGTATGGGTCAGTTGTAATTGTCGTGCCTTGTGATACACATGTCAGATGTCAGTACAGTGGAACAATTGTATTCTTTCAGGAGTTCGAAGCACAAGAAGAAAAATACTTAATGAGGTATGTTTTTTTACAACTTATTATCATGAAATGACAACATTTATTTTGACTTTTTGTCTAGTCAGAGAAGGAATGATGAACCTGTATTTAACTATTTATTTATTTGATATAAAATTAGTAGTTACCTAGTTGCCATGTTTATCCCACTCAGGGTCGGAAATTAAGGACCGTCCGCTAGTCCGAGACTACCGAACTCGGTAGTCCGGTAGACTACTGAATTCATCAGAATTGTCAGTGGCACCACCTGGTGTTACAAAAGTTGATAATTTTATAATCGAAATACGCCGCCATTTTGCACCAATTTCGCGTAATTTTTCGTAAGAACAGCAACGTGTATTATCGGCCGGGCTCGAAATTGGCACTGGCGCGATGACCCGACGCGTGTTTTAAAGCTGTCGGGCCAGTTCGGGTCACCAGTTTTTAAATTTAATATCAAGTTTCAATCCCCTACTGACCACCGTCGATGTGTTTCCGTAACCCGACCTTTCACAGAAAAATGGAACGACTTTAATAACATGAGTCTATTTATTAACGTTCGTTTTGTTACATTTTATATATAACATATTACGCAATATGTCTAAAATGTTGTCGTGCGAACACAACTATTTCCATGTACTGTGGAAGTCGTATGTTATAAATGCATGCGTGATTGGCAAATTTCGGGAGTCACTCAGTATTCACCCAATCAGCGATTTTGTTACACATTGCCGTTGGCTATGGGTGGAAGGCGATGTCGTTGTTGTCTGCATGATAAAACGCTAGTTCACATTCCGTAGTGGAAAGACATCTACGTAATTATACTATGACACGTTTGATAGTGTTGCAAACGACCGTTCCTGCAGCGGTAGATTTTGTAAAACAATCTTGGAAGAAAGAGGGCAAGTGTTTTGGACAGTGTTCACACTGTCACCGGCGCACGTGGGCTCTCGGCCTCGCACACAGACGCGATGTTTACGTAGTCATAGGCTAGCTTGTCATTAGATGGGGCACGGGTTATATGCGTTCTAGTGCTAACTTAGCTATTAATTAATATATATTGCCAACGAGCAAATCAACTGTTAATATTAAATATGAAACACGTTTTTGTTTTATATTATTTATCGAATTTAAACTGACGTCATTATTTAATATTTAGAAGACACACAACACTGACAGAAGACGTTGACTGTTGAGTGTTGTCATTGAGGTTAATATTTAATTTCTCATAATATGTAGTAATTTTAATCCATGTAAAGTTTATAAATAAATGTGCTAAAATTGTATACTGTGCACGTTGCCTCAGATTTTATATTACCAGACTTACGCCACAATTAAAACATTTCATTTAACGTCGAGTTCTCTCTTTTTATTGTTACAATCTGAATAATGTACATTAAAAATAAACGCATGCAACATAAGATCTTCAGAAAGTCTTCATGGTGTCACTCCTGTCGAAACTTGGTCTTATAAGGTGATGGGCACCTCGGTAGCAGCATATTTTATTTACAATATTCGGGCCAGTAACTTTTTGGGGGGCAGTAACTTTTGAAATATAGTGGCCCCCCGGGCCAGTGGATGCAAAAGTTTAATGTCAAGGCCAGTATTGTGTAGAGTGGGACAATGATGCCAGTTGTGACAAGTACTTGGATGGTGCAGATTGAGAGATGTGTATTATCGTTACTACCTGGTATGTTTTTCGTAAATGAATTTTGCATATCATTTGATCATCTTGACTCCGTGTTGATGAATTTGACGGGACTAGTGGATTTGGCTGCGGACTAGTGAACTTTCCTGGCCACTAGTCCGGTGGACTAGTGGTAAAAAAAAGTTAGTTTCTCCCCCTGCCACTGAACTATAGCAATAGTCGAGTTGCCACCCTATACTGTACTGTAGGGAACCTGGAAATGTTTGGTCGTGTAAGGTTTTTTTGCTGAATCATATAGATTTGTCCCTGAACTCAAATCCGTGGGATGGCAATGCGCCATCCTTGGGCAACTCGTGGGAACCACGAAAATCCAAGATGGCTGCCGTGATCCTGGTAAATTACAAAATGTGTTCATCTTTACACTACATCATGCTAGAAACATAATTTTTTTATGTACACGCGTGCTTTGAGGTACGAGGAATTCAATGGAACCGTTTACAATAATGTCCGACTATGTTCACGTGACAAAAATTTAAAATGGCAGCCGTTTTCATCAACAATTGCCAAAATCGTGCATAATTTGATTGGAACATTCCACTCTCACCAGGGCAGCGTTATGGCATCCCCATTCGATAGGGTTTGGATCATGAATGAGGGAGTTCAGCCATTGAGTGTCCACGACCTGGGCATGTTCTAGACTTCCCTGTAGTGCACATACATCAGTGAATGGTGGGCCAGACCTACATACAACAAGAGGGGGGTTCACTTTCTTCGGGCCTGTGTACCGTTCCATCACAACGGACTTACTTCCAAGCCGAAGAGATGCGACTTCACGCTTACAAAGGCATGGAATGGTGAGGTTCAGCAGGCCAGCCTTTGCACTACCACATTCTAAAACACCCGAAGGGAGCTGTTGAAATGCTATTGCCATGGCGTATGTCTCACGGCGACCATTGGGTGTGCACACAAGGAGGTCAAAATTGTCAAAACCAGCCGAATATCGGGCTTACTCTCCGCATCAAGCCGATCACCTCGTGAACTGTCCCCCCATTTCCACTTATATACTTGGCGGCTGATTTGCGAAATCGCATGACCTCATCATATGTTGTGACGATACCATGCTCGTTGAGCAATTTTACCAATTCCGAACTACCAAATTTATGATGCAACTTCACAGCAAGACCAAGAGTGGTTTGATTTGTGGAGTTGGAAATGACCATAGACATACATCATTGAAAATTATTACATTAAATTCCTCGTAATGTTGGTACATTGCATTTATGTATTTCATGTATAATTAAGGCAGTACAAGTATATACCAGTACTATGTTCTTGCCCGTATGCAAATACGTAGGAATAGGCACAAAATCGTAGCACTTGCATATGTTTGGTTAAAATGATGGCCATTTTGAATATTACTCGGTTTTCTTGGGCGGGCATCAGTTGAAATACTTCCTATTAAGTACTGATATGGTAAAACATAGGAAAGGACAAAATAAAATCATATTTATATATAAAAAAAAGGCAATCAAATTATGCTCGATTTTGGCAATTGTTGATAAAAAAACGGCGGCCATTTTAAATTTTGGTCACATGAACATAGTCGGACATTATTATAAACGGTTCCATTGGATTCCTCATACCTCAAAGCATGCGTGTACATAAAAAAATTATGTTTCTAGCATGATGTAGTGTAAAGATGAACACACTTTGTAATTTACCAGGATCACGGCAGCCATCTTGGATTTTCGTGGTTCCCACGAGTTGCCCAAGGATGGCGCATTGCCATCCCACGGATTTGAGTTCAGGGACACATAATCTGTATGATTCAGCAAAAAAACCTTACACGACCAAACATTTCCAGGTTCACAAAATGGCAAGTCGACTACAAAGTGTAGTTTTGTGTTTGCTGGGTTGAGTCTGTTGACAACACTTGTTACCACTGTACAACGCATCTTACTCTAAACAGTACATGTGTACTATTATAATGATTTGAGGCAGCAGTGCCTGTTGCAATTGTCATTTTGATATACCATTATGTCAAGTAATATGCATTACTGTCATGTGTCAAGTTGTTACTAAACAAATGGGTAATTACATCAACTAATCCCACTTCAAATGCAAATGTTCCTGCAGACAACCACTGGAGGGGCAGCTGTACAAGTACACGAATGTGATGAAAGGTTTCCAGTACCGCTGGTTTGTAGTTGACCCTGAGTCTGGATGTCTTGGATACTATGAAGTGAGTATTCACGCAACATATTATCTATTTAACCAGCACAGTCTCAGATTATCATGTTTGGTCAAAATACTCGAGCATTAACCATTTATATCTGATGTGGAAGATTGTAATCCGTTTGAGTTTCATTAGCTAGAAATGTCTTTGGATGGCCAGTTATGTGACTCGGTTAGATGGACAGTGATGTGACTCGGTTAGATGGACAGTGATGTGACTCGGTTAGATGGACAGTGATGTGACTCGTTAGATGGACAGTGATGTGACTCGGTTACATGGACAGTGATGTGACTCGGTTACATGGACAGTGATGTGACTCGGTTAGATGGACAGTGATGTGACTCTGTTGGATGGACAGTGATGTGACTCTGTTGGATGGACAGTGATGTGACTCTGTTGGATGGACAGTGATGTGACTCTGTTGGATGGACAGTGATGTGACTCTTTTGGATGGACAGTGATGTGACTCTGTTGGATGGACAGTGATGTGACTCTATTGGATGGACAATGATATGACTCTGTTGGATGGACAGTGATGTGACTCTGTTGGATGGACAGTGATGTGACTCTGTTGGATGGACAGTGATGTGACTCAGTTAGATGGACAGTGATGTGACTCTGTTAGATGGACAGTGATGTGACTCTGTTAGATGGACAGTGATGTGACTCAGTCAGATGGACAGTGATGTGACTCTGTTAGATGGACAGTGATGTGACTCTGTTGGATGGACAGTGATGTGACTCAGTTAGATGGACAGTGATGTGACTCTGTTGGATGGACAGTGATGTGACTCAGTTAGATGGACAGTGATGTGACTCTGTTGGATGGACAGTGATGTGACTCAGTCAGATGGACAGTGATGTGACTGTTAGATGGACAGTGATGTGACTCTGTTGGATGGACAGTGATGTGACTGTTAGATGGACAGTGATGTGACTCTGTTAGATGGACAGTGATGTGACTCTGTTGGATGGACAGTGATGTGACTCAGTCAGATGGACAGTGATGTGACTCTGTTAGATGGATAGTGATGTGACTCAGTCAGATAGACAGTGATGTGACTCAGTCAGATGGACAGTGATGTGACTCTGTTAGATGGACAGTGATGTGACTCTGTTGGATGGACAGTGATGTGACTCAGTCAGATGGACAGTGATGTGACTCTGTTAGATGGATAGTGATGTGACTCAGTCAGATAGACAGTGATGTGACTCAGTCAGATGGACAGTGATGTGACTCTGTCAGATGGACAGTGATGTGACTTGGCTTGCTGTGTTGTGTGTCACAGAAAGAAGAACACAAGAGACAGAAGCCACGAGGATCTGTGCACTTGGCCGTGAGTATCTGTCATTGTCTCATTGCCATGACAGCGTGACACTGATCTGTCCTTTGAAACAGATCGTCATTATTACACAAAAGCGGCCAATCTTGCCATGTATCTAGTGAGGATTTTTTTATCAAAAAAGAGAGCAACAAAGAAATGCCTTGTCTATTACACGTTCAGATTTATATTTCGTACACACTCTTGTATATGGAAAGTTTATTTCTATAATAGAATGATTCATTCATTCATGGATCAGTGAGATATGACATCGGTTGTTTTATGACACAGATGTTGACGCCAGTACTATTAAGATAAATAGATGAAGAGAAAATCAAGAAATCAAAAATCTGTTGAACAAATCAAAAACAACCGATTGAACTATAGGCCATTTAACTTAGTGCCACAGTTTTGCTGTGTTTGCTGTTTTTAAGCATGTTTTTATAAACACATGTCAATTCAGGGAGCTGTCGTATCTCCATCTGATGAAGATTCACAGACATTCACGGTGAATGCAGCCAATGGAGAAATCTACAGGCTTAGGGGTAAGTCCTATCACCCAGGTATATTTGTTTTAGGGTGATAGAGAGAGGGGAATGAGGGAGACAGAATGAGTGGGAGACAGGGAGACAGGGAGAAGGATCACAAACTCTGTGAGTTCACCACAGGATGCTCAAGGATCTGTTTCATCCCCTGGACTAGATACACGAATATGTAATCTGAATTTGTTTTAAAAGATACAGTAGTCCCCCTCTCCAGCAGACCCCCTGATGAGTGGACGCCCCTGTATGTTAGGACAATTTGTCAATGTACGAACTGTTTAGCAATGTTAATGTCCTCCTGATGAGTGGACACTCTGTGGATGCAGACAGGATATTTTGGTTATATGTTCCTCCTAAAGTGGACAATAAGCAAAAACATGGCAAAAATCACAACAATATATTTTGTTTACATGATGGCGGCGGACAGGATGTCAAGACCTGTGCAGTGTGACAAAACAAAGGCTAAACTTGTGGACAATTAATTTGATTTCTGGCTGGGTATTGTCTTGCATGTTTTTCTGTGTGGTATCCCAATGGCTATGCCAGTTAACTAATTGCAATCGAGTCTGAGACTGAGCTTATGCTCACAGAGACCAATTGCAAAGAGAACACACTGAACAATGACTTGAGTTGGGGTTATTTAAATCACGTCTTACATTCATGCGATACACTATTATCGCCCATCATTATGTTCCGGTCTTTGAAGAACAAAGTGAAATCTGTTCACATCTATGCAAATAATGTCCATCCATACATCTACACTAGATGTGCATGTTTGATGAGGTGACACCCTCAACACAGGGACACTTTTGCTTGAATACAGGAATGTCCGTTATAGAGGACGACTACTGTACAAACAACATTGGGTGAACAAAAATTCCTACATATTTTTAATCACTGGAGTTACATCTGACCCCTAATCTCGTGAAACAATTATCTGTTGTTCGAACTTTGCTAAACAGCTCCCCCTGTATAGAAAGTGTTATATTCGATACTGCTATTTGCTCAGTTCTTAAGTGACAAATTGTGGTTTAAGTAGTAAATGTGTTTGCAGCTCACGATGCGAGAGAGAGACAGTACTGGGTGGACCGGTTGCGTGCCACGGCTGAGTACCAGCTGCAGACTGTGGCTCAGGTACCTCATCCACGTCACTTGTGTGCTGTGTGTCTTCTTGAAGTGTTTCCACCAAACATCGTCCACTCACACTCAGCTCTTACCCGCTGACCTTTTGAAATATCTCACAACACTGTCTTTCCATCTTCATTTCAATCATCATCTTCAGCATCTACCTGGTTCTACCAGTCTTTTCTGTTTTGTGTGTTTTCCTTGTTAATATCTTCAGTTTATACCAAACTGTCAACATGTTCAAGTGATTCTTCATTCCATTCCCTCAGTATAAACTCTCTTTGTTCTGTTTCTTGAAGCGAATTTAAATATTCTTTGAACTTGAAATGTTAGGTGTATGTATATTTTGGAAGCTACTAGCACAGTGTTTTTAGGTAAGCCAGAAAGTGATTGATCAGTTATAATATAAAATGTATATGTATTAAATCAATGTTCAAAAGCACAGTGTCTAATAGAGATGTTAACACTAAAATAAATAAATAAATGTTACAACAATAAACATAACCTTTCCCACATGTAGTAACCTTCCAGGTGATTTACTACAATACACATGTTTCATTGAATACATTGGAGAAATATTCTAATGATAAAATACTAATCTTATTGTTGACCAATGGTCATCCTTGCAGAATGCACCACCACTCTCTGGTCAGCTACGACACCACTCGTTCCCTCCTGGTCATCTCGCCAGTGGTCGGCCCAAGACCGGGTCATCTGAGAGTCTCCCTCTCCCTGCCTTGACGGGCTCAGTCTCCAAGTAGGACTTGTGCACAGTCTGTGCATGTGCATGTGTAAATGACAGTGTCCTCTGTTCACTGTGTAGTCCTTATTGTGACTAGAAATGGACCACACACCACAACTCAACACCTCCTTGTCCCTCTCACTACGTCCCTCCGTCGTGTACATTGCAGGCTGCACCCTGTGGCATTTGCTCTCGTGAACATTTCTACTTGCTCTTTCAATCAATCTAGCTTTGTTAAAATACTGTCTTTAAAGTAATTTTCTGTTTTTAGTTATGTTGATAATAATTATGTAGTAGATATGATGTTAATATGACATCGCATTTTTTAATTAAGGCTGCCCCGTTTATGTCTTGCGTTTAGCTAGGGCTGGGTTTGGTTATAAGATCTTATTGACATGTTCTCACAGAACATTTTCACACTCAAAAAGTAATTTAGCCATATACTTTTAGTATTATGTTTTTATCAGAATAAACTGCATTACTATGCAGTATTATCCTAAGATAACATTTATTATTTTGATGATTAAAAAAATTACAATTATCCAATTTGAAAACTGTTTATCATAATCAATGTAATTGATTATAGCTGCATGTGATTGCCATGATAATAATAATATATCAATTTATAGGTAAATGTAAAAAGAACATAATCAAACCCAAACCTACCTAAGTTGTGTGTCAACTACTGCACAAGACTAAGTTGATGCACACGTTGTTTGCATGCTGTTTGATTGCAGGGTTTTGCTCCCCCTTAGCAACCCCTCTGAGAAGGTGGTTGCTAGGCAACATGATTCTAGCACAACCACAACTAGTGTCGTGGTTGCCAGTTCACAAACCTCTAGTCAGTTTACAAAGCCTCCTAAAAGGTAATCATTGAAAAACGATATTTGTTTTAATATTAATTTTTTAAATGTGCATTTATTGCAGAATTAATTTGTCATTTAACCCAAGTTAGGTTCACTCACTCACTAATACAATGTAATATATAAACTGTGCGTTTGTAAAACTACTTATTTTAATTGATAATAAAGTGGCCTATAAAACTGTTGAACATTCTGTCATGACGTTTGACAGTTGCACCTTCCTAATCTACTAATTTACTAGTTGGTCTCAATTGTGTGGGCAGTTGTCTTGTTAATAAATGATATTTACTGTGTCCTGCTGTATATGTTTATGTATTCATATTACCAATTATGTGAATATCTTCAACACATAAACAACTATTGGTATGTTAGGGTATATGACAAGTGTTTTATTGTGTACGTTTTGTTCTGATATCTGCACTATACCTGTTTTCTGCAAACCCTTATATTAATAAGTTCAAACCTTTTTTTTATATTTATTAGTTATTAACACACCATTATATAATTCAAATACATGTTTCAATTACTATACATATCATGTTTTGTAATATTTATGAATATAAATATAACTTTGTATTGTTTAAGTGCCATTCTGACAATAGTTAACTACTGTTTGTTGTAAGTCTTCTTTGTAAACATGGTGACAGTTTATTTTCTTCAACATTGAAGTAACTTGTTAAAAATATGTGATATGGATATAGATGTTGGTGTGTGTTCCTTGTCTCATTGTCAGCATGCAAAATTTAGCCATTATTAAATATGGGTGTCAAAATTTATGAATTGACCTAATAGAAGTAAGTAAGTAACTTTTATTTCATGAATGCTATTCGTTTGTTCATTCTAATATAAATATTCCATCCATGTCTGCCTATCTCAACTGACAGTACAAAGTGTGTTATTGGTGGACATCACAAACACATCATCATGTGTGTTATTAGTGGACATCACAAACACATCATAATGTGTGTTATTAGTGGCCATCACAAACACATCATAACGTGTGTTATTAGTGGCCATCACAAACACATCATAATGTGTGTTATTAGTGGCTATCACAAACACATCATAATGTGTGTTATTAGTGGACATGACAAACACATCATAATGTGTGTTATTAGTGGCCATCACAAACACATCGTCGTGTCATCTCACACGTCTGATGCGTTCCGGGGGACCAAGGAGATGTTGGCTCAAGTACGATACCACCAGCAGTCCATAGGGTCCTACATATCGGTAAGTCCATCAACGTTAATGACCCACATATGTAGTGTCACTGAGAGGATAATTGCCCACGGTATGTCATTTAGAAGTTTGGTCTATTTATGATACCATACATGAGGCGTTTTTGTTGTTAGCGCCTTTTGAGTAAAATATCTTGTTGAATATGTACATGTGTTGCGGGGAGTTAAAACTGCATTGTATAAAAATGTCATGGGAAAAGTTAAAATGACTATATATTACTATGTCTGGTCTAAGAATATCAGCTTTATATGTAAACCAAAGACTTGTAAGAAAGTACTTTTACAAATTAGAGGCAGTGGCTTTGAGAACAGTAACGGAGCTTACTTCTTGATCATATTTGATTATATCAGTTACTAAGGAATATTGCTTTGAAAGACCATGTTGTTATGTAAATGTGTATACAGTTGACTGACGTCTTGTATTTTCTGTGTAGGATTTGCCATCATCCGGCGACGTGACTTACCTGGATAAGGTAATTCCATGCACATGTCCTGTCCCTGTGTAATCCCATAATTGTTATTATACTACTTACGGGAGGGTGTGTGTACCACTGCCAGGAGTTACCCAGCAGTCATTTGTAATAGGAAGTCTGCCGTCTTGAACATGGGAATATAGAACATTAAAGAATTTTTTGGTTAAGTTTGCAGTGTTTCCAGAAACATTTGTATGGAATATGGATGGTTTACCATTTGAATATGTTGTGTGGTGGAAACTTTCAAATTTAGGAGCAGATACCTTCCTTTTAAAGAACACCTTTGAAAGAAGTGGGACTTTGGCTAATTATTGCACACCTGATATTTTATTATTATAATTGTATAATTATGCCTAGTATTATACATATATTTGCTCAAAAGATGGCTGTTTTCTAGGTTAGATTATAATTGTAAATTTGCTTGTTTTCTTGGGTGGTTGAAACTGAGCAGTTGCTGTGACTGAGGTAGACCTTGTTGGGTGTTCTGTAGGAGATGCTGCTTCTGAAGGCAACTTCCAACGCCACACTCAACTGTCTGGAGGAGTGTCTGAGCATCCTGAAGCAACAACAGGTAACAACCAGTGACACGTAACTGTCTGGAGGAGTGTCTGAGCATCCTAAAGCAACAACAGGTAACAACCAGTGACACTCAACTGTCTGGAGGAGTGTCTGAGCATCCTGAAGCAACAACAACAGGTAACAACCAGTGACACTCAACTGTCTGGAGGAGTGTCTGAGCATCCTGAAGCAACAACAAGTAACAACCAGTGACACTCAACTGTCTGGAGGAGTGTCTGAGCATCCTAAAGCAACAACAGGTAACAACCAGTGACACTTAACTGTCTGGAGGAGTGTCTGAGCATCCTAAAGCAACAACAGGTAACAACCAGTGACACTCAACTGTCTGGAGGAGTGTCTGAGCATCCTGAAGCAACAACAGGTAACAACCAGTGACACTCAACTGTCTGGAGGAGTGTCTGAGCATCCTGAAGCAACAACAAGTAACAACCAGTGACACTCAACTGTCTGGAGGAGTGTCTGAGCATCCTAAAGCAACAACAGGTAACAACCAGTGACACTTAACTGTCTGGAGGAGTGTCTGAGCATCCTAAAGCAACAACAGGTAACAACCAGTGACACTCAACTGTCTGGAGGAGTGTCTGAGCATCCTGAAGCAACAACAGGTAACAACCAGTGACACTCAACTGTCTGGAGGAGTGTCTGAGCATCCTGAAGCAACAACAGGTAACAACCAGTGACACTCAACTGTCTGGAGGAGTGTCTGAGCATCCTGAAACAACAACTGGTAACAACCAGTGACACTCAACTGTCTGGAGGAGTGTCTGAGGATCCTGAAACAACAACAGGTAACAACCAGTGACACTCAACTGTCTGGAGGAGTGTCTCTGCGTCCTAAAGCAAAGCAAAATGGCCGATTTTGACCGATCTTGACTTCAAATGTGTTTTCTCAGTTTGAACTTTTCTATCCCAGACATATTAGTGTCAAATAACGTTGGCTATGTATGAGCTAGGTCCATAATTTTTACACCATTGTAAAGCTTAATATATATTCTTTTTAATGGTGTGACAAACTCAATTTATTTGTTATCATACAACTCATTTTATTAGAAAGCTTATCGAGATGTTATTTTGGTGTTCAGGTGAATTTGACCCACGGACCAAATGTGCCCTCAGTGAACATTGACTGGACTGGCCAACATGAAGCAATGCGGTAAGTTAACTTCTTGTAGATTCTTCATAAGTACAAATTCATAAAATATGCATTGCAATAGATGTGTATCTAATTGAAATATGGGATGAACTTTTTAGGCAGGTAAGAAGTCTTAATGAATGGGGAATTGTAAAACATAAAGGCAATACTTTTTATTCAAATGGTCAGAGCTGAATCAATGCAAGTTTGGTAGTTGAGATGCAAACATATGTTAGATCAAGTGGAGTGAGAGGTTGGAGACATGTGATTAGGTCAAACTATTCCTTATATCTTGTAGTTCTTATATCCATGTGTACAGTCAGACCGACAGGGATTTTAAAGTTTTCTTGTGCAGTATGCCTTCCATTTGTTCACTGCAATTTTGTAGTGAAACACTCTATATTAGATCATAAAAGATAATCGTTATGCAAAGGGTATACATTTAGTGCGATGACTAATTGTGTGTGGGAGTCACAAAGACATTCACCATTAGTTTGGCTGCATCTAGGAATGTTTTATGCATCCTGTTGGTCAAATTGTCTGGTTTTCAGGGACAACAATGTCGAAATGATTTCACCCACAGGCAGCTTTGTCTCCTTGACATCTGTACTTGAAGACATACCAGAAGGTAACACACACACGCACGCACGCACGCACGCACGCACGCACGCACGCACGCACGCACGCACGCACGCACGCACGCACACACACACACACACACACACACACACACACACACACACACACACACACACACACACATCATATATTGTTATCGTACCAGTTCTGCATATTGTCATCTCTAATAGCTGTTGTCATAACATCATACTGATATTGTCACAGTTGTCTTTTGTGATATCATACCTGTCCGTTTTGTTGTCATAGCTGTCTTGAGATGTGTATTGTCCTACAACACATGTCCCATAAGTTGTCCTGTATATTAACATGTGTCATATGACTTCTGTTTTCTCCAGTGTCATGTCCAGTGTCCTGTATCATCTGCCGAGTGTCACTGTATATCCAGATGTGTCACATGACCTCTGTGTTGTTTGATATCTTGTGTGGTGTCCTGTGTCACATATCATGTATGTTGTACCATGTCAAGTGTGTTGTCCTATGTCACATGTCCTGTGTCCTGTGTGTTGTCTTGGGTCACATGTTGAATGTGTTGTCTCGTGTCATATATCCTGTGTGATGTTGAGTGTGTTGTCCTGTGTCACATGTCCTGTGTGATGTGTCCTGTGTCACATGTCCTGTGTCACATGTCCTGAGTGTTGTCCTGTGTCACATGTCCTGTATGATGGGTCCTGTGTCACATGTCCTGTGTCATATGTCCTCAGTGTTGTCCTGTGTCACATGTCCTGTGTGTTGTCCTGTGTCACATGTCCTGTGTGTTGTCCTGTGTCACATGTCCTGTGTGTTGTCCTGTGTCACATGTCCTGTGTGTTGTCCTGTGTCACATGTCCTGTGTGTTGTCCTGTGTCACATGTCCTGTGTGTTGTCCTGTGTCACATGTCCTGTGTGTTGTCCTGTGTCACATGTCCTGTGTGTTGTCCTGTGTCACATGTCCTGTGTGTTGTCCTGTGTCACATGTCCTGAGTGTTGTTCTGTGTCACATGTCCTGAGTGTTGTCCTGTGTCACATGTTCTGTGTGTTGTCCTGTGTCACATGACCTGTGTGTTGTCCTGTGTTACATGTCCTGTGTGTTGTCCTGTGTTACATGTCCTGTGTGTTGTCCTGTGTCACATGTCCTGTTTGTTGTCCTGTGTCACATGTCCTGAGTGTTGTCCTGTGTCACATGTCCTGTTGTCCTGTTGTAGCTGTGACAGTGACTCACAGTGAGGAGGTGGAGGATGAGACGGAGTACAGTGACACAGACCTGGAGGGTGTCGAGGACCACAAGAACGTCATCCTACAGCTGCTGTCTCAACTCAAACTCGGCATGGACCTCACAAAGGTCAGCCACCCCTTGTCTCGGGTCATCACTACCCCTGTCATTTGTCAACCCCATGAACCTCACAAAGGTCATCACTAGAATCACTTCCCTATTCCACAGATCTCACTAAGGACAACTAGGTCCTAGCCTAATAAAACTGATAAAGAAGTGCTCCGTGCCCTGTGGTCTGTACATTGTTTGGCATTGTTAATCATAAATAGTATTGTGCTATCAGGAGATGATTAACAATTGCCTGACTGTACTTCAGGTGGTACTGCCAACATTCATCTTGGAGAAGAGATCTCTACTGGAGATGTTTGCAGACTGCATGGCCCACCCAGACGACTTCTTACAGTAAGTAGTCACGCCATGCCATGTTGAAGGTTTTGAAGGTATTAATACTATGCACAATGCTGTGGGGCACCAAGTCAGTGAACAACATTGTTCACCAAGACAAAAAGGTAATTGGTGCTTCAGAGAAAGCGTGATATATTAAAGACAGGGCAAGGTCAAAGGTCAGACCACAAGCTCTGCACTTATATTGTGATGGTCTTACAGGTGAGGATGTTTGTATAAGGTTCATGAAATAGGTCATCATTTAACATTTGTATACCAGTCCTGTATTCATTACACAAACAGTTTTCAAAAAAACAAAAACATGACATGTTATGGTAATTCCAGCTACAATTGTAAGTTATTCTTTTTGTTCTTCCTCTTCTGTCTCATGGGATGGAGTCACATCACAATCATTCAACTGCCACCTTCGTCTCTCCTCATGTTTCCATCCTCTCCTCATCACAGGTGCCTCCTTCCTCCAGCCATAAGCTCATTGACCTCCCTAGTGGTGTCCTCCAGTTGAAGCGTGACTTGTGTTTGTAGAATCCCAGACTCTCCTGACCCTGAGGCCCGGATGTTGGCAGTAGTTGAGTGGTATCTCACATCGTTCCACGCAGCCAGAAAGGTACTCATTGTACAGTCTCATAGTTCCACTAGTTATGTTAGAATGTGCTTAATACACTATATGTGAATGAGTATTCCTGTGGCTAGTAGCACCTGTCTGGTTATGCTAATTACACTGATTGCATATGAAAAATTATTTATGCAGTTGAAGCTAGTACATAAATATATAACTAGAGGATAACTTTAGTTGTGTAATGGTAGATGGAATTTGTTATATGAGTCATATTGATAATATATTTATCAATTGTTTTTTAAAGTGTTGTTCGTGTTCAACTTGTTCCGACATGGGGGTGTATAATAATATGTGTATGTTGCATAAGATATTTTAAATAATAGAATAATATGTGTATGATGCACCTACCAGTGTGGCGTAAGATATTCTTATAAAACACACCTTTTACTGTGTTACTTGGTGTGTGTTTCAGGGTTCCATCGCCAAGAAGCCCTACAACCCCATCATAGGGGAGACCTTTCACTGTTCCTGGGTCCTGCCTTCCAGTGACGACACAGCAGGGAATGTGACAACGGTCACAGCTGGTGACGAGGATGAGGGAAGGAGGGAACAGGCAGGGGAAGGGGAGAGTGGGGAGAGAGGGAGTGGGGAGGGACAGGTGGAGGAACGGAGGCTGCTCTACTACTGCGCGGAGCAGGTCTCACATCATCCCCCAAGTAAGTCTCTAGCGTTAGTCTACTGCATTAGGCGTGTTACATAACACATTATAGTGATGTGTTTGTACACTGTTGTAACACTTGCCATCAAGAACATTGTTCCTTCTAAACGGGTGTTCCATCTGTGAGGAATACTTAGAGCAAGTGTCCACTGTATATACATGCCCTAGTTGGCTCTATTGTGTCCACTGTATATACATACTATTCATACTATTACATAGTGTATTTAACATTCTTTCTCTGAAACAGCAGGTATTCAAGTTTGTTATAGTCTGCAAAACAGTAACAGTGAATGGCGTTCGTTGCCTGTGTATGTTGAAGTTGTGGGCATGCTGAGTGTGAGTCCATTGTCACACTAAGATGTTTTATTGTTTTAGTTTCTGCATTCTACTTTGAAAGTCCTAAGAAGCAGATCTACATGGAAGGCTCGATCTGGACGAGATCAAAGTTCATGGGCATGTCGATAGGGGTGACAATGATAGGAAAAGGTAAATAATAATGGATTACTGAGGTATTATATTTTGTAATGAATACAAAATATGTGCTACTACATAATTTTGCATTATTTCTTGATAATGGATTTTTATTAAAATGTCCTGCCTTATAAATATGAAGCTGGTGTAATAAATTACTTAATCTCACTGCATATAAGTTTCCAGTTTATAAACAGTGCATTAGGATAGCTGAAATTCCTACTGCATTGCAGTTGTTGAAATAACTAAATTACACGTGTCTCATTATTACTGAATATTTCTCAGGAGAGCTCTTTTACCAATCAAAAGTTTTAATTTTTCATATCCAAAATCGAGATCTTTCTTTTTACCTGTAGATGCTTTCATCTGACATTACACGTTGACTTCGTCATTCGTCATTAGTACTGAAGAAGTCGACGTATAACATCAGATGAAAGCCACTACGGGTAAAATGAAAAATCTTGATTTTAGATATGAGAAATGAAAACTTTTGATTGACATGTGTCATATTTGTTACATGTTAGCAATGTAAGTTTTGCTGTTACATGACTTACATCAGTTGTTACACCACTATGTCACGTGTTGTGTTACAGTACAGATCAAGTTGTTGGAGCAGGAGGAGGAGTATGAGCTCTCCCTGCCCAGTGCCTACGCCCGCTCCATCCTCACGGTGCCCTGGGTGGAACTGGGGGACCGTATCACAATTAACTGCAAGAAGACGGGCTACACGGCCGCCGTGGCCTTCCAAACAAAGGTCAGCTCAAATACAACACTTGAATGCAAGATCTAAGGCTAAGCAAGTTCTTGTGTAAGCATGTAAAAAAAAATTAAGTGCACCACTATTAAATAAGTTCACAGTAAAGTTAATGTTGTTCACACCTCACCAAATGGACAATGGGTATTAAAAGCACATTTTCCTCACACAAATAGTTTATGACAGAATTTCCATAAAGAATATATTCATGGATTGTGTTTCAAATTCTCTCGTGTCTGGTGTCACATTCTGACCTCGCTATGTTGCAGCCGTTCTACGGAGGCAAGTTGAACAAGATAACGTCAGAAGTGCGGAACCCTGGTGGAGAGATCGTGTGCAAGGTGGTCGGGGAATGGAATGGAACGCTGGAGTTTACCTATGCCAATGTAAGTATGTGATATACAGTGTGATTGATTTGGTGACACCTTAGGGATAGTTACTTGCTATATAGTATTTTAAAACTGATGTACCGGGTATACATTTTCTATGCTCAAGGTGTGGAATTATATATATTTTTTAAATTAATTAGTGTTATTTACAACATTTCTTGTTGAATTTGTATCAGAATTAAAATGCATTTAATTATAAGGCCATTGAGTCAAATAATGATATGATTAACACATGTTTTGTAAGGTTAAATGACACATGAAGATAAAGCCACTGAGACTGTGATGTCTTTCAGGGTGAGACGAAGGTGGTGGAGACTGAGACCTTGAAGACTATCCGCAAGTGTGTGCGTCCCGTCAGTGCACAGAGCAACTTTGAGTCGCGGCGTCTGTGGCAGAATGTCACCGACAACTTGAAGAAAGGCGACGTCGACACTGCGACACAACATAAACGATTCGTGAGTGTCGAAGATAATTTTCTTGAAGTCTTCACTGATGACGTTCCAGTAAATTTCAGTTGCATGATGCAATTATTCATCATCAGGTGTGTTTTTGTATGTTATTATTAATTATATTATTAATATTATTGATTTATGTGTGGATGTCTCATGTCCACCTGATGTAATTGAGTGCTTTGTTGACAGTTGGAGGAGAGACAGAGACAAGCGGAGAAGCACAGACAGACAGTTGGCTCTCCCTTCCCAACAAAGGTCTGTCTACATCTCCCATCTGTCTAACTCTTGTTAAAGGGAAATTGTCTTTTTGTATTGTAAAATCACATTGTACAATATCAACTATGTCAGTTCCTGCATACTGACTGTGTAGATGTGTTTTAATCAACCATGTTGTGTTGTTAATCAAAGTGTTCTGTGAAGAAACAGTTTGTTTGCATGGGATGGTTCTTCCCTCACTTATTTCACCGTGATTCTTTCTACTTTCAACTTGACTGATGTGCATCATATTTTATATTGTATCTGTCACGGAATAGCCTGGTGCCTGTTGCTGCCACACATACTGCACTGTCTGTCTGTTTGTTTCCAGTACTTCCACAAAGAAGATGAGCACTGGGTCTTCAACCAGCCACTGAAGCGAGAACAAACTCAACCAAGTATATAGTGTTACAACCAACAACAGACGTCAGGAATACCAGAAGCAGCATTAGCCTAGCAATAGTTAGTTACAACTGTTAGAATCTGATCACACAAACAAATACTCTCTCCAACACCATTCAGCATTTCACCACTGCCACAACTTCAAAATGACAAGATGGTGGAGTAGCATAAACAATTGGCAGGCTGGGCAATGCCATCTGTGCTTACAACTTGTTAGTAGTTGTGTGTGTGGGTGTACTACTGTGTAGCATGTGGATAAAATAGTCTTGTGCTATATTGAATGTTTTACAGTCTGTGCATACATAGAAGTTGTGGCAGGGGTGATAAGATAAATGTTGATGTGTGCAGAAGTTATACATTGTTTGGGATTATAATTGAATAGTCAATTGTGCCTTGGATTTGCCTTCTTCTGCGGACGGAATATGTGCATGAAAATTAAGTGTGAACGTTCATTGCATGCATAAAAGATGAGAACATTATTTTAATGTTAATTTCAACCAACCACTGCAATGTAAATAATATGTCATGCTATTTGGCCCAGCATACAAACTTGTGATCCCAATAACCAATTGCAGTGAATAAAATTGCAAAATGTGGAATTTGTATAAGTGTGTAATAAAATACAAATCAGGTGTTAAAAATAAAACTGCTGTGTTGGATTTGTTATTTATATGTATTTCATGAATACAGGCCTCAGATTAGTTCTACCTTTGGTAGTACAGGTTGACAAGCTTCTTTATATACATGGGCTCTTTTGGTACATATAGCTATGGTATATCTGGATTAAAGCTACGCTGACATTGGTAATAGAGTCTAGTATATACATATACTATATGATATTGTACATTTTTTATCTTCGCAGCAACAACACTTAGATAAGTGTTAGTACAGAAAAAAATCTTCCCCGGTCTCCCCTTTGCACAACATCATGAATATGAACCATAAACAACTTAAAAACAGGACAAAGTTGTTGACACAATAGCGTTATTTTCTGACGGAAGCGCACAAACAGTAGGTCGTTTATCAAAAACGCCTCCAGCGCGCCAGCAGACCCTGAGGACGTAATGCTTCATCTTCTCACAGGGGGGCGACACTTCGTGATTTATCCAATCAGTGGCAAGTTTTGAAATTTGCGGCGACCTTCACCTCTTCCATTTATTTGGCTTCTAAAACGAAGGAACCAATGGGGAAATACTGAATGCCGCCGGCATCGTACCTTCTGTCCAGATTTGTGCAGGTTAGTTGTTTATTTGTATATCTATCAACTGTTGTGAATTTGTATGTCATGTCTGGTTTGTTTGAAATGTTTCGGCGAACGACGTGTCACGCAATCGCCGAGATTTCTCGCCGAGCTCGAATCACGAATGTATTTCCGGTTTGAGTCTTGACTTGACACCCGAATCTTTAACTTGACTTTCTCAGTGTACCTTTATAAATATGCCTGTTTAGTATGTCCTGCAAAGTGGCTAACACCATTGAACCTTTTTGTAAAAAAGTTGCATTAAACATATTTTCCAGACAGTATGCATACCCAATCATAGACATCGGACAGGTAGTAAACCCCTCCGTCCATATTTTTAGAATGAATGTGGACAGGGCGGGGTCGTGGATGGTATTTGATTCATGGTTGTTGCTATTGTGGTTGTGTTGCGTGGGCATGCTATCGAAACAACCTTGTTTTAGTTTTGTTTTATTGTTTAATTTCTACAGCTGGCCGAAATGTGTAATCCACCATTTTCACAATGATTTTTTGACTTAAAACAAATGGAAAAGTGTCTAATTTATATAGTAGGGCCTAATTAATTGTCACTAGGCATTGGCCATTGTATCTATACCAGCGTAGGATGGACATTTGCTGCATTACCTGAGGAAAATACATACGTAACGACATAATATGTCATTGTAAGATATTTGTGATGTCTGCATCAGTAGACACTGAACTTTCCTTGTTCCTTATATTTGGGGCACCACTCACTGATAGTTTCTTTAATAAGTTATTTCCATGCTATTCACAGCACTGTGGGAGTAATAGATAGTAGAGACTATACTGTGTCTTACATTTAGACATTGGCATTCTTATTCATTTTGGAAACTTCATGTTTCTGTCAGCACGCACGCATGCACACACACACACACTCATGCACGCATGCATACACGCACACACACAATATTTATGTGTTATATACATATTACAGAGTTACACACTACTTTAACATATATTACAATACCATGAATGATGGGTCTGCAGTAAAAGCCAAATTACCCCTTAAGCTGCAATGACAAATTGTCTGGTCAATACTGAACCTGCATGTAGAGGAATAGAGTAGTCTCACAGCACATGTACCAAGTACATGTACATAGTACAGAAAGACTACCAATTAATGTACCATACATGCCAACACCTAAGAGTGGTACTCTAGACCGTGGACCTGCATTGTGGTGATTTAATGTCAGCTTATCTTGATTAGCTTTGAGCATGCATACCAGCATATTGGAAGATTACCTACTGTTTATTTTTTAATCAAACATGTATTGGTGTGTTAACATTTGAGCCATGTAAGGAGACTATGGTATTTTTTTAAGTGGCAGGTACATGAAATATATTCGTGACTGGGAATTACATGTTAATATTAAAAGGAACAATATATACAATTAATAGTCATTATGAAAGGGGATGCTAACTGAATTAGTAAAAAAGAATAAAAAAATTACCTAATCAAAAATTTTGATAATGCTAATTTGTCTGTATGTGCAGTCTAGTTAAATCCCAATATACTGCGGAACATTTCATGTGGTCAGTCATTGAGTACCTAACTTGGCACATTTTAAACCTATGTCCAACTGTTTGTCAAGTCTACCATTATTTTGGCTAAAATGCCAAAAATGTATGTAGAGTTGCTGTTGATAGACTAGTCAACATAATAAACCAGTCAAACTTAATTTTGAATTCAAAACTAATTGTTCTGTGTTAAAAGTAGAATGTCTATGTTCAGCTCCCAAGTTCATCTATAATTTAGTGCAATAAGGGACTGTTTGGAGTAAACTTACATGATACAAGATCTGTCTGCCACTCCCCAGTGTTAGGTGACAGGAACTAATTTACACGGCCTAGTGAATGGCAGCATTATAAAAGGAACAACATTTGAATTTTCCATGACTTGAATGACACTGACAGTCTGTATGCAAGTAAACCTTGCCTCAGAGAGTGGTGCTCTAATCGCTACATGCATGGTCTAAAAAAATATTGCTCAAATGTAAAATCTGCTATTAAATTGTGCACATGAAAAGACAAATCCTCCTTCCAAATTGGGTGATTTGAGTCAATTTCCCTGAGGGTGTCATTGATTGTTTTGTTCGCCTGTACTTACTGGCTCATTCACATGTCATTAATATTGTATGGACCCCTTCAACAATTAGCAAAGGAATGCTGAATGTCAGCCATTGTCAGGCACAGAATGTTAAAATGCTTGGAAACTATGATATTTTAAGAAAATTGCGTTTTCTAATTCATTGTGGATTTAAAGAAATGGAATTTTATTAAACATTTTCAGGAAAAGAGGTAAAAAGATAAGTTCTTATTGAGTGTTCATGGAGTTTCGTGCCTTTACGACTGCTCAGAACGTTCTGCATGTGTCTGGCCATAGCAAGCATGTTCTTTTGAACATTATCACAGCTTTGGAAAACTTTCACAAGTTTCAGATTCACTCATACTGCAATGACGTTTAATTATGCCTATCACAATCTTAGCCTGTGAATTTATTGGTTGTGACTTTTGGTAATAATTATTATTGAATGAGATTGGTTAAATCATCCAGGAAACTGAGACAAACAGGACTTTCTGCCAAATGCCAGATCCATTTTTCTGTCACCAATACAGTCAGCTTCATCCAGCGCTGTTGCTGTGAGAACATGCAGTCGATGCAGGTCAATTTATTGATTGGTTAAAGTGTGTTTGGCTGTTCAAAGATGGACTGATTGTCGATCATTTGGCAAGGAATTTTGTTTACAGTCCACGCTAAGTCGGCATCGACTTAATCAGTCATGCTTGCGAAACACGGTCACGTCAAACATCTGTGCAGGAAAGATTAATAATTGAATAGTGTTTGCAGAATAGTAACTATTGTGACCTAATAGTATTACTTATTGTCCATTATTACTGAATAATGAATACTGTCTGTGATTACATTGTAGGCAGTTTGAAATTTACTTCTATCAAGTTCTATGTTGTTTAATAACATAAATGTTGGCATTATTCACCCATGTGAAAATCACATCTTGTGGAGACAGCCAAATAAATTGGATTTTTTTGGCTGAGATTACATTCCACATGTCTCATGGGAATTCCTTTTAAGTTTAATCTCTGCAATAGCCAGCTTATATATGCACATGTGTGCAGTTGTACACAAGCCTGCTGTAAGTCAAACTTCAAACAAGTTGCACCCAGAAGTTTAAATCTGCACCATTTCCATATCTTTATAAAATTTCCACATGTGACATCTGTAATTCTACACACCCTGTATAATTATGTAATTATATGTACATGCTGAGCTTTGACCATCATGCTCACTAAGTTGGTAGGTACTAGACAGTCAGTATGGATTTTTAATCTGTTACTCCCAAGGTTATACTGGTTATGTTTAGGTAATACCGTAATAGTTATGTTAGGACAGGGAAGATATACATGGTGGTGATAGATGCCCTAAAGATAACCATCTTACTCTTCCATGAGGGATGATACCCCAAGGCATCTTCCCACGGAGGAGGGAGATAAACCGGCACACTCCTGTAGTTGGTGGATATGTATGGATATGTATGTGTGTTTACAGTGTAGGAATTACCCGGTGTCCCGCAGCACCACAGTAGTTTGTGATGACATCAAAGACTTAGAGGGTATCAAGTTTCGTTTGTCTGTCGAACCAGGATATACCCAGTGTTGGGTGTCTGATAATGTGACATCCTGGTGGTGTCTGTCTGCATGAGTTTAGGCATCGGGGCAAAGGTACGTCTGAGTAATAGGGGGAATGCAGACAACATAAGGCATTGTGTAAAATTAATCATGTCTATATTTTATAATAATGACTGCAGTCAACTTGGGGGTGTATCATGTGGTTGGAGAATGGGGTACTTGGGTGTGATAACTAGTGCACAAGTCATACCTTGGTGCAACACATTACACAAGTTTGATAATGCCAGTGCAACTGTTTAGGCATCTAAACAATGCACTGGCAGGACTCACAGTCACACTAGGCTGGTTAAGGCTATCCACGTAGCAAGTACAACTTGCAGGTCCACAGTCCACGCTGTTAGGAACTTTCAAATTGTTTCTATTCTGTGTCGCCAATTTTTGCAGTGTAAACGTATCTGTATTACCAATCACTATAAACTATTGGTGTGCGGACTCTGGGGGCAGTCTTGTGGCATCACCTCCCTGGTGCCGATGTCCACTGACTCCACTCAAGACAAATTCAGTCTGTGTTTACGCCATCTACCAAGTGATGATTTATACAATTTCAGAAAACACAAATGTAGTTATTTAGATTTATTAATGTTTTCTACTCACATATCAATATTATAGTGAACCAGTCTTCTCTGTGGTGCAGGGGAAAGTGTTTAAGAAATGGGAACATGTTCAAGAAAACAGTGCATTAGTGGTGACAACTGCTGCACCAGTGGTAGTAGATAACAGACATTAGGAAGATGTACAAGAACACCTTCATGTCTTGTGAGTAGCATGGTGCACTGGGGATCCAACAGTTGCTTTCACACATAGCTTTATCTAGAGATCCGTCCACCCGTCATTTGGATGGGTAAAAACGAATATGGACGGGTAGAAATATGGAGGACGGGTTGTAGACGGGTAAAAAAATGAAGGAGCAAAAAAAGATCTTCCAAAACCATATGTAGATATTGCTAGTTATGCCTTTGAAAGTGAGTGTAAATGGTGTAAAGTGTCTGTTTGTAGCCCATTTCAGGTCATCAGGCACATCTGAAAGTGTGTAAACTACCTTAACAGTTACATCCATGTGTCCACCACAACGTGTGTGACTGGCAATCATTTTATCCCATGTAAAGCCCTGCTTTCACACAATGTCTGTCTGTTGGGGCAGTGAGTCTCACATGACGTGACCATTGCGAGTGTTGCTGTGCTCAGCAAGCAGGAGCACACAGCGTGACCGCCTGCAGCTCCAGCAGGGACAATGGGACCCATTATTTTGATGACACCCGCATTGTGACACTGTCACCTGTTGCAAGATGGATGCAGAGTGTGTCACTTGTATGAATTGTCGGGATCCAGAGCGTGAAGAGACATTGTTGTAGCCACTAGCCAGGGGCACAGTCGACAGGTGCCAACATTGTGTGTAATGACTAGAACAAAACAGCGAATGTACAGTCAGTCGAACCTTGCTGAGTCAGTAACCAACTTTGTTGGCCAAAGTCCCAAGATGAGCTGGATCTGGAATCAAGTCGTTTTTTCCCCACTGATTTCGTCCATATATCATGGTTATATGCCTCTTTGGGGAGTTGGTCAGTACTTCATGTTGTGTATCCAACTGGGAAGCAGTCCCTTCTGCCATCCTCTGTCTGTTGCTGGAGGCAGTTGTAAGCACTAGCGCATTAGAGACAGAGACTGTCATTCTGTGAGTCATTGACAGGTTACACATTTACAGAGAATACCCCCTGTGTGGGGTCTGTTACCCCATGACATAGACACTACACCACCACCAAAGACAGGGTTTCTGTGTCACAAAAAGACACAGGTGAACTGGGGTGACAGAGGACAGGTTGTCTGTTGTAATCTTGAGTAAACTTAGAACCAAGTAACCATGATTAGTAGCAGTAGAAGATGCGTTCAAGAGGTACCTTGTGGAAGTTCTTTTGAATGACAGTCTGCCTCTCTAACTATAGTGCCACAGCACCCCATTGACTCCTGCTCAAAAATCCCAGAGAGCATCATGCATCATGGACAGTTGCGTTAATCTTCAAGAAATAAACATACATGTCTTAACATATGTTGTCAGTGTAGGCTGTGATAAATATGAATGTGTGATTTAACTACGCACATTTGTTGCATATTGTATCACATCTTCAAACAGTCAACTGGGGTACAATAATGTTGACTATATAATACATTCCCAAACGTTACTTGTAATGTTCATCACATACAGTTCTATGGACCCACAGTAATGCAAATGACTCACAGTCATCGAATCTATTAGAACACAGTTCTCTGTCAACCCAGATTATGACAGCTGTTTGAATGGATACCTTTACTTGGGCAAGTACTAAACAATACAAATTCTGGTGCATGACTGAGATGTACTTAAATACCATAAGGTACAAAAACAAGTAGTGAAAGGCAACTGTGACATTAGTCATACTCTCATAATGTTCCTGGTCTGAAGATTAGTCATCAGACTGACATGAAATAGGTGCAACCAGAAACCTCAGGTGTATGAAAGGTTTTGTTTTCTTAATCAGACAATTGAGACTGTGTGAACTACGCTGACCATAATTGGCCTGACCTCTTGGCCCTGAATAATTAACCTCATTGTGGAATACTGAAATGATTATTAGTTATGACATAGCGTTTACTTTAATGCTATTACTACAATGTTGGTATTATTTGAGTTTGTGTCAAGTTGGGGCAAAATATCTAATTCTTAATTGGCCAATTACATAGGAGTGATAGCTTATGCTGATTTAGCTGATCTATTTCATCCTGGTTTAAAAACTGTATTTTATCAATTAAAATCAATATTTAAGTGATTATCTTAAACAAAAACAGAACAGTTAACGTAAAGTGTTGTAACATGTATCATCAAAATAAACCACAGCAGTAGTTGAAATGTTAAATAACACAGAGCGTTTGAGTCACTGAGAAGACTTGTGTCTCTAAGGTTCTCATGTATTGTGCATGTTCACTTGCTATGTAAAACACTGACTGTAACCTACATTGTCTCACATGCTTCAGTGATTCTTGTCGCTGTGGGGTGTGTAGCCATGGGGTGTGTCGCCCCGGGCTGTGGGGTGTGTAGCCCCCAGCTGTGGGGTGTGTAGTCCTCAGACTGTACACATCGTGTTACGCTCGGCCACCATGTTGGACACTTCCTGTGGCAGTAGAACACTGCTGCTTCAAACTGACGTCATTACTGATTAGACCAACGGGTCTGGCTGGGGAACACAGTGTGTAAACGTTAGCAGCTTTATGTCTGTATGCTACGTCATATAAGCAAATATTAATATTAAAATAAATGATGATATATGTGACGTATTTTGAGGTTGAGCCTTAATGTGTATTATTCAATGTTCTTTTAATTACACACACACACACACACACACACACACACACACACACACACACACACACACACACACACACACACACACACACCACACCACACCACACCACACCACACCACACCACACCACATGCACACACGCACGCAATAACATTTGATTATTACACATTTTATTTCCATATATACCGGTGGTAAACACCTGTCTTGACCACACACAAATTGCTTGATTTATCTTGTGCACCTTTATAACTGTTTCATGATGTGCTGTTGCTGGTAATACATTTAGCAGCACTGTTATGAATTTGGCTGTCAAGTGGTGAGACTTTATTGGGTTACATTGGGATAACAAGCTCTGTGCGTGTGTGACATGTCTCTCATATGTCACATTCACCCAAGGGTGCTGTCTGTTATCACTAGGACAAAGGACACACAGTCCTTGCAGTGGCATGCAGCCAACTAACCATCCAGCTCCCAATTACCTGACTTAATTAAACCAACAGGGTGGACTGCCACAAGTCTTGGATGGCAGAATGACAACATGAAACAATGACTGTTTTAATAAATTAATACTTATTAGATACCTTAAAGTGGTAAATTATTAAATTGTATGATCAGTGGTTGTTTAATTATGGAAGTTGACATTGATTGGTATATACTGTAGTAGCAGGACTGCATACTATTCTGTGCCTGCGTGGAATCTGCATTCTGTGGCCATCCTGTAATTAAACAAAAGTAAAGGTAAATTCTTATATAGCACAGTATCGAAGCCACAGGACTGCTCAAAGTGCTTCACACTGGCAGACCTGACTAATCAAACACCACCTGTGGGAAACATCCAGCCCCGCTGCAATTAATGCATGAAGGCTACATGTGCACAAATATCCACCACTGTCTATAGCCAGGTACTCATTCATAAATCTGAGTGAAATGGAGCAATGTAGAGTGAAAAAACTTGTCCGAGTTTTCACTTGCAACACAGGATTGAAACGTAGGTTCTCTTAGACAAGAATGCGAAGGTCTACGTTTCATGTGATGTGTGCACCTAGTGGGTTCAAAGTTCAAACATGTTGTGACTGGCTGTATGATGACTATAACTACATTGGGCATACAGTGAGACTGGGAATGAGATACCTGAGATGCCAGTTGCCCCCTTATCAGTGTGTCAGTATACACTGTGGAGTAAGGAAACATTACACTTGTGGTCTAGTCGTAATACGAGATGTCTTGGTTGTGGGGCACTGTAGGGTGGTTGAATGAGCAGCAATCTCTCAGGCCAGAGAATTATGTTCTGAATTACTGCAATATTGGAGGTCTGATGATTTGGTTCATTCCACCTTGCATCAGTGCATTCACAGCTCTGTGTAAGTGAATGCCTGAATGTGGTGGATTTATGCAAACAAATGACTGCAACATTTGCAGTATTACTGAATACTTCCCAGAGAAATCGATGTGGTTCCGTAATGAACATGTCCGCCTGGGAGTGAAACCTGTTCACTATAACAAAGTAGTGCTCAACCTTTTTGCAACGTTCAATGGTTGAGATGACCCCTTGTGACGGTTGGTAGATAATATCTGACTTCCGACAGCCCTAATCAGCCCGCTGTGTACAGACATTGCAATATATCCTTATTTTGTTTACAGTGAATACAGCATATGCCACTTGCTCCAAGCAGTTTATGGTGTGATATTAAATGGCCTTTATCGCCTGGAGCCCACATATGTGGGGCTCTATAGAGAGAGCTAATGGGGAATAATCTGATGTAGATAGTAAGGATGAGATCATTCTAGAGTAGCATGTGTGGTATGTGCAATGTTAGTTTTATATATTTAGCCTATATATTTAGTCCAATATATAGTGGACATGGTCACTGGACTGTCATACTGTTTGGTGATTTAACTAAATATTGCAACTAGCCAGGTAGATTGTGTCCAATTGTGAGCACCTGTAATGTAGACAGTGGTGGTAAGTTTTGAATTATGCAAATTATGACACTGATTTAAACAAAATTCAGGGAGCTCTGGTCAAAGGCCAGCGATATATTTGTAATGGTCACTGGTCAGCTACCTAGTAGCTTATAAATTCCTTTCAGGGTCATACAAAATTTACATTGGACAGGAGATATTTGTTAGTAGTCAATATTTTGCTTGTTCACTGCCAATCTTCGCATATTGTCGTCAAGACCCAGTTATATGTGGTTTACTGAGTGCAGGACAAAATCCCAACGGACAAAATCCCAACGGACAAAATCCCAACGGACAAAATCCCAACCAATTTTAGATGGACTGTTGGACTAGACTTTCTCTGTGTATGCATACATGCATGCATACATATATATATATATATATATATATATGTGTGTGTGTATGTATATATACATATGGGTCATTCCGAGTGAACGCAGCCCAAATTCCAGAAATTAGTTGCTGTCATCTCTTAGAATTTCGAATAAATCAGAATGGTGAGAGCCTTTGGTATGATTACAAACAATCCAAAGTTTGAGCATTCTAGCTTAAATAGTTTTCAAGTTGTGGCAGTTTGAAATGTGGGACTTACACGTTTTTCGACAGCTTGTTAAAAATAAATAATTTTATTCACATTTCATTAGTCAGTATCTTCTGCACTCTTTAGCCTGTGTCAGTGAAATTGTGTGGAGTTGTTCTCTGTAATTTGGAGATTACATAACTACAATTATATAATATAAATACAGTGTATGGTTAATGTGCAGCAAGTTGATAAACATCAAGATTTATTCAAAATATAACTCGCGATAGGGTTTTCAGACCCTGATTGTGAGCAAAATACACATACCTTAGACACAATTTGTACATATTTGGTTTCTAAACATATAAATGTGCAAATCTTAGAAATGTGGCAGGCCTGGTTGCCTTAATTATGAAAATATACATATGCAAAGATAGTATGTTATTATATTTCTTAAAATATGACCAACTTCTGACCCAAAAATATCGATGAGGCGTAGCTTGTATTGTCATAAAAAATTTCTATGTGTAAGTTCATTCCTATAACTAAAATAACTAGTAAGTATAAAACCAGCCGTTGGGATTTTGTCTGGTTGGGTTTTTGTCCGTTGGGATTTTGTCCGCTGGGATTTTGTCCGTTGGGATTTTGTCCTCGCACCGGTTTACTAACTAACTCGTGGACACCAAATTTTCTTAACATTCCATTTTGGAATTTGATTCCAAAGCAAATGTTTTTGCTGTGTTGTGTGTTACGTCATGTATAGAGATATAGATCTTTCACGAGACTTTGAATAATGGGAATGGCGTTTGTTTATGAGGTCATGTAGACCTATTGATCAGTGGCTGTGTACACCTGACAGCCCTAGAGCTGTCAGTGCATGTCCCTGTCACAGTGTGGTCTAATCACATCAGCATTACCAGTCCTGTTGTCACATTCCTGTACTTGGGAGTAGAGTTAGTCTACAGACTGAGCAACAACCGTTTAGTTTTACCACAATTTTTTTCCGATTTATCAGATCTTTCAAACGTTATTTATTTGGTCAACAGACAGATTTTTCTGTGTAATACTTTTGGCAGATTTGTAAATGTTTATGCGCATATTCTTAACCTGATTAATGTGGTAGTTCAATCTGTTTCATTGGGAAGACTGAGGCGACATAGCCCTTCTTACAAATGTTGTCCTCAAAATACCCTCACGTGATGCTTGTCATACACACTGGTGACAATGTTCTTGGTTCATCTGAAGTGGAGGGGGCAAGTCAGATCTTATTTCTGTCTCTTTTCATTGAAGTCAAATTGGACTCCATTTGTGGAGACTGGATAATCAGACATGTCTAATCATTAAGACTAAATCTGAGGATGTAAAAATAGACCCTTCTATGTTCAAACAGTCCAACTTGTTCTGTTTTATTGATTGTTCCTGGGACGTCTGCCAATTAAGCCAATTACTTTTGCATTGTACAGACCCATGATTGACAGCCACGACATCGAAGGAAACGTGGAAGCCACAAATGGACGGATTATAATTGTACTTCCTCATTCATGGAAGTACTTGGGTTTATAAATATGTCTTGTAGCTGATCGCATGAGTGGGGATTTATGTTTGTGAACAGAGGAACATTTGAAGTTAGGTTCCTGTGACTGCAGGACTTGTTTGTGATGAAATTAGACTCAGAAGTTAGAGAACCTGATTTACTTACAGTCATACGACTAGGATTCCATATTATATGAATATGGATAGAATAGAAGACACAGTACACAGTAGAACAATAAACAGTGCCCAGCAGAAATTCATATAAGTAGTTCCAAACCAACATCGAAGGATGAGTTTTGTCAAGGCCAAGTGCCTGCGGTGAATTTAATCACTCCATGTAGAGATTTTTATCACATCTGCACAGGAATCAGATGTGAAATTCACAGTACACGTGTACTGAGTAGTGACATCACTACATAGTCTATTCTCTATTCCATATGCACTTCCATATGTACGGATTGTTAAGTAAAGACAGCTACTATTGGGTGTGTCTTCCATGTTGATTCCAAATAAATTGTACCATTTTATTGAAAACTCTTCTCATCAATGACAAACAAACTATGCAATTTGCTTTGGGGAATGCCTCAACACACAAAATGGCATGCATGAGTGATTTGTACGCATGAGTTATTTTTATCTATGACTTGCACAGAAGGATGGTCTGGTAATGACCACTGGTGACACGATATCATATTGATTCCAGTGGTCACGAACATTTGTCTTAAGCTGAGTTGCATGTAGTGTTCCATGTATGTCATTAGAAAGCATGGAAGTTACAGTAAGATCATTTCAGATGGTGCACACTGCAGAGACAATTAATTTATCAGTTATCTTCAGTTATCTTCACTGGCTGCAAAACTTGCAATGACAACAACCTTGTGGACAATGAGTCTTGAGAAGTGGTGCTTATTTAGGATGTGTGGCAGGTTCAGGTCTCTTGGGGAAAATGTAACAGGCATCTGTAACGAGTCACCTCTGTAACGTGACCCAGTGTGAAATAGAACCCAGTCAGTGTGTAATGAGTGTGGTATCTTTGCATACAATGCTGTAATCGGTTTCAGGTCAACAAGTGCATTGCAACAATGCTAGATTTCTTAAATACTTTTGATGTTCGTTATTATTTGAATATTGTGTCTCATATTGAGTACAAGTTGGTTGCTCAAGGTCAGCCAGTCCTTGCTTTGTGCTATGTAAATATTATGTGTGAAATTTCATTTCTCTAACGATGTCAATTCTAATTTCAGGAAGTTGTCGGCCATTGCGGGAATCACACCACGCCAAATATTCACTAGTTTCAGACATCTTTGGGGAGAGAACTCATCAACAGGGTGAATAACAATAGGTAAGTGTAAATGTAATACTGGCTACTGAAACATTCTCTTTGTTTTAAGTTAAGATGTGTTTATGACCTGTAATTAACTACAAACACACGTGTCGCACCCATTATTGACAATATATAATTTGTTGAGACTTTTTGCATTTGCTGCTGAACTTTTGTACCCGTCCAGTGATATTTCTACCCATCCACAATGGGTTTTGCCCCTCCAAATGATGGGTGGATGGGTGTCTACATAAAGCTATGACAGTGGGTGGGTGCTGGGTAAACTCCCACATATTGTAATTTCTTATTTGAACCTGTACCTGGTGGAGTTGAATGCAGGCTGCCTGGCGTGCCACACATTCCAAGCATCGGGCTGACCCAGTTCCTATTCACTGTGGTGGACCATGGAGTAGACCATAGTGTAGCAGGGGTGGGGTGGGTGATGGGACAGGTATTTGAATTTTGATCAAATACCCTGCCCTGTTGGCCAGGTAAGCTTATGTGTTTCCTGCCAACAGGGTTAATGGGGGTGAATTCCATGTGAGCACTGAAGCGTGACAACCCCTTTCATCCATTGTTTCATGGCAGACTGCACAGTTCTGCAACTCTCAGAATATGATTTAATCTCACAGTAATTGTGCATCTGTGCATTTGCACGAGATAATTGTTGCCTCTTTATTCTATGGCCGCAACAATAAAGTATCCTATCTATCTGTGTAGATGGTTTTGTCAGTGTTTCTGAAGTAACTGGAGTCATTTGTCACAAGAGGATCATGGCATTGGGGAAGCCAGTTCTGGTTTTAACATGACAGTTACTTAATTTGAATGGCCTTTCATAAATGATTGCATTTAAATAGTTTTTGGATAAAACAGCAGGAGTAATTGGTGTTATCCGGGTGAAATTTATGTGTTTGTTTTTCTGCGTTGCTGAGCTACAGTGCAAAGTTCTTCGTGAAATGTGATGTTTATGTTCAGCGTAATGGCGCCCTCCTTGATTTCACCTGCTCACCCAGGTAGTGAACTGGATTGTTTTGAGGAAGGCAAAATCAAGTACCTTTACTTGCAGATTACCATAAATTAACTGTGGATCATGCACACATTCACACTAATGCCTGCTACACCAGTGACCTTGTAAACCCTCTGATGATGGCATTATTATAATGTATTGACTAAATGCTAATGAAACTAGACCAACCATTTGCCAGTGGATCATGTGTCTTAGGTCAACCTTCTATCTGTGGCTGTGCTGGTAATCAATGGTCCAGGGAGTGATTTATTGCCGGTTGATACTGCTAAGATCACCAGGTCCCAGGGTTGTCTCTGATTTATGACGTGAATACATTGACTTACTTCAGTCATCTCTTGGCTCTGTTAACAAACACTGAATAATAATGTATTTTATATAGCACCAGATCAATGAAAAGGGCAAAACTTTAACACATTAAAACATGGTCAAGAGTTGCTAAAACAATATTTAACTATTACTAAGTAGTATTTATGATAAGTTATACATATATATTAACGTAATAACACAAACGTATTATGAATTAAGTTAGATAAATAATAAATATTCATATGTTGTGTGACGTGGTGTAATACAGCAGTAAAATGAAAGTATGAAATGGTTTGAGACTGGTATGCCTGCCTGGGAGAAAAGATTACTTTGACGTTTTAAGAACACATTCACAGATGCGTGTATGTGTGCCTGAGACACTACCCATGTGGTCCTGATGTTGACAGTGCTGCCAGTGGACCGCGGTGTGGGAGCGAGTGGCACTAAGTGAGGATGTCGAGCAATGACGAGGCGGTGGTTGCCACCGGCGACAGCTTCTGGGATGTCGGCTGCTACAAGCGCACAGTGACGAGGGCGGAGGACGGGGCGAAACTCTGCTCAGAGTTCATGACCCTGATCCAAGAGAGGGCGGAGATAGAGAAGCATTATGTGAAGAGTCTGAAGGCTTGGTCACACAAGTGGAACGACTCGATCGCCAAAGGTGAGATGTTGGGGACAGCTTGCAGGTGTGACTCACTCAGTGATTACGGTTGGACCTTGGTTTACCTGGATAATACAGCCACCTGGTAGTTAGGGTCACTCAGTGATTATACAGTTGAACCTTGATTTACCTGGATAATACAGCCACTAGGTAGTTAAGATCACCACAGGAAAGCCCCAGATAAATAAGAATTAAAATCGTCCAGTAATGTGGTCACCATGCTGCTTATTTCACTTTTGCGATAGTGTCATTTGTCATTGTGAATGTGATATTATGTTGCAATAACATTGTTGAACTGTAAATACCCAGGAAAAGCACTGCAAAACTCTAAATTATAGGTAATGTTGATGGGTCCCAAAATGGAGAATTCTTGATTGAAGCTCTGTTGAATGAACAACTGTTATGTTAGGTCAATATCAAAGCAATATTCTGGACAGTGTTCTTTCTAGTTCTGCCCCACATCACAAGTAAGTTCTTCTTTACAATATTGCTTTATCTAGAAGAAAGACAAACCAAGCACTCATATTATGTTATGGCCAGGGAGTGCAAGTTTCTTTTTCCAGAAGAAACTCACTCTACTAACTCTACATTGCTCCAATTCACTCAACTGAGTGACGAGTACCTGGCTGCAGACTCCAGTCGACATTTGTATACAATAGTATTTGTGCATTAATTGTAGTGTGGCTGAATGTTTCTCAGAGAAGTTGAGATGGTGTTCGATTGAACTGGTCTGGCAAGGAGTAAAGTGTAAAGCACTTTGAGCAGTCCCCGTCAACATATCTTTTTACAACATAGTGTCACAGGTGACTGGTGTAAGTTTGTTGACCAAGTGATGAACTTCTTCAGCAGTGTCTTGTGTTGATGACAACTCAGTGTGACAGTGACACTGTGTGTGTGACACTGTGTGTGTGACACTGTGTGTGACACTGTGTGTGACACTGTGTGTGACACTGTGTGTGTATGTGACAGGTCCCGAGTACGGCACGATGGAGGCGACATGGCAGGCCTCCCTGGAGGAGGCTGAGAGTCTGGCTGACGTCCACCTCGGCATCAAGGACAAGCTGCTGACAGACGTCCAGGCCTCCATCAAACAGTGGAAGGGAGAGAACTACCACAAGCCCATGGTGGGCACCTACAAGGAGGCGAAACAACTCGACGACGACTTCCGCAAGGTAACCAGTGCTAACTGTTGATGTTACTTACGTTTGTCTGCTCAATGTCTGTGCAAGGTAACATTTTCACTCTCATTTTCACAAACTGAGAGTGATTAAATTAATACATTTTCATATTGTCCAACAGGTCACATTGCAAACCTTGTGCTGGAGTTACTAAATGCAATTTTGCACGCAGTATAGCTGCAGCATATGTGTCGCAGTATTAGGAATATTGTAGTAACAAAATAACTGCTACAAAATCGAGGAAAAGATACTTACTACAATGCTAAGTGCCACGTGTGACTTGGTACATCATTTAAAACTAAGTCCATCAGCTGCCCTCCCTCCTGCCCACTAGCTGCCCTCCCTCCTGCCCACTAGCTGCCCTCCCTCCTGCCCACTAGCTGCCCTCCCTCCTGCCCACTAGCTGCCCTCCCTCCTGGCCACTAGCTGCCCTCCCTCCTGCCCACTAGCTGCCCTCCCTCCTGCCCACTAGCTGCCCTCCCTCCTGGCCACTAGCTGCCCTCCCTCCTGCCCACTAGCTGCCCTCCCTCCTGCCCACTAGCTGCCCTCCCTCCTGCCCACTAGCTGCCCTCCCTCCTGGCCACTAGCTGCCCTCCCTCCTGGCCACTAGCTGCCCTCCCTCCTGCCCACTAGCTGCCCTCCCTCCTGGCCACTAGCTGCCCTCCCTCCTGGCCACTAGCTGCCCTCCCTCCTGCCCACTAGCTGCCCTCCCTCCTGCCCACTAGCTGCCCTCCCTCCTGGCCACTAGCTGCCCTCCCTCCTGCCCACTAGCTGCCCTCCCTCCTGCCCACTAGCTGCCCTCCCTCCTGGCCACTAGCTGCCCTCCCTCCTGGCCACTAGCTGCCCTCCCTCCTGCCCACTAGCTGCCCTCCCTCCTGCCCACTAGCTGCCCTCCCTCCTGCCCACTAGCTGCCCTCCCTCCTGCCCACTAGCTGCCCTCCCTCCTGGCCACTAGCTGCCCTCCCTCCTGCCCACTAGCTGCCCTCCCTCCTGCCCACTAGCTGCCCTCCCTCCTGCCCACTAGCTGCCCTCCCTCCTGCCCACTAGCTGCCCTCCCTCCTGCCCACTAGCTGCCCTCCCTCCTGCCCACTAGCTGCCCTCCCTCCTGCCCACTAGCTGCCCTCCCTCCTGCCCACTAGCTGCCCTCCCTCCTGCCCACTAGCTGCCCTCCCTCCTGCCCACTAGCTGCCCTCCCTCCTGCCCACTAGCTGCCCTCCCTCCTGCCCACTAGCTGCCCTCCCTCCTGGCCACTAGCTGCCCTCCCTCCTGCCCACTAGCTGCCCTCCCTCCTGCCCACTAGCTGCCCTCCCTCCTGCCCACTAGCTGCCCTCCCTCCTGCCCACTAGCTGCCCTCCCTCCTGCCCACTAGCTGCCCTCCCTCCTGGCCACTAGCTGCCCTCCCTCCTGGCCACTAGCTGCCCTCCCTCCTGCCCACTAGCTGCCCTCCCTCCTGGCCACTAGCTGCCCTCCCTCCTGGCCACTAGCTGCCCTCCCTCCTGGCCACTAGCTGCCCTCCCTCCTGGCCACTAGCCGTCAGATGTAGCTGCCTGTCACTGCCGCTGTAAGATCAATACATCTCAGTTCATGCAAGTTCCTCAGCTTCCTGTTGAGTTTGCTCAGCCATTAAGATGTTGATGCAGCAAGTTGGACTGGTCACAATCTTGTGTTCCAGAGAGTGAATATTTGTTAATGCTATTCATTCATGGGTATATATTAAAAAATCACTATTAGTTGTGTCAGCCTGCAGTGCAATTCATTATTGAATTGTTTTCTCATTCTGTAATTTTCCAAAATTCATTACATACTTATCAAATGGAATCCGGAGTATGGTCTGTATATTTTATGTTTTGGGTTATTGCTCGTATGTAAATAGAAAATAAATAAATTGACTTAGAAATACCATTGGAAAGAAAAAATATTGAGCTTTTCATCAGCTCATAATTTATGTACATAGATCTATTACAAATGTGTTTCTGCCAGTTTGAACACAAGCTTACTTTCAATTGCTTTAGTTGCACAACACTACTGGGTAGTAAGTAACCAGAATGGTGGGATGTTCATAGAAGTTGTGCTCATTGTGTGTCCTGTCATCACTGCTGTGTGTTCAGTGTGTAACCTGTCATCACTGCTGTGTGTTCAGTGTGTAACCTGTCACCACTGCTGAGTGTTCTGTGTGTAACCTGTCACCACTGCTGAGTGTTCTGTGTGTAACCTGTCACCACTGCTGTGTGTTCGGTGTATAACCTGTCACCACTGCTGTGTGTTCTGTGTGTAACCTGTCGCCACTGCTGTGTGTTCAGTGTGTAACCTGTCGCCACTGCTGTGTGTTCAGTGTGTAACCTGTCGCCACTGCTGTGTGTTCAGTGTGTAACCTGTCGCCACTGCTGTGTGTTCATTGTGTAACCTGTCACCACTGCTGTGAGTTCACTGTGTAACCTGTCACCACTGCTGTGTGTCCAGTGCGTAACCTGTCGCCACTGCTGTGTGTTCAGTGTGTAACCTGTCACCACTGCTGTGTTTTCAATGTGTAACCTGTCGCCACTGCTGTGTGTTCAGTGTGTAACCTGTCGCCACTGCTGTGTGTTCGGTGTATAACCTGTCGCCACTGCTGTGTGTTCTGTGTGTAACCTGTCGCCACTGCTGTTTGTTCAGTGTGTAACCTGTCGCCACTGCTGTGTGTTCTGTGTGTAACCTGTCGCCACTGCTGTGTGTTCAATGTGTAACCTGTCACCACTGCTGTGTGTTCAATGTGTAACCTGTCACCACTGCTGTGTGTTCAGTGTGTAACCTGTCGCCACTGCTGTGTGTTCAATGTGTAACTTGTCGCCACTGCTGTGTGTTCAATGTGTAACCTGTCACCACTGCTGTGTGTTCAATGTGTAACCTGTCGCCGCTGCTGTGTGTTCGGTGTATAACCTGTCGCCACTGCTGTGTGTTCTGTGTGTAACCTGTCATCACTGCTGTGTGTTCTGTGTGTAACCTGTCATCACTGCTGTGTTTTTAGGCACAGAAACCTTGGGCCAAGAGATTCGCAAAAGTCCAGAAGATGAAGAAGGAATACCACAACCTATGCAAGTTGGAGAGATCAGCAACAAACCAGGAGAACAACGCACGGGGAGACACATCACTGTCAGACGACCAGGTACAGGAGACTGCAGTAGACCATGAAACTGTAGACCATGTCCTGTGGTACAGGAGACTGCAGTAGACCATGAAACTGTAGACCATGTCCTGTGGTACAGGAGACTGCAGTAGACCATGAGACTGTAGACCATGAAACTGTAGACCATGTCCTGAGGTGCAGGAGACTGCAGTAGACCATGAGACTGTAGACCATGTCCTGTGGTACAGGAGACTGCAGTAGACCATGAGACTGTAGACCATGAAACTGTAGACCATGTCCTGAGGTGCAGGAGACTGCAGTAGACCATGAGACTGTAGACCATGAGACTGTAGACCATGTCCTGTGGTACAGGAGACTGCAGTAGACCATGAGACTGTAGACCATGTCCTGTGGTACAGGAGACTGTAGACCATGAGACTGTAGACCATGTCCTGTGGTACAGGAGACTGCAGTAGACCATGAGACTGTAGACCATGAGACTGTAGACCATGTCCTGTGGTACAGGAGACTGCAGTAGACCATGAGACTGTAGACCATGTCCTGTGGTACAGGAGACTGTAGACCATGAGACTGTAGACCATGTCCTGTGGTACAGGAGACTGCAGTATACCATGAGACTGTAGACCATGTCCTGTGGTACAGGAGACTGTAGACCATGAGACTGTAGACCATGTCCTGTGGTACAGGAGACTGCAGTAGACCATGTCCTGTGGTACAGGAGACTGCAGTAGACCATGAGACTGTAGACCATGTCCTGTGGTACAGGAGACTGTAGACCATGAGACTGTAGACCATGTCCTGTGGTACAGGAGACTGCAGTATACCATGAGACTGTAGACCATGTCCTGTGGTACAGGAGACTGCAGTAGACCATGAGACTGTAGACCATGAGACTGTAGACCATGTCCTGTGGTGCAGGAGACTGCAGTAGACCATGAGACTGTAGACCATGAGACTGTAGACCATGTCCTGTGGTACAGGAGACTGTAGACCATGAGACTGTAGACCATGTCCTGTGGTACAGGAGACTGCAGTAGACCATGAGACTGTAGACCATGTCCTGTGGTACAGGAGACTGCAGTAGACCATGAGACTGTAGACCATGTCCTGTGGTGCAGGAGACTGCAGTAGACCATGAGACTGTAGACCATGAGACTGTAGACCATGTCCTGTGGTACAGGAGACTGTAGACCATGAGACTGTAGACCATGTCCTGTGGTACAGGAGACTGCAGTAGACCATGAGACTGTAGACCATGTCCTGTGGTAGAGGAGACTGTAGACCATGAGACTGTAGACCATGTCCTGTGGTACAGGAGACTGCAGTAGACCATGTCCTGTGGTACAGGAGACTGCAGTAGACCATGAGACTGTAGACCATGTCCTGTGGTACAGGAGACTGTAGACCATGAGACCGTAGACCATGTCCTGTGGTACAGGAGACTGCAGTAGACCATGAGAATGTAGACCATGTCCTGTAGAGACGTCTAGATCATAATGTTATGTCGCATAGTTTAGCAAGAAATATGTACAGCCAAAGCGATGTTGTCATGTTTAGAAGTAGCACAGCCGTGTGCACCGTTCAGTGTTTATGTTAGAAAAAGTGTAGGCAAAAAAAGCTTATGAATTTGATGATGTCACAAAATAATGTTGACGTTGCTCTCATTTTGACCCTGCAGAGTTCACCTGTCCAAAACATACTCGTAGACATTAATGAACCAGCTAGGGTATCTAATTTACCTCCATAATCAATATGGCATTTACTCGGGGGTGAATTTTATGATGTTGCATACCCACTGTGACCTGGTGCAAAATTTTTATTTACAATTTATTATAAACCAAATAGTGCAAGAAATACCTGTGAGGCGTCAGTGTTAACTAATACTGGATGAGATAGGTTAAGATGTTTTGACGTGTGAGTTATACATTTGATGCATTTTATGGCAAAATGCGATATATATTTTTTTTTCCGTTTAAAAAAAAAGTCACCTGTGTGTTTCATCCTTGCAGTTTAAATTAAAAAAAATTGGAAATGAAGTTGATTTATATTAGGAATAAGAAAATTAGAGAATAGTAGCAGAACCTGACATATTTTTTGCAGATTTGTTACAAATGCGACATTAGGTTATTTTGTTACCAAATTGCCGTATAACCATATATTGTGGCGTGAGGAGAAAGCAGCGTAGATTAACTCAACTTTGATGTCACATTTTGTTACAAAACTGACTGGAGATGGAAAAGGACGGCATTTATCGTGTTTCAAAAATTGACTCTTGTCACGTTGTTAACTGGGGACTTGTCATGTTTTTGCAATAATTAAATAGAAGACTTGTGTCAGTTGCTTGACACATGCCTGCATTTAGACAACTGTTTCTACCTAGCATAGACAACATTGCCCTGAAACTCCACACATTGTGTATTGATACCTGCCTGGGTGTGTTTGCCCTGACCCCACACATTGACCCTGGGTGTGTTTGCCCTGACCCCACACATTGACCCTGGGTGTGTTTCAGGTGCGTAAGTTCCAGGAGAAGGTGGAGAAGTGTACAAAAGACGTGGAGGCGGCGAAGGAGAAGTACGAGGCCGCCCTCAGTGACCTCAACGCCTACAACCCCAAGTACATGGAGGAGATGATGGAGGTGTTCCAGCGCAGTCAGGATGCCGAGGAGAAGCGACTGCGCTTCTTCAAGGAGGTCTTCCTCTCACTCTACCGCACACTCGACATCTCCGCCAACGAAAAGTACGATTTAGAATTTGTACGGAAATGTTATCATAAAACGTTGTCACACTGTTGCACCGTGCTATAATGCGGTAGACTGGATTTACAAAATGATGCTGCATTATAATTATGCAAGGCAAGATAATGCGTTTTTATGTATCATCTGCCACCAGGGGCCATCGACATGGCTGCTGCATCAAGCCATTGAAGCCAGTGTGCTTGTGGCATTGTTTATAAAGCTTATTAAAACTGCCAGCCAATGTCATTGTGTATTATGTTCAACTGCCGTACACTCAGGTCTTGAACTGAATGAAATGAGAAATTGCCAACCAACAAGTCACAGTGCAAACTGAACAATAATATGACACACCTGAACTACTAAGATCAGAAATAATATCTCGGTTCTCAACAGCCAGCCCCTTTGTGTTGTAGGATCCCACAGCTCTATGAACAGTTCCGCCTGAAGGTAGAGCAGGCAGACCACGAGAAGGACCTCAAGTACTGGTCCACCAACCACGGCGTCGAAACACACATGTATTGGCCCACATTCGAGGTACGTCCCTGCCTCACACATGAATGCAACAACTGTATGGTTTGTTTTGTTGAGTAATCCTTCTCTCGTCTCACAGCTGTGTGCAGAGCTGGATTCATGTGATATGGAAGAGTTTGGCAAAGTGTGAACTTGTTACGTCTGTGGACGGTCTAATGTTCTACAGTTCACTGAAAACAACTTACTATAGCGATAGTGTTGCATATGGTTTGGATATAATGTAAAACATAAATAAATAAATAAGCTGTTGTTCAGTGTCAAGGCAAAGAACAATGAAATAGGATGAAACGACACAATTTCCATTTGTCTAAAAACATACTGGTGTTCATCAAACATTTGTTTGTTTCAATTGTATACTGGAAATCGTAACAGTTTTCAAGAATTCTGTTAAGTTAATTTGTGACATCTAATCTTCCTGTGTATATTTTATAAACTTAATAAACTTTCAAACATTCAGATATTTACTTGTATTAATATTATGTGTAATTAGACAGTGTAGTCTTATGTACAATGCAGGTGGCTGTCTACAATGTCGGTATTTCACTTATCTAAGCTGGTCTCGACATTATTGCCAGTAACACTTCTTTTGAAATTAAAGGATTTGTTTACAATTTGAAGATGTTTTGTGGTTTAAATTTTAAAATTGCATTAATTACTCTGTGCTTAATAAAGTCATGTAACACAATTTAGCAGATTAATTCCTTTAATCTAAGTATCATAGTCATAAGAAGAGAATATTAGATAGAAAATTAAAACCCAGCAGAAAACACCCTCACCCTCCCTTGTACACGAGGCTGACCTTTGACCCATCCCGTCTGTTGCCAGGATTATTCACCAGACATGCACAGTATCTCGCGCAAGGACAAGAAGGGGTCAGGCAGCGACGGCATCACACTGACCTCAGTACACAGGAGCGAGACAAACCAGACAGACCCAGTGGCGCCATCTACAACCAACATCTACAACACGACGCCAGAACCAACCGATTCGTCGAATGCTCTCACAAAGTATGTACTCACAGTCCTCATTGTACCTGGCAAGATGACACTGTCATGTGGCTGCTCTGTGTTCTGTGCAACAGCCTGCTGGATATGTCAGCATACTGTCTTATCACTGACAGGTTCAGTATGGCTGACAGGTTCAGTATGGCTGACAGGTTCAGTATGGCTGACTGGTTCAGTACGGCTGATGGGTTCAGCTGCTATGGATCTATTTGGTACCTTTGCATGGGGTTTGGTATGGATTTTGTTATAAAAGGTAAACATGCTTTTTCGTGTAGCTCTATGTCCAATCCTTGGTATAAATACTTCTTTTATTGACTGTGAGATGCTGTCTCATTTGTATAAATGTGTTATTTAGTTCACATGAAAATATCACATAAACCTGTACCAATTTCTACTATTCAGTCGGTGTTATAATCTATCAATTTCATGTATTTAGCGCCTCTGAAAGGACTTTTTGCGTAGATTGATGGTGCTTTATAAATCTTCTTCTTATTATTACTGATTTCAGGTCAGGCAAAGTTAAAGTCGTGAGAATACAAGAAGTTGTGTATTTGTGGCAGTTTCACCAAAAGCAGACCCAAGAATTACACAGTTGACTATGTTGTAGGATTACCTTTTTCAACAAATTGTTTTAAAAGAGACAAGTGAAAGAACCAAATTGATGAGGTGCCTTTCACACTGTGTACATGGTAGTTGCCATGTTCACCGATATGTAAACATGTGAAGTCGATGTAAGGTTACACAATTGTGAATGCATGCTTGGGCACACGCATACACGGGGGGGGATAGACTGACCAGTCACTGATATATCTCTTACAGTGTAATTCTGCTTCCAGATCAGTCAGCAGTCACATGGTCAAACATATTGGTAATCGAGACTGCAACTGCATTAAAAACTAGCCTAAAACATGATTGCAGTAGTACCATTGTACAGTGACTGCTGTGGGTGATATGTATTGAGCTTGTTCATCACTGCTGAGAAGTTATTAATTTTGTCCAAATTCCATTTTGCCAGATATATAAGTCATTAACCGGTTGGTAAACCATGTACAGACTGGTATATTCTGGAACATCAACAAGAAGTGTATATACACTGTACAGGGCTGTACCTGTCCTCACAAAGTTGTACAGGGCTGTACCTGTCCTCACAAAGTTGTACAGGGCTGTATCTGTCCTCACAAAGTTGTACAGGGCTGTATCTGTCCTCACAAAGTTGTACAGGGCTGTATCTGTCCTCACAAGGTTGTACAGGGCTGTATCTGTCCTCACAAAGTTGTACAGGGCTGTATCTGTCCTCACAAAGTTGTACAGGGCCAGGGCTTTATGCAGGATCAAATTATTGCCAGTCACATGTTTTGGTGGACACGTTGATGTTAACTGTTAAGCTAGTTTATAAACTTTCAAATTGTGCCTGATGACCTGAAATGGGCTACAAACACACATTTGACACCATTTACACTCACTTTCAAGGCATAACTAACAATATCTATGGTTTTGAAAGACTTTTTTTTTTTTTTGCTCATTCATTATTTTGCCCGTCCACAACCCGTCCTCCATATTTCTACCCGTCCATATTCGTTTTTACCCGTCCAAATGACGGGTGGACGGGTCTCTAGATAAAGCTATGTACAGTGCTGTATCTGTCCTCACAAAGTTGTACAGGGCTGTACCTGTCCTCACAAAGTTGTACAGGGCTGTACCTGTCCTCACAAAGTTGTACAGGGCTGTATCTGTCCTCACAAAGTTGTACAGGGCTGTATCTGTCCTCACAAAGTTGTACAGGACTGTATCTGTCCTCACAAAGTTGTAGAGGGCTGTACCTGTCCTCACAAAGTTGTACAGGGCTGTACCTGTCCTCACAAAGTTGTACAGGGCTGTACCTGTCCTCACACAGTTGTACAGGGCTGTATCTGTCCTCACAAAGTTGTACAGGGCTGTATCTGCCCTCACAAAGTTGTACAGGGCTGTACCTGTCCTCACAAAGTTGTACAGGGCTGTATCTGTCCTCACAAAGTTGCTGTTGGTTAACTTACCATTGCCATTTAGCAATGTTATCTTGCAGCCATCCATTCGCTCTATCTAATCATGTTATTGTTACGTTTCTGACAGATTACAAACATGTAGTTCAAAGAGTTCCAGGCACAATTCAGTAAGAAACAGCTATTGGGACTGAGGAAAGTAGAAAGACAGCTCATGTTTGCTAAAAGTGATATTTCATGTCACACATTGATATTAATGTTGGAAACATTTACACATTTACCTATTGTTTTGAATCGCTACAGTATAATTTTCCTGGAAAACAGTAAACTGTTATCTGTTGCAGTTAAACAAATCTTCTATACTTTTCCGATAATAGAAGTCAGTGCCAGTGATAATGTTGCTTTCAGACAACTGTCATATGATGATAGAAGTCAGTGCCAGTGATAATGTTGCTTTCAGACAACTGTCATATGATGATAGAAGTCAGTGCCAGTGATAATGTTGCTTTCAGACAACTGTCATATGATGATAGAAGTCAGTGCCAGTGATAATGTTGCTTTCAGACAACTGTCATATGATGATAGAAGTCAGTGCCAGTGATAATGTTGCTTTCAGACAACTGTCATATGATGATAGAAGTCAGTGCCAGTGATAATGTTGCTTTCAGACAACTGTCATATGATGCTAGTTTGAATCCATTCGCTGACGACACCAGACATGCGGCGGTGGAGGGTTCCCCGTGCCCCAGTGGCGGCCCCAGCACTGAGAACCTGCTGCTGTCATCGTACGACACGCGTAAAGTCTACAAGTATAACGTTCCCGCTCGTTTCCACTCCCCGCCGCCCTCGCTGGCTCTACTCGCCAGCAGCCGGAGCATGTTCTATGGCGCCCGCCTCCTGCAAGTTTGACAGCATGTTCGGTTGCGTTCATTCGTACTAACAGCCGGTTGCTAACAACGTTTCTAACTGATCGTACAAGGAGGAAGTGTAGTAAAGATATGTGTTAAAAGATAAATTGTTATGTGGCGCAAATCCAGTTTAAATTGGCTGACAGGACATTTCACCCCCAGCAGTGTGGGAAGTATTCAGCTTTGCAACAGTTGTGGTGCAAAGACTGTCCGCTTCTTTGTGTCCTCCACTGTCTGTTGCCAGGTACTTTTTGCACAGTTGAGTGAACAGAGGCAGGTCGAGTGAATGTAATTATTCGTGCTTCGAAATGACGGCAAGAAGATTTGAACCAAGGTTCTCTCGACTCAGTCCGATGTTCTAGCCACTGTGCCGACAGCCTGGCACGACAGCCTGGCACGACAGCCTGGCATGACAGCTTGGCACGACAGCCTGGCACGACAGCCTGGCACGACAGCCTGGCACGACAGCCTGGCACGACAGCCTGGCACGACAGCCTGGCATGACGTTGTTGGGGCACAGTTATTTGACTTGGAGAATTGAACTAAGCCAGTTTACCCTGGTTGGCTATGTGCATCCACAGATCACAGGTGTCTGGGTCTGTTCATCCACGGATCACAGGTGTCTGGGTCTGTTCATCCACAGATCACAGGTGTCTGGGTCTGTTCATCCACAGATCACAGGTGTCTAGGTCTGTTCATCCACGGATCACAGGTGTCTGGGTCTGTTCATCCACAGATCACAGGTGTCTGGGTCTGTTCATGCACGGATCACAGGTGTCTGGGTCTGTTCATCCACGGATCACAGGTGTCTGGGTCTGTTCAAGCACGGATCACAGGTGTCTGGGTCTGTTCATCCACGGATCACAGGTGTCTGGGTCTGTTCATCCACGGATCACAGATGTCTGGGTGGTGACTGTGAAGTCACATCTATGTACAGTGTTAATATTATTTTATAGGTTTCTCTGGATTGAAACGTCATCTTTCTGAACCACTGTGGGAAGTGTTTATTTTATGACGGTTGAAAGGAAGTAAATCTGTTTTTCTAATTATTGCCGATGGCATTTATTTATAAAACTAAGTCTGAGACTGCACCATCAATGTAACTGTTTTATTTTAGTGAACTCAGTCTCAAATGTTACCTCGAGTTTGTCTGTGTAACTGTAGTTGCCTGTGTGAGTGCACATCTGGGTGCAAGCATGCATGTGTGCATGCAGATAAGTAAAACAATTAATTTGTGACTGATTTAGTGTTTAACCTTGTAAATAATTAATTAAACTATTATGTATTTAAAAAATACTGCAAGATACTATTAAACATATTACCTGCATGTTGCTAAACCAAACCCATATAAGGTTACATTTAACAGTAGTTACTCTTTGTATCTGACAAATGCAAGTGTTAGTCTTTGGGAATAAACAAACATGGCTTGTTTTTAAGTAGTAATTGTCATACACATTTTATACAGGATTATTTATTAAATATTGGACAGCAGTTGAAGAATAATGTCTCGATCTAAGGTAAAAATTTATAAATGTAGTACCATAAAATGTTATGATATGTATAGATCAGGTACATCAGTAATGTTAATTAATGTTATGTTTATGTGTCTGCAGCTAGTTCATTGTGGGGGTCTATGGGCCTGACACATTGCATCAGTCTTAGGAAGAACATGCTTCAAATAGTTACATTAATATATATATTTTATGTAAGTCATTCTATTGATTACCACTAATAGGCTAAACTAAATATGTCTATGAAGTAACTGATGCACACTGTTAGTTTCAAATAAGTTCCAGTGGGTGTTCAATCACGACAACAGGTTTTCTAACTGCATTGGGCTGTGTTACCAAATCTGATGTCGTCTTCAACTTACCAGTAATTGACGAAATAGACTCCATGGTAAAATGGCTTTAGTTGATCCGAAATTGGAACATTCAAGTATTTAACAAAGCATCAACGATACAAGTTGATGTAGCACATACATGTCATCTTAGAGGTGTTTGCGACTTTGCGTTCATATATCTTAATTGGCTTAAAAGTAATTAATTATTTGTAGTGTAAAGGTTCCTGAATATTGCTGAATATTTACCCAGAAATGTTTAAGAAGTGTGATGTGGTCTGTGTGAGCTTTATGTAATGGAATGTTGTGTTTGTGTATAAGGATGTCAGCTGTGCTGTGAAACTGGCCGAGTGTGTTTTGTGTGGCTTAAGTTGGACAGTTCCTGACTAGCATATTTTCTTGTCAAGTTTCTTCATCTTATATAATGTTATGGTACGTAATATAATGCTTTAAATTATGCTAGCATTTTGCAGTTTTCCTGTTAGAATTATGCATGTTTTCAAGCAGTTTTTATGTATTACATTATACAAGTTTATATTATTGCATTATAATTGAGGAAGCATTCGTTTGGTTTCAAATAATTGATTTGATTAATTTTAATGTTATAGTTTATATTTCTGCATTATGTACATTTCAATTACCATACCTGAGGATAGATTACACTTTATTTCTGAATAGTTTTACAGTGTCACTAACATTTGCCAAGTGCCAGAAGTATGACTCTAGGATAGAGAATTATCAGAGTAAAATATTAAATTTCCTGTTTGAAATTTAGGAATATATATTGTACAAAAAGAATGAGTCATTACTTTTATTTAAGAAAAATTATACCTGAGAGGTGATTTTTGTCTAGGAGCTGAATAATATTTTGCCATGGTGCTATCAATGTTATAGTCAGCAGAACTGTATTTATGGAGTTATGAAGGATTGTTTTGCATTCGTTACAGGTATCATGTTATATTGGACACATTTTATGATATTTTTTTGTGATAGCTACTAAATATCAACAAAATAAACTGACTTTAGAATAAAATAATTATTTAAAGATATCTGCAAGGATTACTTTGTTAGTTTGCTAGAATGTGGTAATTTTTCTCCTTACGTTTTCACTCTCTCTGTTGGCACTTGGAACACTTTGCTTTGCTAATGATTTCTTTCATGGACACAGACAGTGACACGCGGTGCCTTTGGGCAGTGTCAGCTGACCAGTGGAACTGACCTTCTGTGGGCAAAGGTCACCAATTCATTTGGTCATTTTGCAGGTGTGAAAATTATGACAGTAGCCTTAATCCATTTGGCGACGATGACGAAGACGGTGACGTTGGTGGTGGTGGTGACACGAGTGTCGCAGGTCGAAACGACGCTAGGCCAGCCCGGCCACGGCGTAAACCTCGACTCAATTGCAAGCCAAAGTACTTACAAATGCGTCACTGTCTTCCTGTTGTTCATTGGCTGCCGCCCCGTGTCTCCGGCAGACTGGTGCTGCCCTCTGGTTCCTCGGACTGCTTCTCTGTGTGGTTCTGTTGCCAGCGTGTGTTTCCTCGTGTTTTGTCTGTCTGCATTCTTGCATGCATAGTCAGAGTTTTGTTTTCTTTCTGCTTTCCATTTCTCATGGCTTCTTCTCTGTAAAGTGACATTGTTATTCACTCACTGCAAGTTTTCTTCGACTTGGTAGGATGGTTATTGGATTAGGTGATTTAGGTGATTCGTTTTTTTGTAGAAAGGGGCAAACATATCATATTTAGGGGATATATTAACTATTAGTAGATTAGCCACCCAAAGGATAATGTTTGACTATGAAGCACCAATAACTACTAGAAGTAGTAACACTAAAGTAGTCATATATTTTATCCTGAAAATGTGATCATACAGGAATCAGGTGGATTGTGCAATCGGAATCATGTGCCGGTGTTCAAAGGCGTAAGACATTAATATAATAGCAAATTATATAACACTCAAGAAAGTTTAGTATAGCTCCCAAGTTATGAATGGGGCACTCAGTAGACATGGAAATAGCTTTCTGTTGTCTCATGGACTATTCCCTAGGACATTGTGCTTGTGTGATATTGCAGTCTTCGATTGCCTCTTTTCTATGCCAGCTTTCAGTGTGAGTATGTTGCTTGTTGGACGGATATATGACAGAGGCTGCCTTGTGTTTGATGCAATGACAGTGATGTTGTCTTCTTGTGGTCTTATGCATTCACTGGTACCTAATACTTACATATATAGATGTATATTAATGTAATTTTTTCAGTGAAATGGCGTTACGAGCAATCACCAAGAAGTACAGTTGCCATGTTGTGTTCCTTTCAAAACACAAAATTGTATATTTCAGTATAACAAATATATTAGATAGGTTACCTGCTTTGAGTCAGATTAACGTAGATTTGGTTTAGGTGGACACTTATTTGGCTGTGTGTACATCACATTTTGTGAACATTTTGACAGATTTGTCTATGATCTTAAGAGATTGGTCATTTCATATAGTATTCTTACTCGTGTTTTAAAACTTGTTATACTGAAATATATGTTGCGTTGTGTTAGAAATCAGGGTTTTAAAACACGTGTTTGCGGGTAAAGCTTGAGCTGAGGCTTGTGATGCGGCTGGCTTGAGATGCATGATGCTGCTGCCAGGGGCTGTGGCTGTATGTAACCGCATTTTAACCGCATGATGTGAGATGATGGAGATGCTGCTACCAGAGCATGTGGCAGCCAGAAGGCGTGGTTGGGTTGTGTTCAAACGCTGCACACAACGTGTGGCTGCTGTTGCTTGTGGGTGACGTGATGTGACGTGATGTGTGTGTTTGAAGAGGAGTATGGCTTCAGACACAGCATGAGTGTTGGTGTGACAATGTGTGTGACAGTTGTCTGAGTGGTAGTGAAGTTGGATGCTCGTCTGTAATAACAAGTGTGAGCGTGCTAACACCGTCAAGTGGACGTGTACCACATCATAAGGAGTGTAGTTGTTGTCAGAGGCTTGTTGCTGATATGTTGTCATTACCTTATCGGCTGTTAACAGGTTCTGTGCAAATCAGTGAAGGAGGAGTAACACATGTAGTAATAAACGCCATGTTAATGATTCTGTTTAGTCATTGATTCATGACATTTGTTCCATGCGTAACTCGCTAGCATTCTTGTTCTCCTGTTTAAATGTCATACTATATATACAGTATACACATCACATACTACACCATATGCAGATCACATACTATACACATCACCAATACTATACACATCACAGCTGTTCTTTAAGAAGGTTCTGTGTGATTGGTCAAGTTCTGGTATTGACACTGGTGTAGATTGACTGTTTGGTCTCAAAAGATTAGCATCAAACACTGCAAGATCTGCCAAACAGTCATGATAGTCTGATCACCATAAGATCAAGTTTTGATTAACCGAGAATTTGCGAAAATGCTGCAATTCCACTATGTTCTGTACAGACGGCCATCTTTGTTTCAGTGAAATATGTCAGTTTGTGTTCTTACTAAAAACAAGTTAAGTTTTCCAGTTCTGCGCTACAGCAGGCCCGTTGAACAGTTCCACGTTTATTTGTTCACTGACATTTCCCCCACACTGTTTACCTGGCACTGTGTCACACAGACACCTGCAAACATCTGGTGACGGAGGTCATTTGGGGTCTAACTAGAGTGGTTCTGTTGCAGCAGTGAGGACCCACAGGCCCAGAACCCATTTGGGGATGATGACGCCGACCACTGGGACAACTACGACAACCCCCTGATTGACGACGGAGGGGAGGGCGTGCCCATCAGGGCGCTGTACGACTACGACGGGGAGGAAGATGATGAGCTGTCCTTCAAAGTTGGCAAGTGTCATAAAGCCACAGAACTAACATGTGTCACATTTTGTGTGACACTCATGCATGTTACTTACATCGCACACCCCTGTGTTTACAAACAATAGAAACGTTCCCACTTCCATGCACCTGATAATATTATATTTCTGTGCATGTGCATAGTGTTGAACATTGTTGAGTTGTGTGACAGTTTGAGACAGAAGTGAGCTGGTGGTCTTGCAAAACTAGACCCAGCACATGTCGTATATCACACTAACCTGTTGCTGTTCCCGTTGTGAGTGATGTGTTTGTGTAGATGTAGCTCCCATTAACTCCCACTCTTCCCGTTGCAGGGGATGTGTTTGTGAAGCTGCAGGACAAGGATGAACAGGGCTGGTGCAAGGGCCGGAAGGACGGTCGCGTGGGTCTCTTCCCTGACAACTACACGGAAGTGATCAGCCAGTGAGCCGGCGTGGACGGCTAGCAGCAACTGCCAGAGATATCTACACATCGTCCCCTTGCACACGTTGTGTCTACGCTAGATCTACATATCTGTATCATTGGAACTGCGGATTCGTCGAGACATTGTCACAAGGCAGAACAGAACAGAACAGAACAGAACAGAACGCTGCGTTGGATGTGTAGTGGACATTTTATGTGTTTACTAAGATGACATTTCACTGTCTGTGTAATTACTTAGAACGTGCCAACTGACCGACTGACGTCGTCATCGTGTGTTGGTGATATTGTTTCTGCGGGAGACTGGTGTGAATTTTGCAGGGGAATGAATCTGCCGTCGGTCGGTTATACTAACCGTTTTGACATCATGTTAATAATTAAATCAACATAATCAAGTGTCAAGATGCTCTCGAATGGATTCAGATGTGACATGTCACCAGCTTGCTCAGTTGTCTCCCACATTCCATTGTTCCTCCGTGATCTAGTTACTTGAATCAACAGGAATTGTACAGTAGGCACAAATTGTTTCATATCATGGACGTTGAGAGTGCTTGCTTAGTCCGGCAAAGCTATTAAACGTGTATGATTTCAGCGGCGAACTATTCTATTGTAGTTATTTCGCATAGAACCTTATCTTATGACTTGATGTGGCTGTTGTGATTGTTAATATCACTTGTGGGCAGAGCTATGATTTGTTGTTGAATGCAACCAATGTAACCTCATGAGTGTGTATGTCGTGTCGCATCTTGCCAGAGAACATGTTGCCTGGAGCAATCAAACGTGTGGGATTGAAACAACTGAAGCCATATTAGACTGGAGGGATTCTGTGTAGGTCTCGGTTATTGTATGAGTGTTGTTATTTATGTGCAGCTACGTACTCTGCCTAGGATTCAGTGATGGAGCATTTGGCTCGTCAACACGCGAGGTGTCAGCAGCGGTGTCTGTCATTCTTCAGTCACTGTGCACCGGTGGCTGGCCACGGTAGTCAAATCAAAATACGTCACTTTTGCAGCGTACAAGTCGCACCAGGTGTGGTTGCTGCACGGCCAGTGGAGTTCTCTCGCTGCATAGTTCTGTCTCAGTCAGTTAGATTTTATAGCGTAATTAATATAATAATATTATTAACAAAACTTCATTGATTATACAAAGTACGTTATATGCACTTCGTAATATGTCACATTTCACATTTAATATATATGTGCACTGTATATAGTAAGAGATAGTGATTGTATGGAATGCAGGTGTTGAAGTATCGTGTTGAGACAGCCCAGCAGAGAAGTGCTCTGTCGTGTGTAGGATGTTTGTTATCAGTTCACTAACAGTCTTTTTTGCTCATTGCCAATTTTGCTCTTAAATCGATTTTGTTCCTTAACAGTGTCATCGATGTCTTGACATATGTACTCAGTGACACAATGATGGCTTCTTGCATTTTGAAAGAGCTTAAATTTAATGATGGATTCTGTTTAATGATGGATTTTCCTTAAGAGCTCATTAACTTGGTGAAACCATCTCTGAAAACACCACAACAGAGATACTGATGTTGTTCATGTAGACATATATTTTTCATGTTTTTCTCCTAAATCAAAACATTGATGCTTTTGCAGTTGTACTAGAACTATGTGTTCATTCAAGGAATTACTGCTTAGGATGCTTTTATATCAACACATTTCTGGTTTTCAGTCGTGTATGCATGATAACTTTGATTCCTCGTGCATGGAGGATTGGGAGTTAAGTTAGAGCTGAGGTGACAATTACGAAGGAGGTGTTTCTTTGGGGGTATTTGAATCACCTAGCGAAGTAGTTTGGTACACACCAAGCCAGTTGTTATGCATGTTTATTTGTTACTCTAACGTTGACATGATGGGTATATGTATATGAGATATAAATAACTGTACAGACAGGTACTGGTAATTACAGTAGGTAGTTTGCGTTATTAAACTTAGCTGTTACAGACACATTGTTGTTGCATGTTTTCTGGCCGTTATGTAAATAACCTACTACCTTGTGTTCTGTCAATGACGTCATCACCATCAGTTAACCAATAGTAAATGTACTTAGCCTAGGATATTACTGAGCTGGGTTAGTGTGTTGCCGGCCATGGATCGTTTAACCAGATTTAACCAAATTGCCACTTAGAGAATTAACTCTAGATGGCAGGAGGACAAGGCCCTTTGGCTTATCGACAGTCCAACCTATCTAAGTGTATCCCGCCCTTCTGAGGTATATGTTGATTTGTATTTTAAACATTAACACTACTAGCACCCACACAGTCAGCAGACAATCAGCTCCATTCATTTAATGTTCTTTGTGGAAATGAGAACTTTGTGATATCTAATCTACATTAATGTAACTTCATGTCCTTTAATCCTTCTATCCTCATTAACTGAGTTATAATATTTCTATCCATCTTTTTTTATAACATTCCATATTTTAAACACTTCCATTTGACCTCCTTTCAATTTCCCTTTCTCTGGTGTTTTATGTTTAACAACTTTTGTTGTTCTGGTGTAGTGGTAATTCCGATCTGCTGGTTTATGTCTGACCTTGTGATCAGATACGACTACCACCAGTTTGTTGACACGTAGCATCGCATGCCAGCGCACAGACGACGTACTTTGTGTCACAATCACCCGACTTCTCTCCAGTCTCCAACAAGTGAGACTGGTTGGCTGGAGTGTCTCGCCAAATTTACATCTTACTGCTGTACGATCCATAGCCTAGATCTACGTGGTCATGGAATGATAACATGCAACATCCATCAATTTTCATGTTGATCTTTTTCGAAATAAATATTGTGAGACTTGACGAAACAGATCATTAGTGACAATGTAGGTGTATATCAGACTATATGAGCACAGCGTGGCTCGATTAGATCGTGTTTGGTTTGGGAAAACATTATGATTAGCCCAGCACACATGTGACGTCTCAAAGATTGGCAAACATTGGGCCTGATCGGTCAGTGATGCTGCCAGAAGTCGTCAACCTTGGACAGGTCTGCATACATGTTCACCAGGCGAAGACACATGAAACAAAAACAATAAAAGACCGTTACAATATTATATACGGTGACTAAAGACGTTGAAACCAGTAGATTGAGTTCTCACACACGCCCGCATTATACCACCCCACTGGTGTCAAAGGCATAAACCTCACAGCGATGCGGTTGATATTATGGTGGCCACAGACCAGCCGGTTTGCGATTTTCGGCTAATTTTAGACGAGGGGAACCCAGGAAACCCCAACTACCCAGGGTAATTGTTCGAAGAGCGCAGGCGCCTCCCGTTCCTTCCGGATAACACATTGCTTAGCAGGCTTAGTTAGAAATGTCATTTTATTTTATCCTTCTATTTACCTAGACTTTTACGTTGTCCTCATGTTTTACAATGTAATTTACATTACGCCGTACTCGACTGATATAAACAACTTTGTCATCCTACTTGCACATAAAGAAATACACAAACCTATTTGGATCTCACCTAACCAAAGAGACAAGAAACAAACTGACCACCTTATCAGTGGCACGTGGCGGCAACCCTTACAAGTTGTACGTTTTAGAAGTGGAGTGGATGTTGGCAGCAATCACCACCTTGTTGTCGCACACATCAAACTGAAGCTTAAAAGAACAGTACAGCTATAACACCAATTAGGCTGTTGAAATGGTTCGATGTCTCCAAGCTGAAAGATGCTGGCATTAGTCCAGTAGTGCAGTACTAGGGCAGAAAGAGGAAACACAAAGGGCTGAGGTGGAGACACGTGGACAACAAAATATCTCATCAGTTTACTTACAAACCTTGACCATTTGACTCTGTGAGTATTTGGTCAGGATACAACAAAGTATGTCATGGATTACTTTACAAACTGTTTTCTCTGACTATAAAATCATTGATTCTGCAAACATGAAACATTTGTAATGAAATGATCAAGTTTTTCTTACAATGGTTACACAGATATTATATTACATGTATCAAATCAGTATCTATAGCAATGCTTCATGTTGGGTTAATAATTACATCTGTGTATGTGAAATTTGGTTTGATGACTCCATTACAGTATGTGAGATCTTTATCAGGCTTGACTGAGTGCATCTTAAACATTGCATTACCATACCACATGCATAGACAGAAACATACATTTCTCTTCACAGTGAATGTGTATGTGGTGTGTGTGTGTGTGTGTGTGTGTGTGTGTGTGTGTGTGTGTGTGTGTGTGTGTGTGTGTGTGTGTGTGTGTGTGTGTGTGTGTGTGTGTGTGTGTGTGTGTGTGTGTGTGTGTGTGTGTGTGTGTGTGTGTGTGTGTGTGTGTGTGTGGTGTGTGTGTGTGTGTGTGTGTGTGTGTGTGTGTGTGTGTGTGTGTGTGTGTGTGTGTGTGTGTGTGTGTGTGTGTGTGTGTGTGCAGACGTACGTGTATATGTAAGTGAAATACTGTGACATTGCTTGATTAAATAATACAATGGCCACTTTAAAATAGGATCAATGTAGAAATGCATAAAGTAGTGTCTTCATAAGGGTCACATTGTTGGTGTCAGCCCTGTCAAGAGACTGACCAGCTGCAGATGTGACAATTCTGATTTACCTTGTTTGTTTCTCTTGTTCTAGAGAAACGAGTTTTCGTGGGGCACCGTGAACGGTGCCATGGGGGTTATCCTCCAGTACTCACACATTCTACAAACACAGACGAGATTCATCAGTCAACTTAGTACAGCATACCGTGTCACACTGTGTCACACCGTGTCACACTGTCACTACACTAGCTGGAAGTTAACAGCTTCCCTGACAGTGTGACATCACTTTTATTCACTGAGGGCAGAAGGGGTTGTGTGAGGGAGGGAGGGACACAGTGATGGAAAGGAACATAGAAACAGACACTGAAAGGGACAGGGAAAGGGAGAGGATGAGGGAGAGAGAGGGAGAGATGGAATGAGATAGAGGAGGGAGAGAGAGTGAGAGAGAGAGAGAGCGGGTGGGGAAGGAGACAGAGAGAGAGAGAGGGTGCAGAAGGAGACAGAGAGAGAGCAAGAGAGAGTGGAGAAGCTGACAGAAACAGAGACAGCGAGAGAGACAGACAGACAGACGGACGGACGGAGAGGGAAATGGATAGGGAGATGGACAGTGAGACGGACAGAGAGACTCGTAGAGAGACAGGCAGACACAGACAGAGAGACATTGACAAATTGACATAAAGACACAGAGACACAAAGAGATACAGAGACAGAAAGAAACTGACATACAGACGGGATATATTAAAACAATTGAATTATTACTAAAATTGTGGTGAACTTGAAAACCATACTTGGCAGCTAGTTTCCACTACACATGTCTTAATTATAAACCTTTCCCACAAACTGAAACAAATATCAGACAGTAGTATTGACTACTTTTGTAAAAACTAAAATAAAAAAGAATCAGAACATTCAGTTGAAGGGTATGATTTATATAACCTAGCAATATATAGAATAACTCAACAGTATTTTACTATGATCTAGTTTGTAGCTACATGGGTAAGTATTAATTTATTTTATTAACTTAACTTTTAAGCAGGGTCAGGAAGAACCCCACCACTGGAACCCTGTTTGCCTTTTCTTCCCCCTTCTCAATTCGAAGATGAAGCTTCAATTATTCAGTTCAAGAAAACACGAGCTTGCATGGCTGCTAAGAATGGAGAAGCACATTTTTGCAAGCACAAATAATCCTTGATTTAACAGTTGAGACCACAATTATTGTTCAATACTATTCTACTTAGACTAACTATGTTTGCCGTGCTGGTCGAGAGCGTACCATTCATTCAGGATTGACACGAACGAACCACGCTCAGCCGCCGGCTCAGAGCGTTTACTCGGGTCACGTGACCACACAAAACGGTGTTTTTAAATGTTATCATCATCTATGATGCATCAATAAATGTCTTGCACACGCACACACACACACACACACACACACACACACACACACACACACACACACACACACACACACACACACACACACACACACACACACACACACACACACACACACACACACACACACACACACACACATACATCCACCGTAATGTATTTCCTGTCAGATCATTTCTACAGTTAAATCATACATAGCGGAAATTTAATTAAAATTGATGTAGTCTGACGGGACCGTAACCAAGTAGGCGTTTGTTTACATTTACCGCGCTCATCTAATTTCAATATTTCTCGCTATACTAAACATATTTCTGCACTAAACAGGTATTGACAGTGAAGATATATAATAAACCTTACTGGCGAGATACTTCTTCCACAGTGGAAATGTATATTCTGCCGGACGGTTCGGGGGCGCAGGGACTGTGTACAATAATATGGTCATGGTTACACTTCGGCGGCCAGGTGGCGCTGATGGTTGATTTGCACAAACGGCCTATCTAGATCTGCAGAGTGAGACATCCTAGTAACGCTATTAAGATCCTTGACTGCACTTTCTTCGAAAGTCGCAAAACGCCTCTTCTCTATGTACAGCTACTTTCCCACATACACGACCTTTACAGGACCCCAACACGACCAAACTCGATCTTAAGGTCGTGCTTGGTCGTGCAGCATCGTAGCAAATATGCAGATATGTGTTAAGTGAAGGACTGTTATACTTGTGGAAGTCTTGTTCAGTCGTATGATCGTATATTCGATCTTCATACGATAGTCATACGCCTGAGTATGACTAAATTGACTTCTCAGGTCGTGTTCTTATTTCTGAACATGTTCAAAAATTAGAGCACGATCTAAGCACTTGTACGATCATCATAAGACCGCGCACGATCACCAACGATCACATACGACTGACCACGATCATGTTCCCGACCTCAATGCGACTAAGCGCGACTGCCTAGATCTGCTTAAATCGTGCTCAGTCGTGTCCAAGGTCGTGTATGTGGGAAAGTAGCATTCGACACCAGTCGATATATAGAAAAGGACGCATGCAGTCATCCTGGAAATCTGACTGCTCAAATGAACTGACCTCACAGCAGGTGAATGTCGTTCATCCATCCGGGAAGTGTAACTGTGGCATTGCAGTTGCAGAAAACATCCACGATGACAACGAGATATGGACTACGAACTCTTCAAGGCGACGGGAACTCGAGGAAGAGAGCGAGAGAAAGACAGGCAGAGATACAGGGAGAGATAGAGAGACAGACAGAGAGACAGAGAGACACAGACAGAGAGAGCGTAAGACAGAGTGACAGACAGACAGACAGACAGACAGACAGACAGACAGAAAGGATCAGATCGGGTTTTTATACAATATTCCCGGGTCGTTTGAGAGAATTGTCTTAAACGTGTTTAATATACAAGCACTGCATTCGTTTGTGAAGGTTAAACAATAGTATACGATGGACACAATAATGAACATGGTGGTCAATTACTATGGGCAGAAATATGCGGAGCGTTCGTATGGGTATAAATATCTACTTCACAAGCGGGTCCATAATCCTTTGAAATTCAGGCATACCATGTCTGGTTTAGAAAACCGCGCCCTCACGCGTTTTGAATCTGAAGTGACACCCCCTCCGCATAGATAATAATAATAATGACTTCATTTACGCCAATTTCCTCGAACACCAAGCTCAGTGGCTCGACAAGACCAAGGGATTAAGCAAACTCGTAATCGTAAAACAATGCGTGAGTTGTCAATGGATGGATGGCTGGGTGGGTGGGTGGGTGGGTGGATGGATGGATGGATGGATGGATGGATGGATGGATGGATGGATGGATGGATGGATGGATGGATGGATGGATGGATGGATGGATGGATGGTTGAAGAAGCTAGGAAGCTAAGGAGGATAGGCATGCATTAATGAGATAGGTTTTTAGACGTCGGAGGAATGAAACTATTATTAACTTCTAATTTAACACTGGCAGAAAGCGAATTCCACACCGTTTGTGCGGCAACCGAGAATGCTCAACATACAATTCTTGTAGTTGTGAACGTCATCGCGATCATATTTCAATAGCAATTCCCCCTACCCGTCTTGTCTTCCGATATGCGTAAGGGCCGACAGCGAAAATGTAAACATCGCAGCAATTTTCTTTAACAATACCCGGCAATTGTTACCCTTCCTCGCCATTCCGATTTCGCGTCGTGAAGACGCTTCGGCTCAGTCCACACAATTTCAAGTGAAAGTTACTTGTAAATTGTATGTACGTAGTCCACTTCTTATATGGCCAACCCTTCAAGCAAACCCAAAGTGACCTTGTAAGGCAGATTGCATCTGATGAGGGGAACCATCGATAATTGCCCGTTTCAAGGCAAACTGGCCGCTACTACACACATACGTTGTCAACATCCGAGACATCTAACATTGCAACAATACCGTCTATGTGATGTTTTGCCAAGAACGACGAGTGTGTATGTTAGGCCTTCTTAAGTAGCTTTTGACTTGTTAAAGATTGCAGTTGTTGACTTGCGATTGGCTGAAGAGGTAAAGATTCGTCATCCAACCCTGATCATTGCCCACGTTAGCCGGGTGGCCGCTGGTGAGAGGAGTTTGTATTAAAAAATGCTATTGCAATGAAAATGTGGCCGTATAATCCGGGTGGCCGGTGGCGAGGGGGCCATATAATAAGGCGACTACTGTATATGCGGTAAGTTGCAGAGTGTATAAAGTAACTGCAAAGTTCAATATGTATACATCGCGCTGTGTATTCATATATATATATATATATATATATATATATATATATATATATATATATATATATAGATATAGATATAGATATAGATATAGATATAGATCTATATATATATATATATATATATATATATATATATATATATATATATATATATATATATATATATATATATATATATATATATATATATATAATACACATCAGCGTTTGGCGTGTTTGTAAACACGATCCTGTTGCCCGATGATATTCCCTGGGTCAGCACTTCGAGGTGTGAATAGATGCGGTCGGCCGAAACAAGAGACAAGTTTATGCGCTGATCGAAGCGACACCGGTCGCTGCCGCTCCCGTACCTGTTGCGTAATTTTGTACCGGGCGACGTTCGTGGGGCGTGGCAGAGACTGGCTGTTCGAGCACGCGTGGCTGTCCGTCGAACAATTATGGGATATGGCGAATATGTTGCGCCGAGCAAGTCAAACTAAAAAGAATCGCATTGAACATGTTCTCAGCTGATAGCCTGATACAGTTCCACGTAATGGTTTAATTAGAAAGAAATGATCTTACTAATAACATTGAAAGTCGTCAAAATGGCATTAATTGATGGCTTGTCTCTTCAGATAGATTACCCGGACGTGAACAAGCATCATGACATTTAAGGTGGGTAAAGACGGAATAGAACTAGATGCTCTTTGAGGTGTATACCCAGCCAATACACTGCTAAGAAGATCCACCTTGCGTTATGCTCTTCATTAATTGCAGAACTTTGTTGACACATAGAGATTCTATTTTAGTTCTAAGATCTACAATATTAAGACCTCCGTCCGCAAATGTGTTTAATAGTGATTTTCTTTTCAAAGCTTCGGGTTTACTGTTCCAAAGATATGGAAATGCCAATTTTTCACCACCTTATTTGGTACTGAGTTAAGACTCCCTATGCGCCAAATGGAGCTGCACAGCACAGATTGCATGGTGATACTTTCCCCCTAAATGATAATTCCATCCTGCTATATAGTTCACACACATTTTTCGAAATTATAAATAACTTTCCCCGGTCTTTTTATCGGCTTCTTTTGTACCTGTATAAACGCCGTATTTTTGGGGGGAAATCACTAGTTCATTTTTGACCATCAGGTTCAACTAAGAGGACGCGCGTTGGAATCCTGTGCTGCGGCAACCTTGGGCAATTTATTTCATTCTACATTGCTCCCGTTCACTCAGCTGTATACATGAATACCTGGCAATAGACAAGTGATTGATATGTGTGCGAGTAGCCTTCGCGCATTATTTGCAGCATATGACTGCATGCTTCCCAGAGATGTGTCAGTGTCTGATTGAATAGGACTGACAGGGAAATAAAGTGTAAAGCGCTTTGAGCAATCCTTGTCTAAATTCCAACGGTTCTTCACCGACTTAGCCTTACACTATTGCTCTTATTCTGCAATCCAGATTCTTTCCAGCGACTTCAACATATGGCTTAGCAACGTAGTGCCTCTGTGAACTTCCCGTCTCTTTTGCGGGTGTTCAGTAATGTTTTGGTCAATCTTCTTCCAACTCGCTCAGCCACCGCCACCGCCACCGCCAGCATCTCTACTCGCACTTCACCAATGCCTGTTTATCTTTCCAAATAAGCCTACATGATAAACCGTAAGAATTGCCAGGCTGTGACAAGTTTCATAAAGTTTTCATTACCTTCCACCACTGTGTGCGTGTGCGTGTGCGTGTGCGTGTGCGTGTGCGTGTGCGTGTGCGTGTGCGTGTGCGTGTGCGTGTGCGTGTGCGTGTGCGTGTGCGTGTGCGTGTGCGTGTGCGTGTGCGTGTGCGTGTGCGTGTGCGTGTGCGTGTGCGTGTGCGTGTGCGTGTGCGTGTGCGTGTGCGTGTGCGTGTGCGTGTGCGTGTGCGTGTGCGTGTGCGTGTGCGTGTGCGTGTGCGTGTGCGTGTGCGTGTGCGTGTGCGTGTGCGTGTGCGTGTGCGTGTGCGTGTGCGTGTGCGTGTGCGTGTGCGTGTGCGTGTGCGTGTGCGTGTGCGTGTGCGTGTGCGTGTGCGTGTGCGTGTGCGTGTGCGTGTGCGTGTGCGTGTGCGTGTGCGTGTGCGTGTGCGTGTGCGTGTGCGTGTGCGTGTGCGTGTGCGTGTGCGTGTGCGTGTGCGTGTGCGTGTGCGTGTGCGTGTGCGTGTGCGTGTGCGTGTGCGTGTGCGTGTGCGTGTGCGTGTGCGTGTGCGTGTGCGTGTGCGTGTGCGTGTGCGTGTGCGTGTGCGTGTGCGTGTGCGTGTGCGTGTGCGTGTGCGTGTGCGTGTGCGTGTGCGTGTGCGTGTGCGTGTGCGTGTGCGTGTGCGTGTGCGTGTGCGTGTGCGTGTGCGTGTGCGTGTGCGTGTGCGTGTGCGTGTGCGTGTGCGTGTGCGTGTGCGTGTGCGTGTGCGTGTGCGTGTGCGTGTGCGTGTGCGTGTGCGTGTGCGTGTGCGTGTGCGTGTGCGTGTGCGAGTGCGAGTGCGTGTGCGTGTGCGTGTGCGTGTGCGTGTGCGTGTGCGTGTGCGTGTGCGTGTGCGTGTGCGTGTGCGTGTGCGTGTGCGTGTGCGTGTGCGTGTGCGTGTGCGTGTGCGTGTGCGTGTGCGTGTGCGTGTGCGTGTGCGTGTGCGTGTGCGTGTGCGTGTGCGTGTGCGTGTGCGTGTGCGTGTGCGTGTGCGTGTGCGTGTGCGTGTGCGTGTGCGTGTGCGTGTGCGTGTGCGTGTGCGTGTGCGTGTGCGTGTGCGTGTGCGTGTGCGTGTGCGTGTGCGTGTGCGTGTGCGTGTGCGTGTGCGTGTGCGTGTGCGTGTGCGTGTGCGTGTGCGTGTGCGTGTGCGTGTGCGTGTGCGTGTGCGTGTGCGTGTGCGTGTGCGTGTGCGTGTGCGTGTGCGTGTGCGTGTGCGTGTGCGTGTGCGTGTGCGTGTGCGTGTGCGTGTGCGTGTGCGTGTGCGTGTGCGTGTGCGTGTGCGTGTGCGTGTGCGTGTGCGTGTGCGTGTGCGTGTGCGTGTGCGTGTGCGTGTGCGTGTGCGTGTGCGTGTGCGTGTGCGTGTGCGTGTGCGTGTGCGTGTGCGTGTGCGTGTGCGTGTGCGTGTGCGTGTGCGTGTGCGTGTGCGTGTGCGTGTGCGTGTGCGTGTGCGTGTGCGTGTGCGTGTGCGTGTGCGTGTGCGTGTGCGTGTGCGTGTGCGTGTGCGTGTGCGTGTGCGTGTGCGTGTGCGTGTGCGTGTGCGTGTGCGTGTGCGTGTGCGTGTGCGTGTGCGTGTGCGTGTGCGTGTGCGTGTGCGTGTGCGTGTGCGTGTGCGTGTGCGTGTGCGTGTGCGTGTGCGTGTGCGTGTGCGTGTGCGTGTGCGTGTGCGTGTGCGTGCGTGTTGTACGTGTGCGTGTGCGTGCGTGTTGTACGTGTGCGTGTGCGCGTGCGTGTGCGTGCGTGTGCGTGTGGGCGTGCACGTGCGCGTGTGCACGGGTGTCCGGGAATGTGGGTGTGTGTATGTGGGCGTGTGCGCGCGCGCGTGTGTATATGTGGGTGTGTGTGTTCATGGGTGCATGCGTGTGGGTGTGTGGGTGTGCGTGCGTGCGTGCGTGCGTGCGTGTGTGTGTGTGTGTGTGTGTGTGTGTGTGTGTGTGTGTGTGTGTGTGTGTGTGTGTGTGTGTGTGTGTGTCGTATTTACATTCATAGCTTACTCTTATTAAAAAAACCTACCCAGCATCGATTATCTGGTTCTATTTTACATTTTATCCCAATAGTAGATAACCATAATGGGAGTAGGTGTTTTTTCTGTGTCTGTATTACTCTTTGGAATAGAAGTCTATGATTCCTTCGATCTAGTGTTAGATCAGACGCAGACTGAAGCATTATGCGATTCATAAATATTTTAAATAGCTTGCTTTTACCATTTTGAATTAGTAATGGTTTATTAAAATAGATAAAACCCAAATTAATTTACTAAACCGTTACGTTGCGGTTTGTGTACGTGACAATCAATTGCTGCACGTGACCTTCGTCAAGCATAACCTTTGCCAACAGTATTTATAATGGTATGGGCGGCATCATATCTGGTATATCAAACTGACCCCATCTTTTATGGACACACCGGTGATAGGCAAGAGGTTACGTGACGTGATAACGTTAGAGTACGCTGCGCACGCATTTGATGATTGTTGGAAGTTATCTTTTAAATATACTATATTTTTGCTCTAAAAGCAGTAAGAAACTTGATTTTCTCAGTAATGTCTATGATAATATAAAGTCTTCATCGGAAGGAGGGTGCCGATTAATACAAAAAGAAATGTGACGATGACAACATATATCCATACAACACAATCTCTTACACATAAAAGCACGCTCTCTTTTTTTCTCCCGTTAATCTCTCCCCTCAGTCTCCCCTCTCTCCCTCTCCTTTCTTCATCCCTCTCCTTCCCTCCCTCCACCCCCTCACTGCATCATCAGAATAATATTTGTTAGTGCTAATATCACCCATCTAGCTAATCCCGTATATAGAATACCATTATAAAGAAGAAGTGCATTGGTGATTTGGCTCAGCAGCACCTCGACTGTCGATTGAATTACCTGTGAACATTCTTGCATCCGGGACATTATGTATGTTTAGAAAGTGTTTAAAAACATATCTTTTTATTAGACATTTCAATTAATTCAAATTGTTTTGAAATGACTGACATTGCGTTAGAATTTCTTGTTAGTGTCATACACGTTTCAATCAGTGTTTATGTTTTAGATTAATTTATAGATTTATATAAATATATATTTACGTACACAGTTTTAGTAAAGGTTTTTATTTTAATTTGATATATATAATTAACATACCAAGTTTTAGTACTATACATCTTAAAACAGTGCTTAATTTATTTTATATTAATTTATATAATTTATATACAAAGGGGTTTACTAGTACATCTTAAAACCAAAACAATTAATGACTTATATTAATTTATATAATTTACATTTCTATTTATTAATATACATTCAGTATATCTCTTGTGCAGCGCATCGATCCGCTATGCGGGAATTAGCGCTACATAACACCTTTATTATTATTATATAAACCGTCCAGTGTCCATTTTTAGCAAATAGATGAATGAAATTCAGAAATGAGTAGCGCTGCAATCATTTTTCGTTCTGATGCACAATGTGTCAGAGTGAACAAATTTGTGAGGTTGTCTCATTTTATCTGTCTCCCTTTTGATTTACCTCTCATCATCCCTTCCTTTAAAAATACTCAACATTTTCTCCCTTCCTCGCTGCTTGGCGGTCCCGCGCCCTCTCCTTCACTTTCTTTATCCTCTACTATATCCCTTCTCACTGTTCCTCTACACCCCTCTTCCTCCATACTTTCATCCACCAATCCTTTTCAACCCTCCCGTCATTCTAATTAAGCCGCAATTCGGTACGGTCATGGGTAATTGCACATTCGACAAGAAGAGCGAAGCTACTTGTGCTATTCAAGGCAAACTTGTTTTGTACGTGTGTAATACCTGTCATGTTTCATTGTCAGTTTAACACAGACAATGCAATGCTTCACTGCCGTGAACATTCTTAGACTGACGTGCGGCCTCCGACAATGGCATGCTCTTGGTCCCGCGCAAGAACGCACTGATTGACAACGTATAATTAGCAGCCTCTTTCGCGTTGAACATGACAGCTGCTACAAACAAATGACTTAAGCGTTCGATCGAAAGCATGGATTTGTCGAAATGCAGTTGTAGTCGAAATGCAGTTCTCCCGGTTTTCAGTACAAGACCTACGTCACGTTTGTGGATGTTTCGTGTGCGGTCGGGTGCAGCGTATCGCATGCTATTCGGCAAACAATGTGACACTCTACGTGGTTTGACAGTTGGTCTTGAATGAGCTGCACATGTTGCAGTTTGGCAGTCATCAGACATTGGGATATACAACTAGACGCCGAAAAAGAGAGCGACAATTGCTACAGACAATTGCTTTAAGGTAGGCTATGTATGTAATGTTGTTGTATTATTTAGAACGGCAACTGTTGGTAGTACACTACATATAATATTTATTTGCCATGTGGTTCAGTGTCGACATTCTATATTGCTAACTTGCATAGTCAAACCTGCAAGGCATTACGGAAGACAAACATCATCATCATTATACATAACTGTTAGCGTCGTTCTACTGTGAATATAATTACTCAGATAATCCATTTCTCATTAATCAAAACATCATTTGGCAACATATTTGATACGTAATGAATGGATCCACTTGCTGATTTGCGTCGATATAAATCGTAGGTAAGGATTGTATTTATTTATACAATAAAATAACAAATAACTAATGTTTTAATCCACCTCGGTTTATTATCTTAAATTATGAATTCTCGTATATCAATGCGAGTTATATTATTCACTGTAGGATGTCCTATATTATGTTTAAAAATAATGCCTTAGTTAATTTTATGAAGGAGAAAACGTCGGCGATGTGTGCGCCATATTGTTGCCCAACTTCCGCTATAGAACCATGACTCTGCATAAGTAAACATTAATAATTATAGTTATGCATGTTAACATGTTTGATGTATCATATGATATAGTATGACATATAAGCGAAGTTATATAGTAATGGTACAACATAAATAACGTCAGATGTATCAGCTTACGTGTCTTACAAGTTGATACCACAATTTCACCAGCTAAGGCTCGACATGGGTTTATAAGCAAACAAAATGGCTACCTTCATTGCAACTGAGTGTTTCGACCGCACGTGGCGGAAGGGGGTACCAGTGACGCTCATCCTATGGAGGTCACAACCTGTCTGGCGCACAGGGGTTTGGGCCAGGTATTTCCCTCCCATAGGAACACTTCCGGCGGAAGTCGGTCAGTTGTGAGGGAATAAGGATTGTGACCAACCGTGCCAGGGAACGTTATGAGGAGCAACCGATGAGGTACCTCTGGCCGAACTAGTTACATTAGATTGTACTACAGGCTATATACCCAGTGTCTCCCACTTCCTCATTCTCTCTTTTTTTTCTTTTTCAAAGTTTGTCTTTAAAACAGTAAATGTGTGACATTGACATTGACTGTTATTTTTAAGGTATTAAGAAAATTATTAATTTAACTAAATTCAAGGCATGTTTAACTTTAAAACACATTTTGTTTTCTTTTAATCTTACACAACATCTCAGCTTCATGACAAGCTTTAGTTAATTTTTTGCACATACGGAAAACTATATTATTGAAAGTTACACAAATGCTGGAACTATTTTAAATTGTGAAAGAGTTAATAGCAGGCATTAACTCATAACTATTTTACTCATAGTAAATAGCTCAGATGCAATAATTTTTACTATTTAAATATACTGCTATGTCTTTAATCGTCAATAACTAAATAAATGCAACTATAATATGTTAACAATAATAGGTTCAATGTATGTATAAATAACTGCGATCATTCAATGTTAAGATACTTGTTAACATTTGTTTGCGTTTATTTATACATGTATATGTTATGTACTATAACCTTCGGTTATACTCTTTTCCATGAGATATTCATTCATGTTAAATTAATATTTTTCTTAATACTTAAGAAACATAGTAAATAGAAATACTACCCAATCAGTATAATCGCATACATACATCACCACACTTTCATACGTGTACACAACACGTGATAAAGTATCTGCATCAATAAAACAACTACTACAAAATTATGACATTATCGAACATATCTTGAACTTATACATTTTCCTTTTTATTATATAAAACGTAGGATTGTGCATACATTCATAATTATTAGACACACATAGACAAATAGACTGCACATACACACGCTCCCACACCTAACGAAAATTTATTGAAGATAACGATCTTGAGAATATGTTGGATATTGTTAGACGATGCAACATTTTCTGGTTTAATAACCGTCACTAAACATTCATGCTTGTAGGACACAATTATACTCGTTTTGTAATTTTTCTGGCAAAAACATTCTTTGAAATTGGCTGTTGGGCAGCCTTAGTGCCGCGATATGAAGTGCTCAAAACGACAATTAGCAGTCTTGGCCAGAAAAATCAGTTTGTGCATGCTTCTACAGATCGTGTATTGTTAATTGTGTATTCCTATCAAACCATGTATATTCATTTTATAACAATACAGTTGTGAATGATTGCAGTTAGAATACTGTGTTTTAACGCAAAAGCACTGTCAAATGTTTCTCTAAACCATTTTGTTCACTTGCACAGTTTAGGGTAATGTCGGTTCAGTGTTGTGTGTGGCAGGTTCATACCCTGCTGGTGTTCCTTATGCAAACACTACATGTTGTGTGCACACACATTGATTCCATTTCATACGTTTAGGTGGTTTTGTGATATTTTTGAAATGCATTAAACTACTTATATCATTATAATATATATATATATATATGTATATATATATATATATATATATATAATATACATAAGCAGGAATATGAATTCATTCTTCATAAATGTCATGCATCTTGGTTGCCAAACACAGAGGATTTAATATCCAACTGACACAAATAAGATGTAAGACCTACAAGTGGGCTGTAGAAGAAGGCATATAGCATGTTTCTCGCTAGCAGCATCATACTGATCAGTTCTACCAGGTCTTCAAGTTAAGTACAAAAATTATAACTCTTGTTGAGGTTAGCACAGCATATGCTGAAGACTGGAAAAATAGAGACTTCTATCCATCTTATCACGATTGGTTGGGTGCACATAAAACAGAGAGGGAGAGCGAGAGACAGAGACAGAGAGAGTTGGTGTCCACAACAAAACACAACAAAAGTGAGTAAATTGTATGAGCATGGCTGAAGAGAGAGCAAAACAGTGAGAGAGAGTAAGGGGGGGGGGCACCAGTGAATGATGACTGAGATGGTCCCTAATAGTCACCAGTCCATCAGAGAATTATGATTGAGATGGTCCCTAAGAGTCACCAGAGCACCAGTGGATGATGACTGAGATGGTCCCTAATAGTCACCAGTCCATCAGAGAATTATGATTGAGATGGTCCCAAAGAGTCATCAGGGCACAAGTGAATGATGACTGAGATGGTCCCTAATATTCACCAGTCCATCAGAGAATGATGATTGAGATGGTCCCTAAGAGAATCAGAGCATCAGAGAATGATGACTGAGACAGTCCCTAACATTCACCAGTGCATCAGAGAATGATGATCAACACAATCCCTAAGAATCATCAGCCCAGTACTAGAGAATGATGATCGAGATGGTCCCTAAGAGTTACTAGTACACCAGAGAATGATGAGATGGTCCCTATGTGTAATCTGTGCACCAGACAATGAAATCATTGACAGGGTCCCTAAGAGTGTCCAGGATACATTCAGTCCGTCAGACAGGGGCGTCAAAATGAAATGATTGAGAGCTCACTTAAACACTGAACCCATTCAAAGACTTCTAACAGTTGTTTCGCTCCAAGTTTAGTTCCCTTAACAGAAAAATCTAAAGTAACTATGCTATATTTATTATGACTTTGAGTAATAGTCTATAGAAAGTAGCTCTAGAAATTTACTATATAATCAAATTGCACTGACTGGCACCATCCTATTGCATTCTATGGGAAATTAATGTAAAAGAGAGAGGGAGGGAGGGAGGGAGGGAGGGAGGGAGGAAGGGAGGGAGGGAGGGAGGGCGGGAGGGAGGGAGGGAGGAAGAGAGAGAGAGATATGGGGGTAGTGTACATGTCTGAAAAGTGACGGTTAACGTAGCTGAAGATAGACAGAGAGAGCGATCTATCACATATTCACCACTAACATTCGTTCAATTCGTGAAAAAACTGCCTCTCTCACGGATCTTATAATTTCCAAAACAATAGACATTCTCGCTGTGACTGAGACCTGGCTCAGACCGCATGACACAGATGCATGTATTGCCGACATCTCCCCTCCTGGCTATACCTTCCACCATCGACCACGTCCAGTTGGACGAGGCGGAGGTGTCGGTTTCCTTATTTCAAAACTATTTAACGTAACCCCGTACACCAGCCCGGACTATACCACATTTGAATCTATCTGTCTTAACATATCTAATTCGTGCTTCTGTGGGGTTTTCATTTGTATTTATCGCCCTCCAGGTCATCCAGCTAACTTCTTTGAAGAATTCCAGGATCTTTTGGAAAATGTTGCAACCATGCACACAGAATTTTACATTGTGGGCGATTTTAATCTTCACCTGGATACACCATCTGCAACAACTACCACGTTTAATGATATCCTGGCATCATTTGACACAAAACAACATGTCAATTTCCCAACACACATACATGGACATTGGCTTGACATCTTGATAACTCGTTCCTCTTGTAAACACATTCAGACACCCACAGTTGTAGATGGCTTATCGGACCACAACACAGTAATTGCAGATCTTAAAGTTCCTATAGCCCCAGCCGTGTCCAAACACAACATGTTCTACAGAGCCATACACAGTATCAACATTGCATCATTTATGACTGATATAATTACATCCGACCTTGTCACACATCCTAAAGAACATGTATCAGACCTATACAAACAGTACCGTCAAATACTGAAGACGTTGCTTGACAAACATGCACCCGCTTAATCCAAATCTATGTCACAAAAGCCGCCAGCTCCTTGGATGACCCCGGAAATAATCCAATCTAAACGGCGCCGTCGCTATCTGGAACGTGTTTGGCGTAAATCTCGTTCATCCTTAGACAGGTCACGCTACACACGGCAATGTCATCTATGTAACCAACAAATGTCCAAAGCAAAGTCGTATTATTATGAAAACATGGTCGCAAATAACTCTGCTACACCAAAACAACTATGGAAATGCATCAATCAGATTTTGCACAGGCGGCCTGCTCCTTCCCTACCAACCCATGCATCAATCAAGTCACTGTGTAACTCTTTCTCAAGTCATTTTAAAGACAAAATCAGCCTGATACATTCAGCCTTCACAGATCACACCTCAGACACTATAAATGCCGACTCTCCACAACTAAATTCTAAACTCACATCGTTTGAACCAGCCACAACTACTGAAGTGGAAAAAATAATCATGTCATCCCCAAATAAATCCTGTGATCTTGACCCACTTCCGACCATACTACTGAAAGCATGCCTTGACGTTTTAATTAAACCAATAACAGATATAATAAATGCATCACTCTGCTCCGGCTTATTCCCTGAAGACTTTAAATGTGCACATGTAAATCCAATTCTTAAGAAGACAACTCTGTCAAAAGAAGATCTAAACAGCTACAGGCCTATTTCTAACCTTAGCTTCATTTCCAAAATACTCGAAAAGGTTGTTGCAAATCGATTTACTTCTCACATCAACATAAATGGTTTAACCAATGCATCACAGTCTGCGTACAAACAATTTCACTCAACAGAAACTGCTCTTTTAAAAGTACACAATGACATAAACCTTAACATTGATAATGGCAAAGTTACTGCACTGACCCTGCTTGACCTATCCGCCGCTTTCGACACCATTGACCACGACATTCTCATTACACGCTTATCAACGTGGTACGGGATATCTGGCACAGCCTTGAGCTGGTTTACTTCATACCTTACTGACAGACGGCAAGCCATTAAAATAGGTAACTGCTTCTCAGACATGCTGCCCACCTCTTGTGGTGTCCCCCAAGGTTCTGTTTTGGGTCCGTTGCTTTTCACTCTGTACACAACATTAAGCTCAGTTATCCAGAGTCACAACCTGGATCATCACCTTTATGCAGATGACACACAAATCTATGTTTCTCTGACCACACCAGATACTTGTCGCTCCCTAAACCAGCTCAGGGATTGTCTCCAAGATGTCTCCCTCTGGATAAAAAATAGTAAATTAAAACTAAATGCAGATAAGACTGAATTTCTCATCATTGGTACCTCAACGCAGCGGGCAAAACTCAATGGCTTTTTCCCGACACATATTCGGAGTCAGAGTATCACACCAGCCACCTCAGTTTTAAATCTCGGAGTAACGTTTGATGAAAACTTCAATTTCAAACAACATTTTTTTTACCATATCCGTGATCTTCGCCGTATCCGCCGGTTTTTATCACTTTCCGTCGCTAAAACCATTGCCACAGCTCTAGTAAGTAGCAGACTCGACTACTGCAATTCCCTCCTTTACAATACCGCTAACAAGGACATAGCAAAACTTCAGCGTGTCCAAAATTGTTTAGCAAAGGTAGTCACGCGTTCTCTTCGTTTTTCTCGCTCAGTGCCGCTTCTAAAATCACTGCATTGGCTACCTGTGCACTATCGCATCATTTTCAAAATTTGTACAATAGCCTATCAAGCACTCTCATCTACACAACCAGCATATCTAAATTCAATGCTAACTCCAACAAGAAATTCC
>OZ024857.1:7039689-7114689 GCA_964017155.1 Oasisia sp. SBJ-2009 | reverse complement strand
TGTCTCTCTGTCTCTCTGTCTCTCTGTCTCTCTGTCTCTCTGTCTCTCTGTCTCTCTGTCTCTCTGTCTCTCTGTCTCTCTGTCTCTCTGTCTCTCTGTCTCTCTGTCTCTCTGTCTCTCTGTCTCTCTGTCTCTCTGTCTCTCTGTCTCTCTGTCTCTCTGTCTCTGTCTCTCATCCGTATTTGTATCGTTTATCAGCGTTGGTTGACATTGATAATTGAGTAGTCGATGTTATGTCTCAAGATTCATGAATCGCTATCGGTAAATTATTTCTACAATCCATCCAGTCGCAGGTAAAAACACCTACCACTTAACTGTGTTCGCGCTCTTAGCCTATTTTTAAATACTGTTGATATGTTCTTGTAGTGGTGACCACCACGTAACAATACTTTTTTTTTTTGATTGCTAATGTACATGCATTCTTGTTGTTGTTACGAAATAAAATTTGATTTGATTTGTGGTTTAAGTGACACATTCTGGCCAAGGAGCAATTTATAAAGTGCAGATAGGATGCACGTTTTTTTGTTGCGAAATTGGAATTCTGTCTGCCAGTTTCTGTAAGAACATCACTGAAAATTATTTGTTTTCACGACATTGTATGTTAACATGTGTTGACATTTTAGAATTTGAAACGGGACTGTATTTGTTTTTGTTCAAGGTTTGTCAAAACAGCATGAAACATTAGGACGCACGATTTCTGTTCGCACTATCTAGTAGACGTCTCAATCTACTCAAGTAGTAGTGTCAAGTGTTCCAGTCTCTTAAAAAAAGTTCATATTACTCAGTGCCAGCATCACTCTGGTCGTCCTCTGTGTATCTTTCCTTCTATCATTCCGTGGCTCAATGTTCAGTGTAGACGCGCCTACTGTAGGCATTATATGCTGCAGTCGCACTCTCTCCTTGTGGTCACACAGCACTCCTTGTGTGCTATAACTTGCATGCCTTTTCAACGGTTTGACACATTGCTCTAAATATTCGCAAATATGTTTAGTATAGTCAACGCAGTCTTCATGTCACCTTTGTGTAGAGTCATTTTCCATGCATCAGTGGTGGAATTACTATTATAATACTTTTGGAGGGAAATGTTTCTTCTGTTAAATGAATTTGATTCATTTTCTAAACTATATTAATCTGGCAAAGTTTGCTGATAACGTGAGTGACAGTGGGAACACAGTAGCCCAGACAAAACAGATGAAAAGAGATTAAGCAAGCTGTTTAATAATAATGGCGCAGGTAAAATCAGAGGCAAGGATATAGCATCTACCTGAGGTGCCTACTGAGAACTTTGTGAGGTGCATCGTCTCACAGACAACACTAACAAGACAACGTGGTGAATGATACAGAGGGTAAGTGTCCTAAGATCTTGCATTAAAATTTACGTCACCTTATTACTTATATTGCTACCACATATAATAATTACAAATAAAAAATCTGCATGGCTTATTCAATGTTTGCTAACCCCAGAAAAATATGTACTAACATAGACCCCATTTAATATTTACAAAGTAGTTTTCATAATTTATGTATGTTTGTGTCATGTATCATAACAAATCATGTCAGAAGAAAGCTTAATGCCTTAATTATTACTTCAAATGATTACAATTCACATACAGGGTGCGGAAATTTTACATGTGTTCCACTGAAGTGAAGCTGACTTTGCTTAGAACTTTCTGCTCTCCCATGTATACTGCTCAGTTGTGGTGTAATTACACAGTAGCAAGTATACATAATCTTCATGTGGCTTACAATAATGTGTTTCACTTATTGCTAAATCAGCCTAAATATTGCAGTGCCTCCACCATGTTTGTAGAATACCATGTACCAGATAGTAAAGCTGTAATTAGAAACCTTGTATATAAATTCATGCGGAGACTTGATGCTCTTATAATAAGTTGGTAACTGCAATTATCAACAGTGATATAAAATGGCAATCCAGGATAAGATGACATTGGATCAAAATGTTGTATATACATAATAGTTTTTGATTGAATGTACCATTGTGCAATGTTTTTTCTCTATTTACCATGTGCAATACTTTTACATTTTTCTAGTCACTTGTATTTTTTATGTTTATGTGGACATCTGTATGTACTATGACAATCTGAAATAAAGATATTGAAAACACACACCACCAAGGGCGTCGATCCGGTTTTAAAAGTGGGGGGGGGGACGGGGGACCAATTTACATATACATATATGTATGTATTTTGTATGTACGTATATAGGCTAATATATATTATAATATATATATATATATATATATATATATATATATATATATATATATATATATATATATATGACCTGAAATACATATAACTGTTTTAGTAAATTTAAGACATAATTCATTGTTGGTCTGGTGCTAATTCTAAAATAAACAAAGGCCTTCATGTTATGCTATTTAAAATAGTTATGTTGGCTATATTATATTTGAAGAGGGGCCGTGGCTCACCCCAATCACTGAAACTTTGGAGGGTAGACTTTGGACCCATAACTTCTTGCCTGAATCACAGAGTGACAATAAGGACTTATGAGTATATAAGTCCATGGTGACAAGATGCAGAGGTTACAGGAGTGCCTGTGTAGGACTTCCAAATCCCATCATTTGGCAAAGAAATTTGTCATCACGCCGTAGGCGATATAAGTATCCACAAGGGTGACCAGGCTGCAATTCAAGGGGTGACAGGGCAAACAAAATTAATAGTCTATAATGTGTTTGATGGCTAGTGCCTATTAATATATCAACACAAGGGTGCAAAATGGCAGAGCCCGCCATGATGAATATTTGCTGGACTACGATCAAGTTGCGGCCAACCAAGCAATTTAACTAGCAATTTTCCACTGGGTAGTCGGAAGTTTATATCTGAGTTGAGTAATTTTACTACTAAGCCTATGTAGGGGCTCTTATGAGAGTGGAGTCATCAGTCTCGCTATATGCCCATACATTGTTTTCTGAACTGAAAAGGTGGGGGGAACATGTCCCCACCAATCGATGGCCATGTGCATTGTGACTATGCACTGGATTCTAAATGTATGACAAAATGGTTTGCTACAGAGGAATGTGAAGACCATCAACTACACTGATGTTATTACATTTGGTGGTTACCGTGATGACTCGTATATTAATTTTACTACTAGACCGATGTAACGTTTTAAAGAGAGGGGAGTGATCAGTCTCGCTATATGCATGTACATTTGTTTTTATCAACTGAAAAAGTTGGGGGATATTTCCTATGCTGTCCTCCTGAGGCTGAAACGTGGGGGACGTGTTCCTCTCGTCCCTCACCGATCGACGCCCATGCTGTGTAGAATTTCCCAGTCCTACATTTTGGCAAAGAAATTTGTTATCACTCAAATGGGAATAAGTTACACAAAGTGCAGGAATCCGCCGCTTCTGTCGTAGCCGATAAGCATAAAGTGAAACACAAATTTCATAATTTATAATTTGCTTGATGGCTAGAACCTACTAATAACATCAACACAAGGATGCAAACTGATAGAACCCGGCAGCGGCTCAGCCCGGTGTCGCGCTTACATTTTTCAAATCCTTATAAACTTTCCGATCGTCGTTTCTGCGCATGCGCGATAAATGTAAATTCATCAACGTGCAGCGAAACAATAAAGCATTTTTGGCATAAATGCCACGGGCGCTGTTCATTAATTCTCCTGTGATGATTACTGTGAAGAGTTGCTTAAAATGTCGTTCAATAGAATAACATCTTACGTTTGTTTAAATCACCGACACGGATTATGGCGCACTATATAGTCACGTGATTTACGCTTGCTATCAAAACATGCCTCAAAACTTGTTTGCCTCGTGTTAATTTGTGACAAATAACTTTGTAGAGAGGTTTATGTATATCGTAACGAACAACCCGTAGTATTTATACCCTAATTTATTATATGTATTGTCCTTTCGCTGCACATTAATAATTTTACATTTATCGAGCTTGCGCAGAAGCGTCAATTGGAACCTTTATAACGCCGGGAAAATGTAACCGCTACACCGGCATGGTGATTATTTACTCAAGTAAGATCAAGTTGCGCGTTGTGGCCAGCCAAGCAATTTATCTAGTCGATTGTCTAAAGGGTGGTCGGAACTTCATATTACGAGTTTATAGTCTAGCTTCTAGTCCTATGTAGCGGCCTTTAAGAGAGAGGAGTGGTGAGTTAGGCTACATGCCCCGCATGAACTGAAAAGTGGGGGGGGGGGGACAATTCCACGCTGAAAAGAGGGCCCGTCCCCCACCGATCGACGCCCGTGCCGACATGACGAATATTTACTGGACTAAGATCAAGCTCCGCGCAGCGGCCAACCAAGCAATTCATCTAGTGATTTTCCACTGGATAGTCGGAAGTGTATATCTGAACTGGTAAAATAACGTTACTACTAGACATAGGGTTTGTTTTAGGAGAGAGGAGTGATCAGTCTCGCTATATGCCTGTAAATTTGTTTTTCCCCCTGAAAAAGTGGGGGGGACATTTCCTATGCTGTCCCCCCAGGCCGAAAAGTGGGGGGGGGGGGACGCGTCCCCCCCCCCGTCCCCCACCGATCGACGCCCGTGCACACCACCATATGCACTGATGCAGGGCTCACTCCTATCGTTACTGTATCATTTCTACTCTACATAAACGACTTAATTAATGCAACCCAATAGTTATATTCCGATGCCAATGACAACGTTACTAAATAATATAATTACTATTATTTGTGATGAACGTTTGACGATGTCGATAATCTTATTACTGATAACTGGACTCAGCTCCTGAGTCAGCACTGCCACTGACTGAGTCGACTTGAATTTAGCCTTTTTGAACACACATTTTAAAGTATGCTTCAGCGCTGCTGAGCGTACCCTTCTCTGGACATTGTCAAGCTTGGCTACTGCCGGGTGGTGCATGCCACTGCTCATATAATGTCTCAGATTAAAAAAAATTCAAGATCACATCACATAATGACTAAAAATAAACCTATATGCAACCAATCATGCATGCATATTTTTCAAAAAGGAAATAAACAGTTTCAATTTTAGCAGTAAATAAATAACATAAGACACTTTAAAACAAATTGGCAATATATTTTTGTGGACTCCTGAAATCTAAGCTCTTTAATGCATATTGCAGTTTAAAAAATATGCATGCATAATTGGTTGCATATATGTTTATTTTTAGTCATTATATGATGTGATCTTGAACATTTTATACAGACGATCTATGTACAATTATTTTGCTTTAAGAGGAATGTTTTAATTTTTTTATCCCAAGAATTCATTGATTTTTTTATATACAATTTAGCCACAGCCACGCAAGATAGATTGGATTTGGGATTATTTAAATTTTTACAATAAATTGTTATTGAATGAGGATTGTGTGTCTACTGTGCTTCAATAATGAACTAGGCAACAGTGTTTGCTTAATCAATCCAGTTCAGAGGTAATGGTGGCCATATACATGAGTTATACCACAAAGAATTGTACTGGGTCCAGTTATGTTCATATTATACTTAAAGGCCATTATTAAAACAATAAAATTATGTGCTATTTATAGAGGACATCAATATGTTTCACTTACACACAACTGTTACAAGCTTATTCACGAAGTACATTCAGAATACAATAAAATATCAGTGTGGATTCATTTCAACAAAACATCACTGAACATAACTAACATTATCTTTTCACATTTACTCCTGAAGGTAAGACGATGATCATGATGTTATTTTAGTAAATGTAACACATATATATTATGTTACTTCAGTAATGTCTGTAATTATTTAAACGCAAACTAGAGGAAACTGGTCAGTATAATATAAAGATTGTTGTGTATAAGTCATTATTTTCCTCCCGTGTACGCGTTAAATGCAAATTTAAGCCACATATCACACAACAAATTACACAACTTTGTTATGTCAAACTTGGTGCAACTATTTATTTATCCATCCAATTACTATTAATATTAAGGATAAATAAACAATACAGCTTTGTATACGAAGCAATAACTACTATATTTGTATTTACTAAAGATGTAGCAGTAAATCCTAGCACAATTAATCGTAACCAGTGACAGCGCTTTGTTATCCGCTGTTACTGGTCCAATTAGTCCGTGCTATAACGCTCAAACTCCCAAATACACGTGAGCAACAACCATCGTAGCTAGCTAGCGCTGTCGCGCGCGCCTCTAGATGCGCGCATGCGCAGAAACGTCAATCGGAACGGTTTTAACGACCGGAAAAATGTAAGCGCGACAGCGTCCGCAGGAAGTGTTTCCAGAGGGTACGTGCTTCCGGGGGTCAAGACACACGCGCACGCGCACGCGCACGCGCACGCGCACGCGCACGCGCACGCGCACGCGCACGCGCGCACGCACGCACGCACGCACTATATATATATATATATATATATATATATATATATATATATATATATATATATATATATAATATATATATATATATAATAACAATAAAAAATTATTGTAATGTGTATAGGTAATCCAACTATATCGCAGGCATAGTGAGGGTAGCACATTTAGGGCGCGCAGTTCCCTTTCAGTTTGGTTGTCAGACTGATTTGTCTCCCTCTCTGTCCCGGATATTGTTCCAAAAATAATGCATTAGTTGGTTTCATCAATCGTCATTAATGTGAACGAGTCAGAAGTAAATTTACTTGTCCACCACCTCTAATTTCAATCCCTTCATATTAATTAAGTGTAAGGATGGTTCTACATACTGCTTCAGCTGAAGTGGTCACTTGCACTGGAACCTGTCCATGTTCTCCTGCATCATTTGCACAGATCCGCTGTTATACATGCATGTGCGCAGTAATAAGCGAATATGAAATCGCGGATAATAATCGCGGACAGCGTAGCTGTGAACATAATATGTAGGGCCTAATTCTTAACAGAATTGATCCCAGCATACAACCTTAATTCTTATACGCCGTTGGCAACCGGGAAAGCAACGGAAGCATCGACGTTGTCCAAACCTGAGCTGTACGCGCTCATGAAGAGAACACAACGCGCACCTTGAGCACCCCCAGATAGCATGCAAAAGTTATTCTAACCTTAGCAGAAACGTTGGTTTACTGGGTAACGTTTAAATGCAAACGTTTTAAAGTAATTTTTATTCATTGCTCAAAAGTTTCAGTTTTAACCAAACCCCCAAATCCCAAAAAATACTTTTCGGAAACGTTATAAGATTTAATCCTAACCAGAATCAAACGGTTCTACTCAAATGCAAACGTTGATGTAACGTTTGCACACCACTCGCGCGCGATCACAGCATGCACTAGCACGCCCGATGGAGCACATTATGGGCGCGCGCGAGCGAGCACACCACGGGCGCGAGAGATCTCGAGCGAGCACACCACGGGCGCGCGAGAGCGAGCACACCACGGGCGCGAGAGATATCGAGCGAGCACACGTACCACGGGCGCAAGAGAGCGAGCACACCACGGGCGCGAGAGAGCGAACACACCGCGGGCGCGAGAGAGCGAGCACACTACGGGCGCGAGAGAGCGAGCACACCACGGGCGCGCGAGAGAGCGAGCACACTACGGGCGCGAGAGAGAGCGAGCACACCACGGGCGCGCGAGAGCGAGCACACCACGGGCGCGAGAGAGCGAGCACACCGCGGGCGCGAGAGAGCGAGCACACTACGGGCGCGCGAGAGAGCGAGCACACCACGGGCGCGAGAGAGCGAGCACACCACGGGCGCGCGCGAGAGAGAGAGCGAGCACACCACGGGCGCGAGAGAGCGAGCACACCACGGGCGCGCGCGCGAGAGAGAGCGAGCACACCACGGGCGCGAGAGAGCGAGCACACCACGGGCGCGAGAGAGCGAGCACACCACGGGCGTGAGAGAGCGAGCACACCACGGGCGCGAGAGAGAGCGAGCACACCACGGGCGCGCGCGACATACCACGCGCGAGCTCACCACGGCTAGGCGCGCGAGCTGAGCACGAAGCACACGCAATATCGTAAAAGATTGTCCGCTGTATTTAGGCATACGAACGCGGTAACTAGTAATATAAATATCCTTTTGATAATTTTACAGTGTATAGTGTTTACTCATGTGACCGATTAAATTAAGGAGTCTAGCTTATGTTTATTCATGTGACCGATTAAAGGGGTCACTATTTATGACACACCAATCACGACTCAGCAGTAATCACGTCGATTCTCGAAGTTCGAGCGAGTAACGTTGTGACGGCCGAAGAGTAAACAAGTGGCGCTTCTCTGATCTGATACAAAATAGCAATGACATCAAAAATAGTCTTTGCCGGCAGCTTTGTGCGCAGATTTCTTAAGGGACTTTTCCCGAAGAGTGATGTAGCTAGAACGGGTTTGATGTGGTAAGTGCCTAACTGAACTTGAAAAGGGTGTCCGTGATCATTCCTACATAGTCAGTGATCATGCTGTCACTGGAGTGGATATGTCAAATGTTAAACCGAACGGCATTCTGTTAAGTTAAAATACAGTTAACCCTGTAATGTTTGCTTTTAAAACGTGTATAACAAGTACACTTGGGGTTTATATATGGGATATGACCTCGCAGCATTTGTTTAAACTATTGTCGGAACTGCGTTAGCAGAACGTGTGGCCGTTAATACAAGGACATTACCTATTGAGTGCATGTATTATCGCCCAGTGCTACGCTTTACACGATTTCTCCACTGGCATCAGGCATCACTGAGATTTATATAAACTTTACTTTACTTAAACTAATCAAAACATTAATATTTATGATTTCAATATTTTCCTAAAGGGACCAGCTGGGTGCGTATTTTAAAAAAAAATTTATTCGACAACTACAAAATAAGGTTTAGTCTCTTTTTTTTTATTCAAATTTTAAGTATTTTTGCCTGATATCATTGTATAGTATATGTAATGTAGTATGTAAAGCTTCTTCATGTTCACGCATTAGTCTGAAAACTGAATTTCTGGGAGGTTAAAACATAATCTAGACTCTGGTGTCATTAGTCACAGTGTCAGAAACTTTATTTGGAATTCTTTCACAATTATAGTTCACGCAAAACAATTCTTCGAAACAAATTTCATAATTACACAACGTCAACTAGCAATTCGACTTCTACGTTTCGACCACCATCGGCGGGCGGCCTTCTTCAGGAACTGAATGTTCAGTGGTCACTGCTCGCTAGATGGCGTGGCAAGCAGACTGTCCCACACGTGACTTAGTCTGTACTCTGTAGCCCCCCTCGTCTCTGTTCATAGTTGGTTTCGTCTTCCTAATCCAGATGGCTTCTTTTATCCAACGCGCACACCTGTTTGTCTCTTTATCCACCACTTTCGCTCCCTCCCAGTCTATCACACAGTTGCGTCTGTCTGCATGGTCGGTCATGGCTGATTTGTGTTCGACATTTGTCGAACACTTCCTTGACTTCGTTTTTATGTTCTTCAAGTCTGGTACCAAATGTTCTTCCTGTTTCAGCAATGTAACACATATTGCATGGAATTTGGTACACCCAATCGGTCTCGTGTTTGTCTTCCACTTTGACTTTTGGATGCACCAGTATTTGTCTGAGGTTTCTGCGTGGTCTGACAGCTGATGTTATATCATGATGTTTTAGGATATATGCTGTACCGGTTCCGTCATACCTTGGGCATATGGTAGTGTAACCATACATCTTGACTTCTCTTTGTTCTTTTCCTTGGACTTTCTTTGTTGGTTTTGCTGCTTTTCTCTGATTTTCCTTATAGTCCACTTAGGGTAGCCACACTCCTGAAGAGCCTTGGTGATGTACTCTTCTTCTTTCCGTCTGTCCTCTGGGTCCGTGACAATGTTGTTGCATCTGTCTAATAGTGTTTTTATGACTCCCAGTTTCTGATGTAGCTGGTGATGTGAACTAAAGTTCAGATACTGGTCGATGTGTGGTCTTCTTCCGATACACAAGGAGTTTGATCGTCCCATCCTCTTTCCGTACCCTCAGTGTGTCAAGGAAAGGCAGTGACCCCTCACTCTCTTCTTCGTACGTGAACTTGATATTGCCTGTGGTATGAATGGTGTTTAGGTGCGCTGTCAATTGTTGTTCACACACTTTCTTCACGATCTCCATTACATCATCCATGTATCGCTTTTATAGTCCCGGCTGACATGTTACTGGAGCTGTGGCGTTGTTCCAGCCATTCCATAAATAGATTGGCTATCACTGGTGACACTGGGCTTCCCATCGCTGTGCCAAACTTCTGTTGGTAAATAGTACCCCTGAAGCTGAAGTATGTTGTTGTGATGACAAACTGCAACAACTCCATAATGTCCCCCACCTGTAACTTTATCCACATTTTAAATTTACCTTAATCAAATTATAGGCATACTTCAATTTGTTTAACCAATGAAAAGTCTATAGACCTGTGATAAATACAAAAAACTGATAAAGGTGATCTTTTTCTTTCTGAACCTAACCATGAAAACAACCTCTTACAGCTGCCAAACCTCTCTTCACATATCTTATATGTACGTACACACACATCAGGTTACAAAATATAATCATGTAAAGAATAAAATTAAGAAAATAAACTCATGCAAAGTCGACATCATCTGCTGTGGCTATGCTTAGCTCGGCGACTGCCATAATGGGTGAATAATTTTAATTTTGTAATGAATTCAATGAGAAATTGGTGTTGTGTATAATGTAAGTATGTGTGTGTGTGTTTATTGATGATGTCCTTATTGATGTATGTATTTATTGATGCATGTACACATCCAGAAAGTTTGGTCACTCCTAGGCTAAGGATTGGGGCTGTCCACATTAGCAATAAGTGGTTGGGGTTTTAGCATTGGGGTTTTATCCTTGCACCTCATATAGATAGATGCATGGAGCAGTCAAAGCATTCCACCCTACAGATGTTATTTGGGTGTCATTCCGTCATTCATTGACCAGTTGAGGGCGTGGTCAGTGGCCTTGTGTTAGTTCATTCTTAGTTAAAAATAATATCCATTAATTTTCATTTCATCAGCCTTGAAATAGTCTTGAATTTGTTATCAGGCATAGTGTACAGGTCCTTTGCAGGTTTGTCCCATGCTTAATTCACATCTGTCACCAATAGTCGCAAAACTTCAGTTTTTCATGTCTACCCTCGTGTCATAAAAATTATGATCAACAAATTACACTTCTTTATACGTGACTAAAAATGTACAACTAAAATGTTATGTTAGCAAGTATGAATATGCTTGGCACAATGTGTGTGTGTGTGTGTGTGTGTGTGTGTGTGTGTGTGTGTGTGTGTGTGTGTGTGTGTGTGTGTGTGCGTGTGTGTGTTCAAAACTGTGTTGTTTACATTACATTTGTTGTTATTGTTGCCAGGTTCATTGGAATGCCCAGTGGCGTTGCGGGGTTCTTCATTACAAAGAGCGCCCTTGAGAAACAGCGCTACAAGAAGATGAAGAGCAGGCAACGGATCCGAGATGCACTGAAGGCTAATGAGGAAAAGAATGCGCTGGAGGAGGCCCAGGCATTAGCCGCTAAAGCAGCCGCTAAAGCAGCCGCTAAAGCAGCAGCGGCAGCACAATGATAGAACGTTACTTCTTGCTCCGACATATTGAACATGGAACAAAGAACAGCTGAAGTCCAAGACAACTATTTGCAGACAGTGATGAACTTGGTAGACAGTGACACAGTCGTTCTCTCTCCCAAAGTACATCACACACACTGGGAAACAGGGGCAGTTGACATGATTACACTGGAGGGAAGGTGTAAGGAGTACCACAGGATAGTGTTTTTACCTCAACTAATACATTTTATTGTAAAATATTGGATATTCTCGTTTGATTGGATACTCTGGTTGTGTTGACACAATTTGTGTGGCGAGTTCTCTCAGCAGATATAAAATAGGGGTGTGTGTACATATATACTGTATGTGTTGTGGAATTGTTTGTGATTCAATGTTACAAGTTTTACTTTTATTTTACTAAAACATTATACTGAACTTAGTTACTCGTTGATTATAACTCTGAAATATTTTATTCTATACTCGCAAGAAACTTCCACCCTGAGGTATCCACTGAGTTGATGTAAAATACTGAAGATAATGATGATATCTTGAAGTATGCACCACACAGGGCATGACATAGGCAGATGCTCTACGGATATTTGAGGGATCTTCCAGGACTTAATATAGACAGAATCCACTGATAACATAACGATATTTGATGCATACATTAGAGATTATATATATATATAAATATATACAGAAACCACTGGTGCCACATGCAGCACATCAGTTATCCGCCAGTCATTAATGTAGACAGAAACTACTGGTGATATAAGGATGTGGGACAGAAACCATATGTTGAGGTATCCACAATTCCACATCGGGTTGAAATCTGCAGAAATCATTGGTGCTATGAAGATATCAGAGATATCTACCAGGAGTTGATGTCAATAGAAACTGCCACTCATACACACACGTTGATTACCCCAACTGGTATTAACATCCCCTGTTAGATTGCCTTACAAAACGCAGTCTAAGTTAAGCTCAACCAATGGCGCTACTATTTACCACATTGTTCATGGGCTCATTTTCATTTAATCCAGCAAGTATGCTCAAGTTACATGTAATGTCCAGGAAGTAATTATTTCATTACACAATACCAGACTGCTGCCATTTGCCAGCTTTATTGTTTAACTGTTGCATGAGTGGGCCAAGTGTCTGCACAGGTCTCACTGTTGATGCTGTGGCAACTGGTGGAGTCAATTCCTTGTTCATTTGATCCAGCCACTGACACGTGTATTAGTCACCACTTTGGCTTGCAAGGATGGTCATATGAAACGAACACATCAACTCAACTCATTTTTCAGTATAACCGCTATTGTTTAATTGTTAAACTTGAACTTTGGGTTTCTATACTGAGAATGAGCACGAATGTTGGCATTAATACTTTCTAACAATAACAAATATATCATTATTTTCATTATAAATATAAACTATTTACTGTGGAATAAAATACATGCAGTAGAAAAATTGCTGTGAATTCACAAGACTATTTAAATCTAATAAGTCTAGATAGTCTACAAGTTACCACAGAAAGCATATGACTTGCGATTGACATCATATTATGCAGTTAAGTAGCATTAATTAATGTACTGTCATCACAGCTAAGTGACACTAAAGACACATTTAGTCGTCATTAGAGTTCATCATGTTTCGGCCCAGAGAACTCATCGTAAGATATGAAGCCATCTTTATCAGCATCTTCCTGCTTAAAAATATCTGCGATCATTTTATTATGGGCGTCATCGTCCACTTTCTGATCAGATCCTTCCTCCTGCTTCCGTATGAATTCAGAAATCTGAAGAAAAAACAGGCAAAAGTTTACTGAAAATTAGGTGAAACTTTGTATGTTCTAATGTATTCCCTAAAGGAGTATCCTGTAGTGTCTTAACTGTATTTAATTAACCAATTTCGAACAACAAAGCTTTGGATGTTCAAATTTCTATACATTAAAAATACAAGGAAAATTAATAAATTCTTGTTGGAATTAGGACAGCTATAAATAGTTAGTGGCATGTGTAAAAGAAAAACCAAGACGATTGGCATTTGATAAAAACGAGGGTTAAACCACCATCATGATTAAATGAGAGAAAAGTGGGCCAAGAGGCCCTGAAGTTCATCGGACTATATTGTGATTTTGGTAAATCATAGTAACATTACAACATGAAGTGTCAATGCAAAATATCCCTGGACACTCTGTGGACAACAAACATCTGTCAAGTGTCAGATACACTGAATTTGTGTAACTTTGCAGAACTAAATTATTATATACTTTAGATACAGGGACACAGATTTAAAGGTAGATGGTGCGAAGTGAAAATTACAAAAAGCACACCTCATCCTGTGACAGTAATTTATCTTTGTTGGCGTCAATCTCCTTGAAGATGTTTGGGGATGGCTCATCTGCCTCTCCAGACCCATCCTCTATACCAATTAGCTCCACATCAAACTTCAGTGTAGCATGTGCAGGAATAATGTCCCCTGAAAATAGTAAAATCACGTTCTATTAAACAAATGTAGATATCATTATCTCTCTTGCTAACTATCGTAATAACCAGAGCTAAAAGTAACACAACATTTTAGAAGTGTAATTTTCATGTAATTTGAAAATTGTACATTTTAATGTCACTGCAGTGATTCCAATCCCAACTTCAACTGACTTTTTTAATTCTGATTCTACCCACACACAGCAACTCTGATATTATTATTATAGACATATAAATTTTTATTCTTTAAAAGCACCATTTCTTTCTTAGGAAATCTGACATGAACCTGGCTAGTTGAAGCTGATCCTGTTTGCTGAAGCTATCTATATCTTCTGGGCAAATGTACAGCTAATGCCATAAAACGAGTATATGTATATACATTTTTGTGGCTTTATTCAACATTTCTTAGTAAGTATCAAATACATACAAATTGACATTTCCTAAAGGAAACCCAGTGACCTCTGGTAGACTCAGTGACCTCTGGTAGACTCAGTGACCTCTCGTAGACTCAGAGACTGGTGACTGATTGTAATGATTGTAATGATAGAAACAACATGAATCAGAATGCCATGCACAGTCTAGGAACAGTCAGGTTACTCACCAACACCTTTGTCTCCATATGCAAGACTTGGTGGGATTGTCAGCCTCCTCTTCTGCCCAACACACATCCCTAGTATGCCCTCTTCCCATCCCTTGATCACTTGACCGTTTCCGAGTTTGAATTTGAATGGCTTTCCGTGGTCAAAACTGAAACAAAGTTATTTGTCTCAAATTTAAATGAGGGAATTGGTTTTTGACTTTTTTTTCATCGCAAATTCAGACCACAGGACGACTAATATTTCAATGTACTGAACAAAATGTTAACCAACTGTTACTAATAAAATTATTATTTGTTTTCGCACTAATTACCACAGGCAAGTTGATAGACAGCCCATGGGATTTATACAGGGAATGCATTGCATTTTTTTAATACAATGCATCAGAAACAGTGCTTCTCATTGACATGTGAAAAAAAAATATTACGGATATTGTATTTCTAGAAAACAATATATTTGATGCTTCGTTTGCACCCTATGAAATACATGGTTCAGGTTAACAAGATCAATACACTGCAGAATTCTTTCAGTTTGTTTGGCAACAACTGTGCATACAATTGTATAGGGCGTATGTGGGTCCTCTGAAATGTTCTCATATCACTGATGAAACACTAATAATACACTCTAATTAAATATTGATACCCTCAAGGATTAGTTAACCATGCACTGTAAAAACACACTTAATTTCTCATGCCACAGCCAATACACAATGACAGACACAGCACTTGGGTCAGAGCGCAGTTAGACTTTCTGGTCTGACCCATATGAATGTACTACCAAAAGAACTGTGTTAATTACAATTTTGAAAACTATGATGTATCTGCAGTGTAACGACACATGTTAGGCAGAGTGTAGTTGGCATAGTGATGTTTAGCCATGTTTTACATGACCCTGCAGATACAGAAAAACATTACAATGTTTTCAATATTGACGTGCAACACACATGGTTGCATTTTAAAAGAGCCTGAGGTATATGATTTCGACTAAATATGATGAGCATGTCAATGACATGATTGCAGTGACTGTGTAGAAATTTAAAATTTGTCTCTGGTAAACTTTCTTTATAATCTGACAAACGTTAGCATGGCTGCCAATGGGAAAATCAACTGTGCTCTGTGCCCACTTGTGTGAGTAGGCCCAATACACAACTTCTCAAGTGTCAATGGCCAAGGCACAATCACTAGGCTAACACTGGGCAATTTATTTCTGTCTCTGCACCAGTCTGTGTCATTGTCACTGAAGGGGGCTTGTGAATTGTGGGGGGCTTGTGAATTGTGGGGGGGGGGGGGGCAGCTTGTGAATTGTGGGGGGGCTTGTGAATTGTGGAGGGGGCTTGCCATTGTATAGTGGTTAACACATTCACCTAGCATGCTGGCACCCTGAGTTTACCCACACTGGGCTGAAATTATATTTGGTGTAAAAAAAAGTGACTCTTGATATTAGGGACTGTGTTTCCATTGTAACTTGGAGATTACATTAAATGTCAGTCCTGTCTCAATTTGGGACATAAAACAACAACTGAGGATGATAAGCAAAAGCTCCATGGCAGTGGCCATACTCACAGCCTCAGTGCCAACATAGAAATGTTGGCTTGGGTATATTTTCTGATTTACTATTTAGTTGAACAAGACCTCATATTATAGATAATAAGATTATCTGTAACTGCAGTATATCTTGATAAGAAAAATGTATTGATACAGCGCAATATCTTCAAGAATTTGTGCTCAGAGACACAGTATACAAAATCACTACTATTATTATGAATGGGAACAGGCAAGAGTTGTTATATTGGAGCACGGACCACCAAACTTCCAAAGGTTAATCGCAGGTCCAGGCTGAAACCATAACTGATTTCAGCTGCCTGATCTGCGGCTCAAACACTCAATAACATGCGCACGCAGCCACACGCGTCGTATATAATAAGTAAATAACCAATATTGGCTCGAGGATCCTTACTTTGTGTTACGACGTACCCCATTCAGATTCTGATTCTGAATGGTTGTAGTGCAAAACCCCTACTGGGGCATCACGCACTAGTAATATTTCGAGTTAATTTTTCGAGTTAATTTAGGCTTAGCTCTGCCTCTGTCTGTAACTCCATTTGGTGATTGATGCTAGAAGTGACCCCTCGATGTCTGATAATATTACAACAATCAGTTACAATGTATTATTATTCGTTATTAATTATCGTTGACTAAGACTAAGTCTAAGACTAAGTTAAGTAGTAAGTATAATTATGATATAATTATAAGGCCTCCGTAATGATAAAGAAGTCTTGCCTAATTAACTCAAGATAACGCTGATACCATTGTATACGATCTATGCGAATATGTGGTCGATGACCAGGTATGCTATTTGGCATCTGCGAACATTACCTTGAGTCAAATTTCTTTCCCGAATCCGCTAAGGTGCCGGTGTAGTGAATAGACAGTTGGTCGCCGTTTGCAGCTTTTTGACAGTCGTCGATCTGTCCCGATAGCACATCCACTCGTAGTTTGTTTGCTTCGTCTTTTTCATCATCAGCAGCAACTACTAGCAAGATACACGCAAATGTATAAATAAAACCTCTAGCCTTCATTTTTCAAACAGTTGTAAACAGATACTAAACTTACAATAAACAAAAGTGCAAAAACTCCCCCACGTATCAGCCCCGGAAATGACACGCACACATCCTCGGGTCAGCTTCTGATTGGACAAGGCAGTGACAGTTGAAGGTCATTTTTGGTTTGCACCCGGAAGTGAACGAGGATGGAAATGTTTACATTTCAATTTTTGTAAAATCATCTGGTCATGTAGTATTACATGTTCAAATGTTCAGTTTCAGTAGTAATCTGCATGTTATATGTGTTGGTGAGGTAGCAAGGTGTAACCAATCTTGCGGTATACGCATTGGACAGATGGCTGATTTGGCCCCGTTTTAACTGACGTCGATCCTCATCCATTTCAGTTGACAGATTGTAAACGTGGACGGAAACCAAGTTAGGGCGCAGTGATTTTTTTGTACACGTGATTGGCAGAGCGCATGATGGACACCTATGCTATTTGATGTGCTGTTTTGCCGCTGTATTTGAGATCAACCTTGTCTAATTGATCGTTGCACCGAGTTGAATATGGGGAAACCACGTTGACACACCCTTCCCAGGCTTCCGTTCGTGTTTGACTGTCTGGCTGGGACTGGGACAGTTTCAGTCCAGACTTCCACAGTCACAATGACTATGTCTATGGAAGGCACTCTTTGGAAATGGACAAATTATTTTAGTGGTGTGTATTTACATGAAAAGTGACAGTATTTGATGCTAAACAAATTGTAAACTAAATGAATTATTATTTAGCCAGCATGCAGGCTCGTAGCCATAATGCTAATTGGAGCTATAAATATAATTATATAGACTGCGATTCAATATTCCCCTCAGTTCATGATAAGAAATTACCATTATATCCTGTGTACATTTACCATCTAGCTGGCTTGTAATAATAAAATACTGAACTTAAAGTTAAGCAATTATAAGCCACTGGCTATTCGCAGTGCTGAGCTGTGCGAATAAGAAATCAAATCTTGTTCACAGTCACAGAGCCCTTGAACAACCATGGTGCAACCAGAAGAAACCTTTTATCGCAGTGCCCCAAAAAACAATTATAAAACTTTTTGTTAAAGAAACAATCACCTAATTAAAAAATGGCTATATATAGCTGATTTCAGGTAGACATTTTAAACTTTACATTTTAAACTTTACAAAAATAATCATAATAGTATGCCCCAGCAAACAAACGAACCGTGATTTCACATGTTCTGTAAGTGTATTCACGAGTTCAACTGCCACAATTCATGTGTTTCCGTACGTGAATTCACCGGATTCTGTGAACAAATTTGGTGTGTCGACATTTACCGTGAAATCACAAGTTTTTCACGTGATGACACATACCAGTGAAACGGTACCAGTTCTGACCCAGTATGACTCATGTCAAACTCGTGACAACAGGCAGAACACGTGTATTCATGTGAATACACATGAAAACATGTATTGGTGGAGCAGTACCAATTATGAACCAGTATGACACGTGCCAACTGGTTCAGAAATGGTTCCTTGTTTGCTGGGGCATAATATACAAGACACATATGTGCACAGTGTGATTTCTGACAGTATTAGTATGGTTCATATAATATATGTGTATAATATGATTTTTGAATTAATCTATTAGTTATTTTTAATTAGACCATATTGTTATACAGTATATGTTTCAATGCAAACATTCCTGCTGTTCATAAAAACACCAAAATATTCATGTTCATATGCTGGTGAAAATTATACTCATCAGGACATCGCATCTTTACCTGTTTTCAGTGGTGTATTTTCCTGGGGGATTTTCCTCAACATTTATAACAAATCTGTCAGTAGTCAAATACAAATATGTACTTTATTCATTAAAAAACTAATTATAATCCACCCCCAAAAAAAGTATGAATAACCATACAGTTACAGTTGTGTGTCATTGTTTGTATGGGATATTTATAGTATTAATTGTTAACAATTAATCTATGTCATAATGATATGATTATTGATTAATTTCAGGATGGCAGTCCCGCTGGTTTATTCTTGACAATGGCATCTTGTCTTACTACAAATCAGCTGATGATGTGAACAATGGATGCAAAGGATCAATTAAAATGGCTGTCTGTGATGTCATAGGTAGGTACAACAATTCCTGATTGGCTTCAGTAATGCTGACCAACATTCATTGCATATTTGCTGCTGTCAGTATAAAATGTATTCAATAACTCTACGAGAGGGGCTTAATTGACATTGTGTACTGGAATATAGATGCATTTGGATGTTTACACATTACAATGTATAATCTGGCATTTGTGGTAGCATATATAATCAAAGCTATTTATCAATTATCATCTATAACAAACTCACCCTCTTTATGGTAATTAGTTGGAAAACTATCAATTATATGTATATAAACCTAAATCTGTCTAAATGTTTGAACCAAATTGTGTTAACACAATTCTAATATCAGGAGATCAGTTTAAAAATGAACAAAATCAGACCTTACACCTCATTGGTAGACTGTGGACACAGTAAGTGACCTGTGTGTACGCAGTAAGGGACCTGTGTGGACGCAGTAAGTGACCTGTGTGGACGCAGTAAGGGACCTGTGTGGACACAGTAAGTGACCTGTGTGGACGCAGTAAGTGACCTGTGTGGACACAGTAAGTGACCTGTGTGGACACAGTAAGTGACCTGTGTGGACGCAGTAAGTGACCTGTGTGGACGCAGTAAGTGACCTGTGTGGACGCAGTAAGGGACCTGTGTGGACGCAGTAAGTGACCTGTGTGGACACAGTAAGTGACCTGTGTGGACGCAGTAAGTGACCTGTGTGGACACAGTAAGTGACCTGTGTGGACGCAGTAAGGGACCTGTGTGGACACAGTAAGTGACCTGTGTGGACGCAGTAAGGGACCTGTGTGGACGCAGTAAGTGACCTGTGTGGACACAGTAAGTGACCTGTGTGGACGCAGTAAGGGACCTGTGTGGACACAGTAAGTGACCTGTGTGGACACAGTAAGTGACTGTGTGGACACAGTAAGTGACCTGTGTGGAATCAGTAAGTGACCTGTGTGGAATCAGTAAGTGACCTGTGTGGACACAGTAAGTGACCTGTGTGGACACAGTAAGTGACCTGTGTGGACACAGTAAGTGACCTGTGTGGACACAGTAAGTGACCTGTGTATTTCATTGACAGTTCACTCAACAGACAACACTCGGTTGGATCTGATCATTCCTGGTGAGGCTCACTTCTACGTGAAGGCAGCCACGCCTCACGAACGACAGCAGTGGCTTGTGACCCTCGGCAGCTGCAAGGCATGTCTCAGTGAAGGCACCACCACAGCACGACTCTCATCTCAAGGTCAGTCTGAATGTCAAGGTCATTTACTTACATGAAGATATATAGGCTTACTAATACTGGCAAGATAAAACAATTGAACAGTTTGAAGGCGGAAGTAAATATGTATCACTATAAACTTTACTATAAATATACGCTTTTTGCTTGCTATCCATTGCTACATATGACATGTTTCTGTCACATCAGATGAGATTCCTGTCGATGAGTTGAAGTCAAAGAAGTCTGAGTTACGACTGTACTGCGACCTGCTCATGCAGCAGGTGTACTCAGTGAAGTCGGCCGTCCAGGAAAACCCTGTACCAAATATAGAGGTAGGGCTGTGTGTTGGTGTACATATTTAGGCAGTGAGTTTATCAGTGTGGGTCAATCTTATGGTTGCTTATGTTCATGACTTAACAGTAATCAGTCAAACTGTATGGTTGCTTGACTAAATTTACATCCCACTTCCTAAACTATGATGCACTGCTGAGCCTTACATAATGCACACACACACACACGCACACATGCACACACACACGCACACACACAGACACACACACACACACACACACACACACACGCACGCAAGCACGCACGCATATTAAAAATATGACACCCTGATCACGTTTCAGTAAATAATCTTAAGAACAAAATTTATTCAAACAACTGGTAAATTATGGAAAGACTTTTATGCGTGTATTTATAAAGCAGTTACCTTTGATAAGCTGACCAGAAACATTGGAACTGGAGTCTGACATGTGAACAGTTTTATTTCTCACTTTTTGTTTTCTACTCGTAACAGTTGGTCATCATAGATACCCAGAATAGATTCATGTATTTGTAATTGTGTTTCAGAAACTAGACGAAGCCACATTACTTCTTAGTGCCACCTGTGATACATTTATAAATGCGCTGGAGGATTGCGTCAAACTTGCCAATGCCAGTGTTTCCCTTGAGGGGGCAGCACCATCGACACATTCCAGCCACAACAAAGACAGCGTTGTCCCCCCTTCCCCAAATCGACGATCTGCAGAAACATGGGTAGGCATTTGGTCAAAACTGGATGTTACTGGAACTGGCCACAAGTTATCTTGCCCTGACTGATTCCAAATATTTGTTGTCTGGTAAAAATCCAATACAGAGTTGGACCTGTCAGTTTTGTTGTTGTTGAATGCCATATTGTTTATTAAAATGTTTTATAAAATCAAATAAATCAATAAAAATTAATATAGCATTGGATTATAATAAAGAAGCATTCCTGTGGTCAAGCTTAATCAGCTGTTAGATTATATGAAATATAGCTGCATTAAAGAAAATCTGCTAGGTTTTGTAAAACATTATAATGTATTTAATTGTTCCTTCATCCGCTATAAAAGTGTCTCTTATTTAAATACTTTTATGATGAACTAAAAAAAATATGCTGTTTATAAACAATTATATTGAAAGGAAATCCATTTTAAAATATATACAGACAGCTACAGGAAGTTAGCATGGTACAGCATATTTTGACTGTGTCATTTCTAACAACACTATTATGGAGAAATAAATTAAAACTGTATATGACCGTGTCATGATGTGTCTGTTTGTGACTGTTTGTGGTGGTTTGTGACTGTTTGTGGTGGTTTGTGACTGTTTGTGACTATTTGTGGTGGTTTGTGACTGTTTGTGGTGGTTTGTGACTGTTTGTGGTGGTTTGTGACTCTATGGTGGTTTGTGACTGTTTGTGGTGGTTTGTGACTGTTTGTGACTATTTGTGGTGGTTTGTGACTGTTTGTGGTGGTTTTGTGACTGTTTGTGGTGGTTTGTGACTGTTTGTGGTGGTTTGTGACTGTTTGTGACTGCCTGTGACTGCCTGTGACTGCCTGTGACTGCCTGTGACTGCCTGTGACTGCCTGTGACTGCCTGTGACTGCCTGCGCCTGCCTGTGACTGCCTGTGACTGCCTGTGCCTGCCTGTGACTGCCTGTGACTGTCTGTGACTGCCTGTGACTGCCTGTGACTGCCTGTGACTGCCTGTGACTGTTTGTGGTGGTTTGTCTCCAGAATCAACCATTTTCATGGAGCAGCAGTACACCATCTATCCAGCGATCAGTATCCGTAGATAGGTGAGTGAGGGTCACCTTGACCCTACAGAGGTCAAGGTCTCAGTTCATATTCTCACCCGGAAACTTTCTTTGTATATGTTTCACAAAATTATTTTAAGTTCAGTTATATTTCAGATCAATTATTTTGTTACATGTATTGTATTTATTGGGTTTGGTTCCAATTGAGTTACAAATCAGTTACATCATTTGAATAATGTGCTACATGTGGATTAACAGACTATTAATTAATTAAGAAACGTTATTATTTTTTTACATTTTTTATTTGATTTGTATGTGATAATTTGTTTACATGGCAGCTAACTTTGGATGAAGAAATATCATAATATAGTTAGATCAGGGTTATTTTGCTATTTTATGAAGTCACGATTTGTTATATGACATCAGAAATACACATAAAAAATTGTTGTATAGTAAATCATTGAAGTTATGGAAAGTAGACATTAGTCATAACATTTTGCAAGTAACACATACATACATATGTGTGCATATATATGTGTGGTAGACTGGATATGTTCCCAAATACAACTTATATGCTTTTTACCAAATTATTACAAACGATGCATTGTCGCATGTGACGATCCACAGTGAAATAAATACATAAACTGAACTTACTGAAGTGTCATTATATCACTAAGCTATTACACACACACATATATATATATACACACACACATATATATATATTTCGGGTGCACCTCTATAAAAAGAGTACCTACATCTTTGTTGTGTACATGTACGTCTTTGTTGTGTGGTTAATTAATGTGTCTGATTTTAATTTGTTGGCATGTTATAACTACAGGTATCATTTGAATGTGTGTTATGATTTGTTTTGACTTGTTCTGTCCACTCTGCTCTTGAAAATAAATTTGATTTAAAAAAATGTCACCTTACCAACACACGAACGAGGCCAACAATTCAATGGTTTGGGGTTATTCAGTCAATACAATTTGGTGAAGGACAAATATTAGACACTGAGAGGTTCGTTGGCCGGCAGGAAGCAGCACTAGTACTTCGGCTATGCATCTTGCATTCAGGGCCAATTGGTGACTGTCCTCAGACCTTCCTCAGTTGGTTCTCTTTCACTTCAGGACATCAGTGGAGCAGGACACTCCTAAAGACGATGGCGTCAGCGTCTCAAGTTGATCGAACTCGCAAAAGTGCTATGAAATAAAGGACACTTTCACAGGCAAAACGTGGTGCTCGAAATATAGCCTGACAATATGTTGCCAGATATTTTGCTACCCATAATTTGGCTGGCCAATATGTGGCCAGATTATTTGCAGCCCGTGTAGCGGGAGACTGTGGCCAAAACAGTCTCAGCCTATAATATGGCTGGATAGTGGCGAGATAATTAGCCGTGGACATACAGTGGTGCTTCCTGTGACATACAGTGGTGCTTCCTGTGACATACAATGCTACTTCCTGTGACATACAGTGGTGCTTCCTGTGACATACAGTGGCACTTCCTGTGACATACAGTGGCACTTCCTGTGACATAGTGGCACTTCCTGTGACATACAGTGGCACTTCCTGTGATATACAGTGGCACTTCCTGTGACATACAGTGGTGCTTCCTGTGACATACAGTGGCACTTCCTGTGTGATACAGTGGTGCTTCCTATGACATGCAATGGTACTTCCTGTGTGATACAGTGGTGCTTCCTGTGTGATACTGTGATGCTTCCTGTGACATACAGCGGTACTTCTTGTGACATGCAGTGGTACTTCCTGTGACATACAGTGGTACTTCCTGCTTGAATTGGTGCAATAAACCGATGGATACATTTGTTTTCCTGTGAATGTAATTGATAAGGGATCATCTCAAAGTACATGTGTTTGATGCTTAATAGATTTGAGTATGTAAAACATTATATTTTTCGATCACAGTTCTTACAGTTTGAAACTTTAGATGTTGGTTTTTTGCTATACTTCCACATACAAATGCATATAGTCACCTGATTAAACACCTGATGTAAATCTAGTCAAAAGTGCCATCAATCAAAAGGTGAAAAGGTAAGTTCTTATGTAGCACAGTATTCAGACCTTCTAAAGTACTTTACACTTGTAAGCCTTACACCTTTGCAGATCTTTTCAACCTAATTCTAAAAACGTTTGCTTTTTTGCATGTCCAACCTGTCATAAAAGTACATCTGCCGTGGATATGTAGCACAAAGATCACTAAGATAGTTTAGGTAGTGGCTTCTTGCTAACTACTCATGTATAAGTACCCATTTTTGGTTTTTCACTTATGTGGAATAAGGGTTCGGTTAGGTTAGCGACCTGCAAACTTATAATTGTGTGCACTTCTTGTTTCATGAAGACCAACTACCATGCTCTGTGAGAACTAGTTTTAACTGGTTTCAATGTCCCCAGAGTCCAGCCAGTCTTGAGACCACAGCGACGGCGTTCCTCATCACAGTCGATATCGGAGCAATCAAACGGGTCAAGCCAGACACGCCGGTCATCTCTACCTCGGGTCGACTCGGCCATACTGGACCAGGACTGTTGTGGTGACAACCTGCCGTCCTTCCTTCACAGCATGGCTGTCAGGTCAGAACTGGTGTATCCTACATCTGTTGTAAGTCGTACTTAGACACGTGTCCTCCGTGTGCCATCCACCATTAGCTGCCACATCCCAGAAACCGTTCTGGTCTATTTTTGTAAATTTTTACTTAGATGTATCTTAGGATAGAGGCACTATGCACAAGAAACCTGATTGAATCATTCTATAATCCCCCTGAGGGCCCCATGGCCCCAAAATAACTGGTGCATTTTAATAGGTTGCCTATTTTTCAAACAGTTACATTTTTCTCAAATGTTGCATGAATATCTCAGGGTACAGAGTAGTGTTACTGTATACAAGAGATTTGTGTTTGATTGAATATTTATAAGTCACCTCGCCCCCCTAAAGCATTTTGCCTGTGTCTGCCAGAGTGGTTTGTGTATTTGGGACTACACAAGACACCCAGCCCAGGCTATTATTGCACCAGAACCATGCCTAATTGGTAATTGCCCTATGGCATATGCTTCTATTAACAACCCTGTTAAACTGGATGTTGCCTGCATGTTTAAAGCTTTATTTTAAAATCTACAAATTTTAGTCCTTTGTGCAGAAAATCCAACCGACTTTGCGTCCGTCCACTGTGTGCCATCCGCTGGCAGCATCCATATTACAGAAACTTCAGATCTGTTTTGGCATAGACATACAATGTATTTTAGGGCACTGCCACCATGCACAAGAAATTGACATTTCATTGGATCGCTCAAAGGTACCTTGAGGCCTTCAATGGCTCAAAAACCAGTACATTTTCAGTTTGCATACTTTTTTCAAAAATTGAACAATTTTTTTTTTTAATTTTGCGTAAATATATCTCTAGGTACAGAGGTAATACACAAGAAATTGGGATTTTATTGGATGTTTCTAAGGGCACCTACTGCCTCCCACCAAAGGCAAATGGGGGCAAATGTTCACATCTGCTTGGTTCTGCCTAGCATGACTTGTGTATTCACTGACTTGTGTATTCACTGACTTGTGTATTCCAGGGCTTGTGTATTCGCTGACTTGTGTATTCCAGGGCTTGTGTATTCACTGCCTTGTGTATTCCAGGGCTTGTGTATCCGCATTCTATGGCCTCATTTCCAGCTGTCTATTGTTGGTGGACTCTATCTGACTGATCTATTACTAGTGACTAGCTAATACTTATGTCAGCAACACATTATACCCATGTTAAACTGAACAGTTGCCAGCAGACTGTCAATGTCCAGTGTAGAGGGGTAACCTGAATGTTAATAGGGTAGATTAGCTTAAATGTATGTTTTATTTGAATAATTGTCCAAAGACTTGAGGGCCTCCAGACTCACTGTTTTTATTAATGCAAGAGGTGTTTATTTTGTTTATTTACTTATTTTTTAAATTGAGTGGCTGTGGTGTCTCCTGGTTAAAGATATGTTGCCATCTGTGGGTGACAAACCTAGAACATTAACATTCTGGACAACTAGGGAGTGACATACCACATCTTTATTGATATCAACAGAATTCTGATCACTGAACTGGCTGAGTGACTGAGACCATTAATAATAATAAAGCTTCATTTGCCATTTTCAACATGCAAGTACATTTCATGTTATATAAGAATGTGTTTTGATGTTGAGTCACGTAGTGCCTATATACAATAAAATTAAATACGAAAAATAAATACGCGCGCGCGCACACGCACGCACACGCGCGCGCACACGCACGCACACATAAAAATGATACATTTATTTATGTTGTTTTCAGTTGTTTGCATGACATTAAATCTTGTTTGGCGTTGTTCAGTTTCACAGACATTGAGCTGCGCCCTGACAGTGGAGTGCCCACTGAGACCTTCCTAGACGCCTGTGGAAGCATATTGCCTGTTTTTGGTAAGTCAGAAATATCTCCAATCAGTGCCCACATCCACAAAATGTTCTGTAATAAAACTTACACACATTGACATTGGTTTGTCTTTATATTTATTCTGTTACATTGGCATTCTTGTTAAGTTAAATATGCTTCTGATTTCAGTGATAAGCTTTCAGAAAGCTGGTAATAACACAGAGTAGTCAATTTCTTTTAAGTTACCATTAAGTAATGTTGCATAAGTGAATTAATTATGTTAACTTTAGCTGATAAACATCAAATTCATCCCCCATCCATACCCTTTGTCTCCATACATCTGTATCACACTTTTATATTATGTTTTTGCAAAGCACACACAATTTATAAGCATTTCATAAAATACACAAATCAGAACCACACCATACCAGTACCAATGATGATGCAAAGAGCCATTCATGAAAGTGCATTTAGGGAACTTCAAGTAAATAAGTTACATGTGAAAGCAGTTGGCATGAAATTAAACCTTGTCAAAAAAAAAAAAAAATGATGCAACGTATAGCAGCATGCATCTTAATAAAAACAATTTAATAACTTTGCAAAACAGTGATGCAAATAGTGAAATGGCATTGCATTTAAGTTCTTCTTCAACATATTTACTCACTGCGTTTCAGACAGGTTGAATCCTACAGGTTTTGCTCCGGTGAAACTGGACATGGCAGCAAACATTAACGTAAGTGTGTGGGAACAACATGTCTATATATATATATAATATATACATATATATATATGTATATATATATATATAGTGTGTGCTGTATAATATAATATATATAATATAAATCAAACCTCGTGCAACTTTTTTATTTAAATTCTCTGTTAAGTATTCTTTGAAATAGGATTATGTGCAACATTAATTTTGTTGTGTCAATTTTTCAACATAAAGTTGTATGAAATAAAACTATTTATAAATTATTTGTTTAATGGTGCATGTTGTCAAATCTTTTCCTTATTTTATTTTTGAATACACTTTCATTGACCTGTAAAAACATTTTCATGTGTGTGTGCATGCTTGTGTGCGTGCATGTTTGTTATCAATGTATTATCAGTCTGTTGACTACAGCAATTCTACACTGCTTTGGTATACATATACCAACATATGTTATGTTGATATTTAAATAAATTGTAAAATATGGATCACCAATCTTATTACTGGCATTTTAATGTGTAATTGAAGAAACAAATTTGTTTTTAATGTGATGTTTTAAACGGACAATAAAATCTTTTGAATCTTGAGTTCCTGGTAGTAATTAGTGACTCTTTAATCATATGACACATGTGAGGACAAACAGGGTTCCACAAAATAATGTATGTGCATATCGAACAGATAGTGGGAATCTTTAAATAAGCTACATCAGATTTGTATACAATAGATGTTGCACAAACAAATATTGACTATGTATTGGTTTTCTTTTAGAAAATCCACAAGAAGTATTCCATGAATCCAGTGCAGTTTGATACGCTGCAGCAGATAGTTGAATTTGAGATCAAAGCGGGACAATGCCGTGATTCTCGCTCTGCCACCATTGCCCTCCTGTGGCTCAAGAGGTACGCAGCAGTAGACATTGAAGCTATATAGTAAATAATATGATAATCTATAATGTAGAACAATCGTCATAAATATGCATTGTCGAGTTTTATTGGTAAAGTATGCCCAACATTCCTCTCAGAGCATACTGACATGGTACAAAAGTGTACAGTGTATATTGATTGATGCGTCAGACCAGGATATTCCAGGTTCGAATCCTACACTGTCATTTAGAATCTTAGTTAAATTGTTTATTGTACATTGCTCCAGTTCACTCAGCTGTATGAATGAGTACCTGACTAGTGGCTATAGACTGTGGTGATATAAGCAGCCTTAAAGCATTAATTGCTGCTCAAAGCACTTTATTGCTGCGAACACTTTGCTCTCTGACACACATGTTCAATTGAAGACTCAACTTCTCTGGGAAGCATTCATGCACAAATTGTATCTGTGCACACGTATCCACCACTGTCTTTAGCCAGGTAAACATTCATACAACTGAGAAAACTGGAGCAATGTGGAGTGAACAGACATGGCCAATGTTCAGTGCCACACACAGGATGTGAGTCCGGGTTCTCTCAGTCAAAGGTCCAAGCTCTGAACACTCACCCACTGAGCTACTGGGAGACAAACTGTTGCTCTTTTCAGGCGTCCACTAAGTCAGATTCACTGCATATTAGTTGCAAATATGCTCATGTGTTACCTAACAAGGTAATGTTTAATACCGTCTTAGGTAATCTTACTTCCATTATTTCTATTATTATTGTTATTACTTTCTTTAGAATATTGAGTGTTGTTGTAAATGCTACCAAAGAGAGTTTTACTTAGGCGCAACATAATATTTTTGCATTTATAATTAGTGAGATGATAGCATGTACTTTCCCATGCATATCTGACTAAATATTCTGGTTCGCACAGGGCTATTGAGTTCTGCTGTGAGTTCCTAGTGGAGTTTGCCTCCACGACAGATGACCTCACAGTGATTGCCAACACTGTCTATAGCAAGACTCTCAAAGACTTCCACAGCTACGTAGTAAGAGGTGCCTTTAAGGTGAGTAGATGTGCCAAGTCATCGTCTGTGGGCCTGGGCTACACAGATGAGTAATTTCCAGTGGAATTCTGTTACCTCAACATAAAGGTTTTACAAATCGGCTTGATTATGTTTCTATATGTTTCTCCCATTTCACTTGTCATTTTAAAACCTTAAAACTGTTCCTGGAGTTGGTAGTTAATCAGCCATTTATATCATATTTTGCAAGATCATTTGATTTAGTATATTTACTGTTAACTCAAGTGCATTGCCAGCTCACTGTCACTAATTTATTCACTTTCATGTTGACATGCGCGTGCACGTGCACGCATGCATACACACACACACACACACACACACACACATCTGTATATATATATTTATATGTTCAATTTTTTTTATTACACAGTAGTAGTATTTTTTTTTAGTTTCACAACACAATTGATAATGATTTTATTTGTTTGATGTAGACACTCAAATGCTTTCTTTCAGTCTGCTGACTATCACCAACTAAATAAGTTTTATAGCGACTATTTTTATAATTTGTAAAGAATAAAAGGTTGACCAAAAAAATATTTTGTGTATATTTTGTTCATTGTAATCAGACACTAACTAAGTGTACCCACTGAGCACAACTCCATTGACATGTACCTATTTTATGCATTAATATTACTCTTTTTCTGTATATTTTCTAATTTAAGTTAGTTTAATGAACCATTAAAGATTAATGGATATCTTCATTACAGATGGTCCTAAAGTCGATGCCAACACGGAGAGAATTCTTGCAATTTATTGGAGTCTCACCCGCACATATCAATGACATGACCTTGGAGGCAGCCATCTTGAAAGAGATTGACCTCTACACTACAGCACAGAAAGACATCATAGCTATCCTGAATGATTTCTTCACATCTTGTGGACTTGAGTTTACTGACAAGGTGTAGGGAGTGGTTCCCTGACCAACCACTGTAGACCTCACGCATGGGTGTGGTTGCTTGTATTAGCAAATTTTTGACAGGTTGCCAAATGTGTTTAAACAGACTATGTGTATGCAGAGTGGTGAGAGTTTGTGACAAGGAGTGTATTGTGAAAAAAAACCTAATACCCTTCTCTGAGGGTAGCTATTACACTGTGTGCCAAAATGCAAGTTTAAATGCTTGACTGGGTGCAGATCATATTTTCATCAACAGCACAGCTTGCTAGGACCACGTGCCACAGCATAGAACCATTGGCACTGTGGGAAAGTTGCAACATTTTGATATGGCATTTTGTAACTGATCTGGATTCTACATTGTATTCTCATCTGATGAAATATTTGATGTGTAGTTTTTGATAAATTTTTAATACACCTGTATACGCCCTGTATTGCAAATTTATATTAAAAAAAACATGTAATTAATGTAGTCAAATCTATAAAAAAAAAACTGACTCATATTATCTATTGTGTATTAATCTATGGGTTAGTTAATGCATTCATATTATTACTTTGGATTATTTGTTGAGGAAAATAAACTGAGCATCGATAGATGAGATTACAATGTACAAATTTCGGCCAAAATCACAAAATCGAGTGGACATGGTCTAGAGAACTATTGTTGGCTCGTGTGCAGAATAGACTCAGCTTGCTGTGGCAGGGCATATATTGGCCAGAAATACACTACAGTGCACCAGTTAATCATATTTCAAATATGAACTACTGAAAAATGCCTTAAAACGTTCCCTGCCATTAATGTTGTCAGTCACAGGTCAGGTTTGATGACGCGTGTGTTTGATGATGCGTATGTGTTTGATGATGCGTACGTTCCTGCCCTTTTAGGGCATCCAATTCCATGATTTGTGTGGTCTGTTACGATTTGTTAGGTAGAAAGGATTTGAGCTGCTGGACAGGTCAGTATTTATGGGATGGTACTGTTGTAATTTGATAGTGGTTATCAAATTTGCTATTTTACAGGATATCAGATATTCTAAGCATGATACTAAGGGTTTATTGGTTTAACTGGAATACTGTGTATTAACAAAAACCATACCTAAATATCACTATAAACAGATTTATATTTTCAAGGCTACGTCACATTACTGAGTTAATCGCCTTTGGAGTGAATTGAGTCATGAAGCCATGATATTGAATCACTCGCCATATTGAACAACTGTATTGAAATATTTTACATTACTATCAACGTTCTATTTCATCTATATTGGTATTACTTATTGGTGGTATCCAAGCTTTATTACTACACATTTTCAGGATCATTTGATTCATCAGATCAGATAACACTGTGTTTTGTGTTAGAGATTTATGGTTATTAAAATTAATAAAATCACATATGATGGTTATTATGTGTAGTTTGTTTTGTATTAACTAGCTGAGTTACACAGCAGCAGCAATGTTCAATATACGTGTGTAATGTGCAATAAAAAGTACCAGCTACAAGCAATTTACATCTAGAAAATACTGAACATTTTAACGTATTACTTTGGGCAGGGAGGAAGGAGGCAGGGGAGATGGAAGAAAGAGGCAGGGAAAGAGGAGGAAGTGAGGAAGGAGGCAAGCCAGGGAGGAAGGAGGCAGGGAAGATGGACGAAGGAGGCAGGGAAGGAGGAGGAAGTGAGGAAGGAGGCAAGGCAGGGAGGAAGGAGGCAGGGAAGATGGAAGAAAGAGGCAGGGAAAGAGGAGGAAGTGAGGAAGGAGGCAAGCCAGGGAGGAAGGAGGCAGGGAAAGAGGAGGAAATGAGGAAGGAGGCAAGCCAGGGAGGAAGGAGGCAGGGAAAGAGGAGGAAGTGAGGAAGGAGGCAAGGCAGGGAGGAAGGAGGCAGGGGAGATGGACGAAGGAGGCAGGGAAAGAGGAGGAAGGAGGCAGGGAAGATGGACGAAGGAGGCAGGGAAAGAGGAGGAAGTGAGGAAGGAGGCAAGCCAGGGAGGAAGGAGGCAGGGAAAGAGGAGGAAATGAGGAAGGAGGCAAGGCAGGGAGGAAGGAGGCAGGGGAGATGGACGAAGGAGGCAGGGAAGGAGGAGGAAGTGAGGAAGGAGGCAAGCCAGGGAGGAAGGAGGCAGGGAAGATGGACGAAGGAGGCAGGGAAAGAGGAGGAAGTGAGGAAGGAGGCAAGCCAGGGAGGAAGGAGGCAGGGAAGATGGACGAAGGAGGCAGGGAAGGAGGAGGAAGTGAGGAAGGAGGCAAGCCAGGGAGGAAGGAGGCAGGGAAGATGGACGAAGGAGGCAGGGAAAGAGGAGGAAGTGAGGAAGGAGGCAAGCCAGGGAGGAAGGAGGCAGGGAAGATGGAAGAAAGAGGCAGGGAAAGAGGAGGAAGTGAGGAAGGAGGCAAGCCAGGGAGGAAGGAGGCAGGGAAAGAGGAGGAAATGAGGAAGGAGGCAAGCCAGGGAGGAAGGAGGCAGGGAAAGAGGAGGAAGTGAGGAAGGAGGCAAGCCAGGGAGGAAGGAGGCAGGGAGGAAGGAACAAAGAGGCAGGGAAGGAGGAGGAAGTGAGGAAGGAGGCAAGCCAGGGAGAAAGGAGGCAGGGGAGATGGACGAAGGAGGCAGAGAAGGAGGAGGAAGTGAGGAAGGAGGCAAGCCAGGGAGGAAGGAGGCAGGGAAGATGGAAGAAAGAGGCAGGGAAGGAGGAGGAAGTGAGGAAGGAGGCAAGCCAGGGAGGAAGGAGGCAGGGAAAGAGGAGGAAATGAGGAAGGAGGCAGGGAAAGAGGAGGAAGGAGGCAGGGGAGATGGACGAATGAGGCAGGGAAAGAGGAGGAAGTGAGGAAGGAGGCAAGCCAGGGAGGAAGGAGGCAGGGAAGATGGACGAAGGAAGCAGGGAAGGAGGAGGAAGTGAGGAAGGAGGCAAGCCAGGGAGGAAGGAGGCAGGGAAGATGGACGAAGGAGGCAGGGCAAGAGGAGGAAGTGAGGAAGGAGGCAAGCCAGGGAGGAAGGAGGCAGGGAAGATGGACGAAGGAGGCAGGGAAAGAGGAGGAAGTGAGGAAGGAGGCAAGCCAGGGAGGAAGGAGGCAGGGAGGAAGGAACAAAGAGGCAGGGAAGGAGGAGGAAGTGAGGAAGGAGGCAAGCCAGGGAGAAAGGAGGCAGGGGAGATGGACGAAGGAGGCAGAGAAGGAGGAGGAAGTGAGGAAGGAGGCAAGCCAGGGAGGAAGGAGGCAGGGAAGATGGAAGAAAGAGGCAGGGAAGGAGGAGGAAGTGAGGAAGGAGGCAAGCCAGGGAGGAAGGAGGCAGGGAAGATGGAGGAAGGAGGCAGGGAAAGAGGAGGCATGGAGGAAGGAGGCAGGGAAGAAGGCAAGGCAGGGAGGATGGAGGAAGGAGGCAGGGAAAGAGGAGGCATGGAGGAAGGAGGCATGGAGGAAGGAGGCAGGGAAGAAGGCATAGATGAATGGATGGAGGCAAGCAGAGAGTGAGGCTAGCAAGCAGATGGGGAAGGATGGAGAGAAGGAGGGAGGGAGGCCGGCAGGCAGCGTAGTAAGGAGGCAGGAAGGCAGAAAGGGAGGTAGTGAAAGAGGGAGGCAGACAATGATGGAGGAAAACAGACAGAGAGGAAGGTTTTCTCTTTTTGGCTGTCACATTTATGACATTCGTATGCATTATTGTAATTAGGTAAAATGGATTGCTAATATTATGTTGCATCTTTTGTATTTATTTCAAAATATGTTTAACATATGGGGACAAGGTGTCCCCTCACTATATGTTTCCCTTTGGCATGTAATATGGATATATTTACAAATGTTACACACATGCTGTTTCTACTGTTTTCATGAGACAGACCTATCCAAACAATAAAAGCAAAATAAAATTATTACAGGCCTGCAGTTGGGATGTTTGAGGAGAGGGTTAAATTGCAAGCTTCCAAAAATCTCCACATGAACGTACTGCTTGAACTTTAAAAACCTCCAATTGCAACCCATACACCCTGTAGCTAATACTCCCCCCAAAAAAAGTTCAAATAGACCATTTCAAGACCCAAACTAAACCTCCAACGTATTGTATTGCACCCCATGATTTTGATCATGGTGAAACACACTAATAAAACTGAGCCCTGCCGTATACAGCAATTAAGAAGCTATATGGCTCTACTGCATACATACTTTTTCAAGCTCCCAAAACCTTCCATTGTAGATCTTCATTAAACATCTACAGCTGCATCCCATGCACACTAAATGTAGTCAACCCCTGCATTCTGGCATAGCAACAAAACCATTACAGGAGGCCGCAAGGTATGCCAAGAATATCCAGCACCAATTGACGGATTGCATTGTCTGTGTTAAACTGTGATAATGTCAATGAAGCAAGGCAGGTATTACACAATTGCTTTGTATGGCATAAATAGCTTCGACGTTCGTGTGAATATGTGCAAATACCCATGACCAAATCCATGTGCAACTTAATGAGAGAATGGGTAAAAAACGAGTGACGGGCGAAAATGTGGAGGAAGAAGGGTGTAGATGACCAGAGAAGAGTGGGAGAGAATAGGGAAAACGGGATAGATATAGTGTGACGTAAAGACAGAGGAGGGAGGATCGGAGGAAGAGGGAGAGAGGGAGGTAGGAAGGGATGGATGGAGGTAGGAAGAGAGAGAGGGTGGAGGGAGGGAGGGAGGGAGGGAGTGATAATATCATGGTTATTGAAATATTACAGATATATTTTTTTGATAGTTGGCCGGGTTTTTATCGAATCACAAATTTGGAATAACCCGAATACAACTGATCGAGTCTTTGGCAAAGTAAACCGGTAGACCCAAGTAGTACTGCTGTTACACACACACAACACACACCATATGCACACACTACACACACGCACACGCACACACATATGCATGCACACACAGTACTGTCAGTATATATAGCCCCTCGATATTCATTGAATATATATGTGATGTAATATTGTATGGGGATAATTTTATAGATTTAAGATTAGCCCTCAACATATGTTTAGGTGCAACATATATCAATTCAAGGCAACATGCACTTCAACAGCTCTCGGATATCGATCTTGATCTGACAGCAGCAAAGACAGGCCAAGTGGTGCAGAAGTTGTTGTTTACCTTAATTTTGTATACAATTTGAATAGTAATGGTACACAAGTTGTATGAAATGTGTTTACTAATCCTACCAAATTTATATATGTACAACAACATATATAATAATTGTAAACAATTTGTATATAATTCAATATTTTTTATTAATTTGAATACTAGCTGTCTTTGTTTTTTTGTTTGTCTTTGTCTTTGATACAGTTTGTGTATCCCACACTTTCAACAAACAAGCATACCTGCAAGATAACACTTTTTCACACTGAATCATACATGTGCAGACGAACGACTGCTGCATTTGTGCATACTTTTGGGACGTGTATACGCTCCGAATAGGTGGTGTGAATTTGGGATAACCTGGATGACAGATGGCTCGCCAGCATCAATTTACCTACAATGAATGTGATTGGTCAGTTCAAGCGGCCTCGGGTAAACAATTCAGTTGCACCCATTGGCCTGTAACAATGCTAATCGGAGTCGGCCTTATCACATTGCAGCGTAAGCCGAAAGTAGGTCGACTATTGTCTGGGCAAAACTATTTACCGCTGTTTCTTTGATTATACGTACCAATAAAAAATATTATGTATATAAACCATATATGCTAAAGCCAAAATATCATTATTGGAGGAGTTAACACCTTAAAACTGTGTGAATGTTTACACACTGGACTATAGCTTGACGCGCACATATACATTTAGACAGGTGCTGCTGCGCGTGCGTCACGGTAAAAGTTCCTGGCACGCCATCTTGGTAGACCAGGTTTGATGAGATTTCGACTTATATTGTGACTCTTTCGATACATAAGTAGGCGGTTGGTGGGGCAAACGAATCACGCGAGCAATTCGCATTGACATTGACCTTACTAGCGTCGGTACGTTGCAATATTTTCTGCTTCTTTTGTACAGTTTTCATAGATTTATACGTTTTGAAAAGGCGAGCATTTCCGGAAATGAATCTTGAATGTATAAAGCTGGGGGGGTATATTATACACTGAATCATTGAACGGCATACCTTTGCTTCTACTAGTTGACTAGAATGAGTCACCGTGCAACGATTTCCTTTAATTACAAAGCGGTGTTGTATATGTAGTTATCGCGGATATACAGGTAGCAGTACCTGTTTCGCTTAGACTAGTCTTTGTAGGAGGCCAATTTATTTACAAGCACGCTGGAGTCGCGACAGGTCTGACTCGGAGGTAGGCAGGGGCAGGATACCGGACTGGAGGTGGTTCGTGTTTCGATACCGGATACCTAAAAAACAAAAGCAGCATTTTATACATTTATACCTTCACGATCAGATGGACGTATCAATCGCCTATGACTATTTAATTTTCATAAAACATGGAATGTTGAAGTCAATATTTGTTTCATTAACAATAGCAGTTCATTGTTAACACAACTTGATATTAATCTAGGACTAGGGCGGTGATGAATGGAATGAATAGGTCAATTCTGAATTATTAGCAAAGACATTTTGCCTTGGTTCTGATTGTAGAAGACAATTTCTTTCTGGATTAAGTCAAATTGTGGTAATTTTTACCACATTTTCATTATGGTGGTGGCTTCATATTATTGTAGACACCTTTATAACTACTGCTTCCGGTTGTTTCCAGCACTTAGCAACATTCTGTGAATTTACAAATATGTATTCTGTTATTTTTCATCCAGTATAAAAACATGCATCACACTTGATAATGTGATACACTGTTTCAATACTTACAGGTCCTTTTCTGGCTTGTATTAGGCATTCCTGCCTCTTGTGCCAGTTCTGTCTTGAGCATTGTGTTGAGACTGCGCATGCGTCTAAATGTGACACAGTCTGTAGTAGAGGTGGTGCAGTAAAATAATTATTTATAGGATGATTTTTCCATAGTTTATAAATTTTTACTTAAAATGATGGAGCATCTACCACAGACTGTGGCAGACTATTCCATACATCAGTAGATCGGTATGTAAATGAACTTTTTCGGATGTTTAATTGGCAATATGCTGGAAGTTGGTTCATCTTTTCCGCATGTGTCCCTAAATATACATTGATAGGCTGTTGCAAACAAATTGAGCATTCCAAAGTAAGAAGGTTAATTGAAAGCCTGTTTATCAATGCCTGTATATTTCTTAGTGTAACGGTCATTAATTTCCAGTGAATTGTAGCAGATTGTTATTATCGTTTGTAGCTGGTTAGATTGGGACATTTGCATAGTAATGCTATCCACTGGTTGTAATCAGTGCAACATTTTACTCAGAATCATATAGGATTCAGAACATATTTAGGTTACAACTCACTAATAAACATCGTTGAATTCGGTAGTATCTACGTTTGTACTTTGAATGAAGTATCTCGCCAGTAATTTTTAGGATATATATTTACTGCCAGTTGGTGTTTACTGTAGGAATATGTTTAGTGCAGTGAGAAATATTGAAATTAGGTGAGTGGTAGATGTAAACAAACATGATTTGTCTTCTGTTATGGTCTGGTCAGACTATCAATTTTTTTTAATTTCCGCTATGTATGATTTAACTGTGGCAATTATCTGAAAGGAAATACATTAGGGTAGAATCCGGTAGATACATATCTGTGCAAGAAATTTATTGATGCGTTATGGATGATGATAACATTAAAAAATACCGTTTTGTGTGGTCACGTGAGTGAACCGAGTAAACGCTCTGAGTTGGCGACTGAGCGTGATTCGTTCCTGTCAATCTTGCATGAATGGTACGCTGTCAACCAGCACAGCAAACACATCTAATTAGAATGGCATTAGAATAACAATTGTGGTCGCAAATGTTAAATCAAGGATTATTTATGCTTGCAAAATGTGCTTCTCCGTTCCTAGCAGCCATGCAAGCTTAGTTTTCAGGAACTGAGTAATTGAAGCTTCGTCTTCGAATTGAGACAAGGGAAGAAAAGGCAAACAGAGTTCTTCCTCACTGCTTAAAATTTAAGTTAATACAATAAAGGAGTACTTATCCATGTAGCTACAAACTAGATCATAGTAAAATACAGTTGCAAAAAATGACCTTAACGTAAATATGATATACTTAATTTTATAAGAGAAATTTATTTTAAGTCAATAATGGTTTTTGTCTGTGACCTGCCCCAAAATACAATTTCATCAATTTAAGCCGAGGATGTAAAAAGCCGGAAAATAGTCGGAAACAAATAAAAATCATAATTTCTAATCAAGCCACGGAGATGAATTTTGTATCACTAATGAGAATAAATAGTTCTATATGATTACGATAGAATCCAGCATGAAGATCACATTTGAAAAATCAGTTTGGTGTATGTAGTAACACCTGTCCAATATGTATAGGGGTAGAAATAACTCCACAATTATTGTCTACGGGCCTACTTAGTTGGGAAATCTGGTAGTCCTCGGATATATCTATCCCAGATTTAAGCAAAATAACATGACAACCAAAACATGTTCTGGTAGTCCATCAGACTACTGCTGTCTTCATCTTCGGTAGTCCGACCGAATTTCTGGTAGTCCAAGGCTACCAGACGGCCAGTATTTCGACCCCTGATGCACATTGCCAGGATTTAACATTTTGTACAAGTAGTAGGTATTGCAGACTAATCACTGGGAACTTGCAAGTTGCAGGATGAATCAACTACCACCAGCGAAGATGGAGGTGAGTGACATGCCCCAGATGGACAACAAGCAGCAGACCATGATGTGGCAGCAGCAGAACCAGTACATCGGTGACTCTGGCATCCACTCCGGCGCCACCACACAGGCGCCCTCTGTGAGCAGCAAGCAGGGCATCGACGACATGGAGACGGACATCGACACGTCTCGCATGATGTTCGAATTCGACCAAGGCTTTAGCCAGGGATTTACCCAGGAGCAGGTTGAAGGTAAACAACAAATTTATTGGATGTGCTCATATTTGATTTTATTGCATGTATAGATTATGTGGCCAAAGTTTATTGATAGATATGAGCTACACAAGGTGGTAGTACATAACTGAATGTAGCATTGTGGACATAGGTTCTTTGAATGTGAACAGAGATGTTACGTATGAGAGAAGCAGCTATTACTACATAATATTACATATCTTGTTTTATAATTATTTAATACAGATAAATATTTGAATATCTATCTCTTATGACTTATAAATGTAGTGAACATTTGTTGACTGCAATATTTGGACACAGCATAAATTGTTTTTGACTAAGAAAGAAAGGAATGTAACATGAGAATTTTCAGACTTCGAAGGCAACCCCTACCTAATGGTGACAATCCTGTTGTCATTTCAAAAATGTATTACATTGACTGCGCGTGTCATTTGAGGTGTTGCCCTCACTGAGGTCTGACTGTGACCTCACACTGTGTTGCCCTCACTGAGGTCTGACTGTGACCTCACACACTGTGTTGCCCTCACTGAGGTCTGACTGTGACCTCACACACTGTGTTGCCCTCACTGAGGTCTGACTGTGACCTCACACACTGTGTTGCCCTCACTGAGGTCTGACTGTGACCTCACACACTGTGTTGCCCTCACTGAGGTCTGATTGACCTCACACACTGCTGGCTCTTGTAGAGATGAACCAGCAGCTGAGTCAGACTCGCTCCCAGCGTGTGCGTGCGGCCATGTTCCCTGAGACACTGGAGGAAGGCATCCAGATCCCTTCCACCCAGATCCACATGGACCAGCCGACGGCCGTACAGAGGCTGGCTGAGCCGTCTCAGATGCTGAAGCACGCTGTCGTCAATCTCATCAACTACCAGGTAGGTGTTGTTGATGATGTATATATGCTACTTGTCAGGGAGCTGTCTTTCTATTACTATTATTACCACATAGGCACATACCGAATATATTGAAACTAGAATGTACACATTATGTATATAATTGTTTTTCACAGATACAGCTAGCAAATAACAAAGTATTTGCGATGAAACAAATATTAACTCAAAATTTTAATATTTCTTTTCGTTAGATCGTTCTTTGTAATGAAATGTAATTCAAATGTTTACAGGTAAAATGTTACATTTGGTATAGATTTGGGTTAGTTTTATGTACCTGTTTCTGTCGTGCCAGGATGATGCTGACCTGGCAACCCGAGCTATCCCCGAGCTGACCAAGCTACTCAACGACGAGGACCAGGTTGTGGTCAGTCAGGCTGCCATGATGGTCCACCAGCTGTCCAAGAAGGAGGCTAGCCGTCACGCCATCATGAACTCGCCACAGATGATCGCCGCCCTGGTGAGAGCGATGAGCAACACCAATGACGTAGAGACGACTCGCTGTGCGGCCGGGACACTGCACAACTTGTCACATCACCGCCAGGGGTTGCTCGCCATCTTCAAGTCCGGCGGCATTCCCGCACTCGTCAAACTCCTTAGGTTTGTTTCTTCTTATGGGTCCATTCACAAGCGTATTGACTTTCTCGTACCTTTGGGCTTGGTTTCCAGGAATTACAAACCCAACCCAACATTTTTGTATAGTTTATTGTGTGACAGAATGCAGGCTAATAAATTTTGCAGTGGTTTTATAGAGGATTAATAGTTTTGGGTCTGACTATGTGTGTCGAGAGCTAGGTATAAAGACAGTCTGACTGGATGAAAACATGTTGATTGGGTAGAGATGTTGATTGGTTGATATATATGCACATTGAATAGCAGGTGTGAGTAACTGATTTTGTAATTACGAAGGATTGGTTGCAAGAAGTACGGCTGCTGTGTTTCAGCTCGCCCATTGAGTCGGTGCTGTTCTACGCCGTCACGACTCTGCACAACCTGCTGCTGCACCAGGAGGGCTCCAAGATGGCCGTGCGCCTGGCGGGGGGCCTCCAGAAGATGGTGGCCCTCCTGCAGCGCAACAACGTCAAGTTCCTCGCCATCACCACCGACTGTCTGCAGATCCTCGCCTACGGCAACCAGGAGAGCAAGGTAAGTGGAGTTGGCACCAGTTTAGAAACATGTTGAAGATTGCCTTTTATCTAGAAGAAATTACAATATTGTATCCAGATCTCCATAATGGTTAACATAAGACATATATAGGAAAATAAGACACATGTTACTATATAAATACATAAATTAATTACATTAGTTTCAAAGTTAAAATAATGAATTATAATGCAAAATATAATTTAATACATAAAATAAATTTATTCAGTTGTAAAACATATATATATATATATATATATATATATATATATATATATATATATGACTAGTAAATAAAAACTGAATAAATTACAGTAAAATGCTACCATAAATTTAAATAGTGTAAGCAGAAATAAAAAGGTGCGTCTTTAGAGATGTCTTAACAGACAAAAGACAAGTTTTAGAAGTGAGGTCATCAGCAGAGCATTCCATACTGCTGCGGCAGTGTTAACAAATGTACACTCGCCAGCATTAGTTCATGATCTATGAACCACATGATTATTACATTGGGATATTTCACGTACATTTTGTTGTATTGCTGCTCTGTGACAATCCTGGTCTGACTGTGTTTGTGTTGTGTAGTTGATCATCTGTGACATGTTACAATCCTGGTCTGACTGTGTTTGTCTTGTCTTGTGTAGTTGATCATCCTGGCGAGTGGAGGGCCGGGAGAGTTGGTGCGCATCATGCGTTCCTACACCTACGAGAAGCTGCTGTGGACAACTTCACGCGTCCTCAAAGTGCTCTCTGTCTGCTCCAGCAACAAACCAGCCATTGTCGAAGCAGGTCAGTGATGGGGCAGTCTTCACTTCATGGGTGTCACTTCTGTGTATTCAGTAGTTGTCTTTTGACAAACCATCTCGCATGCAATGCCAATTCACAAATTTTGCATTCTATCTTCGAAGTTGTCTTTATGAGTTGTACAATAACTCTCTTATGTAAACATATAATATTTTAAGCAATTTTGTAATTATAAGAATGTGTGTATTTATTTGTGAGAACGTAAATGTTTTGCTATATTTATATTTAAATGTTTTTATTGTTTGTGTGCTTCATGTATTATAATATGAAATCTATCCAAGTGATGCTGTCAGAGTTTTATAAATACAGTTCTCACCTCGTTATAGCGGTGTTGTCACAGTGTGTTTTGTGATGTTGTATGGGGCATGTCTGCTCTCACAGTGTGTTTTGTGATGTTGTAGGGGGCATGTCTGCTCTCACAGTGTGTTTTGTGATGTTGTAGGGGGCATGTCTGCTCTCACAGTGTGTTTTGTGATGTTGTAGGGGGCATGTCTGCTCTCACAGTGTGTTTTGTGATGTTGTAGGGGGCATGTCTGCTCTCACAGTGTGTTTTGTGATGTTGTAGGGGGCATGCCTGCTCTCGCCATGCACCTTGGTCACCAGAGCCAGCGGCTGGTCCAGAACTGTCTGTGGACCCTGCGCAACTTGTCAGACGCCGCCACAAAGGCTGTAAGTGGGCCACACAGGATGGGTGTTGATAATTGATAACATACATTTGTAGTTTAATGAGAACAAATTTTATATGTAATATATATATATTTAAAAAAATGGTCTGTTCTGACTAAGCTAAATTAGACATTGGAAAGAAGGCTGTGGTTCTGAGTTTAATATTGAAATGTGTACTTCCAAAACTGACAATTATTGGATTCCTTGACACTAACCATCACCAAGTTATAAAAAACTCCTGTTTAATATTTTTCAGTTCTGGTGTAGGATACTTATTGTGCCCAGCAAATGTTTAACTCTGGCAGGTATCACTGAATGGTGACAGAGCAATTACACGATTGTTGTTACATGCGGGTGACGTCCAGCCTGTGACCAGGTGTACTGACTGTGTGACAGGTGTACTGACTGTGTTCTGTGTGACAGGTGTCCTGACTGTGTTCTGTTGACAGGTGTACTGACTGTGTTCTGTGTGACAGGTGTCCTGACTGTGTTCTGTGTGACAGGTGTACTGACTGTGTTCTGTGTGACAGGTGTCCTGACTGTGTTCTGTGTGACAGGTGTCCTGACTGTGTTCTGTGTGACAGGTGTACTGACTGTGTTCTGTGTGACAGGTGTACTGACTGTGTTCTGTGTGACAGGTGTACTGACTGTGTTCTGTGTGACAGGTGTCCTGACTGTGTTCTGTGTGACAGGTGTACTGACTGTGTTCTGTGTGACAGGTGTACTGTGTTCTGTGTGACAGGTGTCCTGACTGTGTTCTGTATAACAGGTGTACTGACTGTGTTCTGTGTGACAGGTGTACTGTGTTCTGTGTGACAGGTGTCCTGACTGTGTTCTGTATAACAGGTGTCCTGACTGTGTTCTGTTGACAGGTGTACTGACTGTGTTCTGTGTGACAGGTGTACTGAATGTGTTCTGTGTGACAGGTGTCCTGACTGTGTTCTGTGTGACAGGTGTCCTGACTGTGTTCTGTGTGACAGGTGTCCTGACTGTGTTCTGTGTAACAGGTGTACTGACTGTGTTCTGTGTGACAGGTGTACTGACTGTGTTCTGTTGACAGGTGTACTGACTGTGTTCTGTGTGACAGGTGTACTGACTGTGTTTTGTGTGACAGGTGTCCTGACTGTGTTCTGTTGACAGGTGTACTGACTGTGTTCTGTTGACAGGTGTACTGACTGTGTTCTGTGTGACAGGTGTACTGACTGTGTTCTGTTGACAGGAGACCATCGTAGGCCTCCTCCAGATGTTGGTCCAGCTGCTCGTGTCCAACGACATCAACATCGTGACGTGTGCCGCCGGCATCCTCTCTAACCTGACGTGCAACAACCAGGGCAACAAGGTGATGGTGTGCCAGGTGGGCGGCATCGAGGCACTGGTGCGCACCATCCTGCAGGCCGGGGACCGCGAGGACATCACAGAGCCCGCGGTGAGAAAAGTCTTCTAGTACTAGCAGCTATCTGTTGTGTCACAAGAAATTAGTTCATCAGGTGTTCTCTCTGTCACACTCGTGGTTGTGATACTGGTAGTGAATCAGTGATGTGTGCGTTTTAGAGAGAGAGCGGGTGGTGATTTAAAGTTACTTTTTGAACTTTAGAGTACACACGTACTAAATGCATCACTTCCACCTCAGGGCTTTACCCGGGATAAATGTTTGCCAGACACACTTTTTCGGTGTACACATGTATGTTAACTCATCTACTCACACAAGCCAGTTGAGATGTGACACCTGTTTTCAAGGAGTAACTGACAATAACTATCATTTTGAATGATTTTTTACCCGTCTGCCACCCTTCCACTGATATTTCTACCTGTCCAAAACGGCTATTACCCATCCAAATGATGGGTGAATGGATCTTTTTTGTGTTACAATAAAAAAAATGTTATTATTACATCTGTTATTATTGCTGTCTGACAGGTGTGTGCCCTGCGCCATCTCACCAGTCGCCACCCAGAGGCAGAGATGGCCCAGAATGCTGTGCGCCTTCACTACGGACTGCCCGTGCTTGTGAAGTTGCTCAACCCTCCCAGCAGGTGGCCGCTCATCAAAGCCGTCATTGGACTGATCCGCAACCTGGCGCTGTGTCCAGCGAACCATGCCCCTCTGAGAGAGCACGGAGCCATCCCTCGCATCGTACAGCTGCTGATCCGCGCCCACCAGGACACTCAGAGGGTGAGTAATCATGAGAACATTTATATAGCACCATAAAGCTAGATAAAATCCACTTGGAGGCGCTGTACATGAATATGACATTTTGTAAACATTTGTGTAAAAACATGTACAAGGTAATAGATAGGTAAAATCAAAATAAATAATTAATAAAAATGAAATAAACTGACAGGTGTCTACACTCCACTCCAAGTAGGGTTAATGACAGGCGGACTGGGTCATGTAAGGTCTAGTTCATTCTTTATAATAATCTGTCATTATAGTGTCTGGTTTATGCACATGCCGTTGCACCTAGCTCTCTATGGTGTGCTTTAGTTATGACTACAGACCAGTCAACTATGTCCTCCCTTCATTTCAATTTGTTTCTTGCAATAAATATATCTAGTTTATGATTGTATAAGTGAAATTGTAAGCTTAAGAATTCTGACAACATTGATTCATATAGTTGATGGATTTGTGAATTAAGTGTGCTTCTCCAGTTTTTGCATGTAGTGTTTTATATGGGACTTGCAGAGGGCATCAGTCGGTACCAATGGCAACCAGCAGGGGGCGTACGTGGATGGGGTGCGAATGGAGGAGATTGTCGAGGGCACAGTTGGTGCCCTGCACATCCTGGCCCGGGAGGCCCACAACCGCGCCGTCATCCGCAGTCTCAACTGTATCCCACTCTTTGTCCAGGTCGGTACACTCTGTCCACTCCACGTCTGTACACTCTTTGTCCACTCCATGTGTGTACACTCTTTGTCCACTCCACATTTTGTCCACGTCTGTACACTCTTTGTCCAAGTCTGTACACTCTTTATCCACTCCACGTCTGTACACTCTTTATCCACTCCACGTCTGTACACTCTTTGTCCACGTCTGTACACTCTTTGTCCACGTCTGTACACTCTTTGTCCAAGTCTGTACACTCTTTGTCCAAGTCTGTACACTCTTTGTCCAAGTCTGTACACTCTTTGTCCACGTCTGTACACTCTTTATCCATGTCTGTACACTCTTTATCCACGTCTGTACACTCTTTGTCCAAGTCTGTACACTCTTTGTCCAAGTCTGTACACTCTTTGTCCAAGTCTGTACACTCTTTGTCCACGTCTGTACACTCTTTATCCAAGTCTGTACACTCTTTATCCACGTCTGTACACTCTTTATCCACGTCTGTACACTCTTTATCCACGTCTGTTCACTCTTTGTCCACGTCTGTACACTGTTTGTTTATGATTGTTCAAAGTAACAAACAATTTATTGTTGGGTTATATTATAAAAATAAATGTCCATAATGCATTGAAATCTTACAACTACTTCTGCTATCCATTAAAAAAAATTCTTGTGCAATAAAATACTTTTTTGTGGTGAAAGTTCTATTGTAATAAAACCCTATGTAAGTGGATTTCTTGCAGTAATGAGAACTTGTGAACATTTCTCAAACTTTACCTTGTTTAGTTGTTACTAATAACAAATGTCAGAAATATGCAGTGATGCAATGGTAGGATGTGGTTGAGCTGACCGCTGGTGTTGAGCTGACCACTGGTGATGAGCTGACCGCTGTGGTTGAGCTGACCGCTGGTGTTGAGCTGACCGCTGGTGTTGGGCTGACCGTTGGTGTTGAGCTGATCGCTGGTGTTGAGTTGACCGCTGGTGTTGAGCTGACTGCTGTGGTTGAGCTGACCACTGGTGTTGAGTTGACCGCTGGTGTTGAGCTGACCGCTGGTGTTGGGCTGACCGCTGGTGTTGTGTCCACAGTTGCTGTACTCGCCCATTGAGAACATCCAGCGTGTGGCGGCCGGCGTACTCTGTGAACTCGCGGCAGACAAAGAGGGCGCGGAGGTCATTGAGCAAGAGGGCGCCACCGCTCCACTCACGGAACTACTTCACTCGCGCAATGAGGGCGTTGGTAAGTTACAGTTTGATGAACTTGTTATAATTTATGTCATTATATAACATAAAAAACATAAATTTATTGTTTGAAAAAAAATCAGACATACTATACGTTTTACCTGCAGACTGGCATTATCAACATAGTCAGTCAGGACAGGTAACTGAGGTAATTGTTATTTAAGTTTGTTAACTGCAGTAACCTGTTAGCCACAGTCATATACAGTTGTGTTGTTTTGCAGCTACATAACTTATGTTCACCAATATCCTGTTTCCAGCCACATATGCCGCAGCGGTTCTCTTCCGCATGAGTGAAGACAAACCCCAGGACTACAAGAAGAGACTCTCTGTGGAGTTGACCAGCTCCTTGTTCCGTGGGGAGCAGATTGCCTGGGGAGAGGTCAGTCCTTTGTTTGTACCTGGGGAGGGTAATTAATAATTAAGTCAACAAGATGGGCAGTACCATTCCTTGTACTTGTTGACAGGACATTCCATCAGATGAGTGAGACTATTGACAGGACATTCTGATAATTGATATATAATCACAGTCGGTGCTGAATACGATTGGTCTGTGCTCTTGGTGACAAGCGTCTTACTAGTGCGTCTCTTTCCACTTGTAGCCGCCCAGTCTGGATGAGATGGGTGGAGGCATGATGACAGGGGGTGCCTACCCCCAGGACCCCCATGATGGCATGGGAGGCTACCCCCAGCACGGCAGTCAGGGCAGCATGCACGGGGGCAGTCACCAGGACCTCAACAGACACGGTGAGTGACAGCGGTAGTTATCAACACTTGTGTAGCTCAGATATGGGGTTTGAATGCAAATATCCAGGAACTTGAATAGTGTAAATTGAAATATAAGAGAAGAAAATTATAGAGTAGTTAAGAGATAAAAATAATAGCATGAAAAGAACACCATAACCGTTAAGTGAGTCTGCTCTGTATTTATGGCCTAATAACAACAATCTTAGTTATAACTGCTGCACACCTGGGAAATGCAACTGCTGTCTCTCTGCAGGAGGTTACGACGCACACGTTCCAGTCGACTACTCGGGTCTCGACGGCATGGGAGAACTGGCCCCCAATGGCGAACTCAACTTCCAGAACCTCGACGGACCTGCAATGATGCCCCCTGGTGGCCAACAGCAGCCACCACCACCGCAGGACCAGAGTCAGATGGCCGCGTGGTTCGACACCGACCTGTGAGACATCACATGACAGAGAGCAGGAACTGAGAGACGGAAGCTGTCGTTAATCTCGCCTGGTTCGACCAGCCAGATGTGTTTTAAACAAATCTAGTAGTGAGATGAAACGTACGTTGCATGTTGTTGTGTAGCAAAACGCCCATTACCTGTGGAGAAACTGCACGCAAACGATGGCACAAATTTATGGAAAACTTATATAATAAAATTGTGTGAGATCCACAGAGGAAAGTGTGAGGTTACAGTGGTTGGAGACATTGCATCTTTGGGTTAGTGAGACTGGTGTATTTAGAGTTCAGTGCATTTTATTTAGATTTTTTCACAGAGAGAATGTCGTATTTATACAAGGTCACAGCGATGGTGTTGCGGAATGGTTATTTTAAAATGAACTGTACGAATATACACGTTGCATTCAATGCTTATCGGTGTGTGAAACTGTGGCTTGTCCGCGCATATGGTGGCTTTTATTCTATGTGCCAGGCACCGTCCTATGTTGTAAAGTGCCGCGGAATATGTTTGCAAACAGGCATGATAATTAACAACACACCAACATAGCATGTTTATGTAGAAGTCGTAATTGCAGCACCAAATTGTGACACCCACAAATATTGTTCATGCATGCACGCGGATGCATCTTAGTGAAACGAAAGCAAGTAGTTGTCTGGATATAACATCGTAATTACAAGAATAAAATGGTGGAACAAGCTTATGTCCATTAAAAATGGATGATTACAAATAAGGTTGACAGATTGCAGTTTAGCTAGTGCGATGTTTTACATCTTCACTGCAGTGTCTCCTGTGCACAGTTCGTATTGTCTCTATATTAACGTATACATTTTACATTAATCATATTTATAACGTGTGGATACCTTTTTGCAGTATTTTTGAAATTTTCAATACTTCTTTGGGTGTTAAAATTGGCCCACAATCATCATTCATGCTAGGGATAAAGTTCAATATTCAGAGGTACTGGAGACTAAATATGACGACTGATGAACAGGAGACAGTGTGGTAGAGATGGGTGTTCTTGCGACAGTGGATACATCGTAGCTGGAGGGCTTTGTAAGGCTTGTTGTGTTCCGCGTAGACGTGTGATGTAGGTGTTCACTGGCTTCTCATGTCCTTCCATCGTAGATTTAACATTATCTTGCCTAGTGTGACTTGATGTCGATGATGCATTTACTCTGACAGTTTTATGTAGTTTTAAATGATGTAGAATCGTACTGCAATATTTTGTTGTGACAGCTGCGTGAATGACAAAGTACACAAATATTCTGTTGAACAGGCATCTCATATATGAAATACATACATGTCTATCTCGTACTGTGCAGTTTTATAAATGTAAGTAGTATCTTTTTATAATAAAATGTCTGGTAAGACTAGTGTCCTTGTTCTGAGCTTGAACGATAGACAGCAAAACAAAGAGGTCAGTTTCAGATAATTATTATCACATCCAAATACTGCAATGGATAGGTTAGCCCCCAATAGTAATACACTCACGTACTTTAGCTTGGTTTTAACACCAGTAGATTACAAGCTAATTTGCCATGTTAATGAAAGAAGTTAAATCTGCAGACTTCTTCACATTGGGGGGAGCTTAACCGGAGTATCGGTGCCATTCCGCCCCAAGTGTCGGTGCCATTCCACGTGTGTCAGGCTCCCTCGGGTCATGACATCAGAAAACACCCTGGATGTGCTGGTTTTTATCACATACATTTGGCACACCTTTCCCTGTGTGTTGAAGGCTACTCCAATGCTTGAAAGGTGCAATGTTAAATACAAGGAGCAAACGCTTTGAGAAACAATTTGAATAAGCCAACTGGGCAAGTTCTGAAAGGATGTGTTACACAGACACACCTGTGTGTCAGGAGGCAGAACACCAGATGCAGCCAGTACATGGGGAAAAGAGGGTGGCCAGAAAAAGGGGTTGGGGTGACTGATAAGTGGGATGAGATGAAAAGCCAAACTTGCAAACAATTGAGGCAGGACACCCCATAGATGGAAGGACTGTACGAGGGACATGAGACAGTTGTGTGAAGATCAAAGACAGAGAGAAAGGGTTGTTGACAGGAAGTTATGGAGAGACTATTACACCAGACATCAGCCCTTTTAATATTGCCACTAAGAACATTCTGGTGATGGGTGATCATTAGTAACACAAACACACAACAACCATATACTGTGAATAAGTTTAATTACATTTAACCTGCGTATCAATAACAACTTGGCAATACAATAACATCACATGTTCCATCTCTTGCAGAGATTTGCAGACCGACGATTTTGGAAATTTAAACAACAATGAATTCTGCATGTCGCTGGATTTTCATAAGCTCACCAACGACCCATTTCACATTTGCGTAGAGATCATTAGCTATGGCATATGTTACTTCAGCTATACTATGTCATGGCTTCAGTATGTTCGCATGAAACAACCACACACAGTTTCAGGCCACAGACAGACATTGCATCAATTTCAAAAAAAATTAAACGCAGCAGTTGAAACCAACAATTTAAAACTGTTAGTTGAAAAAGTACTAGCAAAATCTCCACAATTCAAACGAATGTCAAACTACCAACGTGCTGGTACTGACTACTGACAAACAAGAAAAACAAACCCACACACATTCACTCACGATTCACACAAGACATAAAATGTAGCAATTTACGGATATTATATTCTTTCAACATTTACATATTTTCATTGCATAGTACTACTGCCATACAGCCTCCGTGTAGCATACATGTTCACATCAATGTTCATATTAGTTCACTGTATCCCTGTTTTTAGTAGTAGCTATTGTTTGGCATCTAGTGAGGACAGGCAGACATTGACACACTGTACAACAAAAGGATAAAGTGGCAACTATTGCGTGGATCACATTAGGGGCTGTTGAGAATTATCAACATTCACCCACTTCAACAAAGCACATACAGGGGTGACATGCAAAACCATAGTGATTATAAATAAATATTTGTAAACATTGATTGTTACTATGTCTGATGCATGTATCATGTCTTAACATAAACATAAGTGTGGTTTTCAAATTACGTTTAAAAAGGGAGGATATGAGTTGAGAATAAATTGGCGATGGATGGAGAGATAAATGTTGACAACAGTTAACAACCCCTTACTAACATACAGGACATTCACATATTTTTCATAATGTATGGATTTCCCATACACACTGTAAAGAATAGGAAACTACTGTAAAGAATAGGAAACCACTGTGGCCGCCTCAAACTGCACTTCAACTGTACTGCAAGAATGTAAAACAGAATTTCAAGTACAACTATGAATTTCAACAAGGAAAATATACTTCTGCATTCATAAGATTACTAATAATATCAATGATGATTAAGGACCATTAGGTTCAGATCTTGTGCAGGACTGATAAGAATTGATTCTATGACGTCACTGACTATTTCCTTTTGTTGTCTGACAACGAACTCTGGCGGTGAACGTGTGTCGGTGGCAGGTGTAACTCTTTGACAACCGTCTTTGTGCTGATAACAAACCAGTGACAAACCTAACATGGACTCCATCATAGCTCATCATGACTCGCCTACAAACAGAGGAAACAGAAACACTCCATCAGACAGGGTATTTCTTTAATTCTGACTCTGACAATTTACAAAATAATTACTGGAAATAATTCAAATATCCATAATTTGGCAAAACCAGCCTACGTGAGTATTTGAACATTTCTATCATCCTGTTTTATACATGATTAATTTGATGTACAATATTGATGAGATGAACACATCATCATTTAAATCCCATGCATTGCATCAAACAGAATTGAAAAACAAGTATTTTGCAAAATTCAACATGTCATGAGTGTGAGTAAATATATACTAAACAACAAAAGAAATGATTCACCTCAGGTATTGCTGCAACAAAAATAACTTGCCAAATTGTTATTAATAGAATATGATATAAGCCAGCATTTCCTAATCCCAGAGTTGCAACCTAAAATTGGGTTGGCAAGACATTTTGAGTGGGTCACCAAGTCTTCCCTATGTACACAAACATTACTATAATTTTGAGTTACTTCGCATCAAAATCTTCAAAGTACAAAGACATAGGATCCCCTAAACTTCAGATAACTTCCCAAGAAACATGAGTACTGTACTGTATCACTTTTAATTTGCATTAATAAACAAGTAATCAGCACTGACACTGATATCTGTTCAGCAAACATGTTTGATACAAAACGTAATCATCGGGTATTTACATTACGCCTATTTATTTAATTGTTGTATAATTAATTGGTTAAAAGTTAACTGTTCTGGATCACAATGAAGGTTCTATGAATGAAACTAAGCAAAAAATGGTTGTAGAAAATACTCATGTTTCTTTTTTGATCAGTATGATACTGCTATATAATCATGTTAAATGCACAATACTCACATCATCCAATTGTTTGTGTGGTGCTTTACTCTTGAGGTATTCAATAATGGAAGTGGGATCATGGTCCTCAATCTCTTCTCCATACAAATCGTCCTGTAACAGAAGGCACTGTCAACCCCTGCCATATTGTAACAGAAGGCACTGTCAACCCCTGCCATATTGTAACAGAAGGCACTGTCAACCCCTGCCATATTGTAACAGAAGGCACTGTCAACCCCTGCCTTATTGTAACAGAAGGCACTGTCAACCCCTGTCTTATTGTAACAGAAGGCACTGTCAACCCCTGCCTTATTGTAACAGAAGGTAATGTCAACCCCTGCCTTATTGTAACAGAAGGCACTGTCAACCCCTGCCCTATTGTAACAGAAGGTAATGTCAACCCCTGCCTTATTGTAACAGAAGGCACTGTCAACCCCTGCCTTATTGTAACAGAAGGTAATGTCAACCCCTGCCTTATTGTAACAGAAGGTAATGTCAACCCCTGCCTTATTGTAACATAAGACACTGTCAACCCCTGCCTTATTATAACAGAAGGCACTGTCAACCCCTGCCTTATCGTAGCAGAAGGTAATGTCAACACCTGCCTTATTGTAACAGAAGGCACTGTCAACCCCAGCCTTATTGTAACAGAAGGCACTGTCAACCCCTGCCTTATTGTAACAGAAGGCACTGTCAACCCCTGCCTTATTGTAACAGAAGGTAATGTCAACCCCTGCCTTATTGTAACAGAAGGCACTGTCAATCCCTGCCTTATTGTAACAGAAGGTAATGTCAACCTCTGCCTTATTGTAACAGAAGCCTTATGTTTAATGTAACAATCATAAAACACTCTGCAAAATAAGAGACATGCTATTATCTTTATTTTATGCAACTTTGCATTCTATCAAAAACAGTGTTAGACAGTGTAGAAGGAAATGTGATCACGGTGTTTCTGGAATATCTTCAGAGTGATAATTTTTCTATTAGTTGAAATATTATTGTGGAGTGAAATGTAGAAATTTAACACCGATCAAACAATTTCACCATTCTGGATAACAGAACTTGCCACGATACTTCTAAAAATCTTCAATCTGCATACACAACATTAACATACTGCTTGGACACAACATTAACATACTGCTTGGACACAATATTAACATACTGCTTGGACACAACATTAACATACTGCTTGGACACAACATTAACATAATGCTTGGACACAACATTAACATAATGCTTGGACACAACATTAACATAATGCTTGGACACAACATTAACATACTGCTTGGACACAACATTAACATACTGCTTGGACACAACATTAACATAATGCTTGGACACAACATTAACATACTGCTTGGACACAACATTAACATACTGCTTGGACACAACATTAACATAATGCTTGGACACAACATTAACATACTGCTTGGACACAGCACCTGACATCAATAAAGAGGTATTTGGTGAAATGTTACTACATTTATACTTGAAACTGTCATACAACAGGTAGCAACATGTCACAAGCCGTCATGCAGGACAGTGACATTTAATGTACAATTAATTAGTTTATTTCTGATATTTATTTTGTTAATTTATTTATCATTTTTGCATTACAGAGTGCAGGATAGTGAAATGTCACCTTTTAACTAGATTCTTATTCTAGAAAACAAGTATATTCTGTCATCTCACCTCTGATTCACCGCTGTAGAACCGCAGTGATGGGTAGGAACCAACTCCTGCCTGCTGACACAGCCAGTCGTGTTCATCACAGTTCACTGTGCCAGCCTTCACATGACCCTTGAGTGCCTGCACAGATACCTCATCATGACACAGATACCTCATCATGACACAGATACCTCATCATGACACAGATACCTCATCATGACACAGATACCTCATCATGACACAGATACCTCATCATGACAGATACCTCATCATGACAGATACCCCATCATGACAGATATCCCATCATGACAGATACCTCATCATGACACAGATACCTCATCAGGACAGATACCTCACCATGACACAGATACTTCACCATGACAGATACCTCATCAGGACAGATACCTCACCATGACACAGATACTTCACCATGACAGATACCTCATCATGACGGATACCTCATCATGACACAGATACCTCATCATGACAGCGATACCTCATCATGACAGATACCTCGTCATGACACAGATATCTCATCATGACACAGATACATTATCATGACAGATACCTCATCATGACCCAGATACCTCACCATGAAAGATACCTCATTGTGACACAGATACCCCATCATGACACAGATACCTCACCATGACACAGATACCTCACCATGACACAGATACCTCACCATGACACAGATACCTCATTGTGACACAGATACCTCACCGTGACACAGATACCTCGTCATGACACAGATACCTCACCATGACACAGATACATTATCATGACAGATACCTCATCATGACCCAGATACCTCACCATGAAAGATACCTCATTGTGACACAGATACCCCATCATGACACAGATACCTCACCATGACACAGATACCTCACCATGACACAGATACCTCACCATGACACAGATACCTCACCATGACACAGATACCTCATCTTGACACAGATACCTCATCATGACACAGATACCTCATCATGACACATATACCTCACCATGACACAGATACCTCACCATGACACATATACCTCATTGTGACACAGATACCTCACCGTGACACAGATACCTCGTCATGACACAGATACCTCACCATGACAGATACCTCATCATGACCCAGATATCTCACCATGAAAGATACCTCATTGTGACACAGATACCTCACCGTGACACAGATACCTCGTCATGACACAGATACCTCACCATGACACAGATACCTCATCATGACCCAGATATCTCACCATGAAAGATACCTCATTGTGACACAGATACCTCATCATGACACAGATACCTCATCATGACACAGATACCTCGTCATGACACAGATACCTCGTCATGAGAGATATCTCATCATGACAGTTACATAGTACACACCAAGACATACATATTAATATGACAATATTTTTATGAATACACATATCACAACAACAACATACACACACCACACACACCAAACACATACCACAGACTGCTGACATCAATAACGAGGTATTGCTAATGGATATCGTTATGCCTTGCTGCAAATGGATATCGATATGATATATCACAGATGGATATTACTGACAAACTACTGCCAGAAATTCGAGTAGCTGAAAAAACATTAACTAAACATTTAAAGCTCATTTCCATGTAGTAATATTTTATTAATGCCAATAAAATCAGGTTCGACGTAATAATATACGTTCAATTAACTACTCCTGTTTACTGCACACACAAGTACCGTAGCAATTCTTTCAAATTCTGGCGCGAACTCCTGGCAGTGTCCACACCAGGGAGCAAAGAAGTCGACAATCCACGGCTTCCCAGTGTGAAGTATCATCGTCTGGAAGGTCTCCCATGTCAGCTTTGTGGTGTGACTCGGCAGGAACTCAAATGTCCATGCTCGAATTGATGGCGCATTACGGAACCAGTTGTTGTAGACACTACGGATAAGACACAACGATGTCACTACAACAGTTGTAGACACTACAGATAAGACACAACGATGTCACTACAACAGTTGTTGTAGACACTACGGATAAGACATAACGATGTCACTACAACAGTTGTTGTAGACACTACGGATAAGACACAACGATGTCACTACAACAGTTGTTGTAGACACTATGGGTAAGACACAACGATGTCACTGCAAGAGTTGTTGTAGACACTACGGATAAGACACAACGATGTCACTACAATAGTTTGTCTGACACAGGCTCCTAACACTCTGCTTACAAACTGAGCTAGCTAAATCAAGTTATAATTAAATCAATAGTTATTGGTAACTAGCCATAATTTGTTTTTCTCTAATTCAACTCAAACGTTTTCAAGATTGAAAAAATATGCTTTGTCTAATATATTTCTGATCAAAATGGACATAAATGAATAAATCATTAATACAATGCTAAAAGATGAGAGACCAACTCCATTAAAAATTCTGTGTTTCAAAGAAGCTATTTACAAAACCACTAATATTATGTACATTACAATAATCCATTTAATTGTTACGCATTTTCCAAATGTTGACTGCAGCCTACAACTCCATGCAGTAGGTAGATCCAACTCATCATGAGTCAACATAGTCTTCAATTCTGACATATCTTAAGCTATTTAGTAGAGATTTGTTTAGATTACACATTTTCTGCATATATAAAGAAATTATTTTTAATTTGTCCAATAAAAATGAGATGCCTGATACAGGTAAATAAAATTGGGGGACACAATCACTGGACTCTCAGTGTCACGTTTTATTTTCCATTTGGAATTCATCAATTCGAATGATAGTCTTATTAGATGAAAAACTTACTGGAACTTGTTGGCGTCTCCAGTGGGGTACAGTCGTATGGTGGGGTATGAGCGGACACCCAGTGACTGGCAGAAGGTCTTGTACTTATCACAGTCCACATGGCCCACGTGTACATGGGGCATGTCTTGGAACATCTGCAAATTAGACCCTGGACCGTTTACCTGGCACTATTTGTGAAACTTTCACCAGTTGTTTCCTGTGGAGGTCCATAAAGATAATCCAGTACACAGGGATCTGTATAATTTTACACAACTAACTGTCATAGGATCAATGAGGCAAAACATTACATGCCATTATTCTAATTTCATGTAATGCCACTGTAGACTAAATTGCAATCGTGGAATGTAATTGTTTTTAATATCACCTCAAAGAAAGTAATCTTGTCTATAAGTATGCTCATTGGATGTACAAAGGTTTTACTTTTGCTATTTGATGTCAGAAACAACAAACCGCAGTGTCGTTAAAACACAGGCTCCGCTCAATGGCACTTACCTCACTGATGTCAGCAACATTTGTCGAACTACTTGCGCAGTTACATGCGACTGACAATGTTTCAATGGGCATAGTGACCTAAGTTTGCAATGAATATATTCATATCTAACAAGAGCATTAAGTTTATACATAAACTTAATGCTCTTTTCAAGAAAACAAATTTCATGTCTTTACATGTGGCTTGTGTTTTGAGTTACTTAATGTTTACAATATTCCATAGTGTGGCTGCCTGCTGTAGATAGCACTGATAAGTCACATACCTTAGCCACTTTCCTCCATTCAGGTGCAAGCTGCTTGCACGGCCCACACCACGGAGCAAATAAGTCAACCAGCCAAGTGTCACCGGGCGCCCGCCCTAGCACCATCTCGTCATAGTTGTCACTCGTCAACTGTATCACTGGTGGATTTTGTATATCCTGATGGAAAGTGACAGTAATCAGGCATGTATTAAAAACATTAAACATGTAGCACTGCAAGTTTGTTTTGTTACTTATATCAGGCAATTCCAGAAATCACAACAGAGATATCAAGTATATGACAGATTCGTACACGAATTACAATATATCAAAGTAAAAAACATAAAAAGTAGCATGATTTTAAAACTAATTTCAGCAGCATCATGGAGTAAATGGCCTATTTTCATCAGACATAAATAAACAAATATTTGTCATCTATTTAGTCGCATGTATGTAACTGTGCATGCACACGAGTACAATAAATAATGTGTACACATTTTCATACCATTATATAAATATTTTATATGCAAACTACAATATCTAGTATAGTACAAGTGCATGTCATACCTCAATGAATGTAAGCAGACTATGTACATTGTGGTGGCCGTTGAATTCATGTGGTACTGTCTCATTGTACAGTATCGTAGTCGGGTATGAGTGAATGTTGAACTGCAAAGAACAAGGTAATCACTTACTCGCTGTAGTTCTATTGCATACACAAGTCACAAGGACATAAGAGATGATGATATAACTTTACGACAGAATAGAGGCACAGTTTGACAATACCAAACTATGTTAAAACACCCTAAATGACAAGTGGACAAGGAAGCCTTTGGCGTATTGCCGGTCAAATACCGTAATTAGTATTTACATTTGTGCTATGTTAAAAAACTACGCAGTTAGTGTTAATACAATCCGTAATCTGTTAATTTAGTTATCTGTGAAAAGCACTAACATAACTTCATTTCTTTTGCTCCTTTTATCTGTGTAAGTATAAAAACACTGATAAACTGTACCAGTCGTTGGACTCTGTACATTTGCTATGTTACACGTACCTGCTGACAAAGTTCTTTGTGGACAGTGCAGTCGACGGTGCCAAACTCCACCTTCCCTACCATGTGCCGCGATGCCTTGCGGAAGGTTGGTAGCAATCGCATACACGGCGGACACCACTGTAGAGGAATGTCTGGCGTTATTATACAACGTATACATCACATACAATAGCCACACACACACACACACTACTGTACAAGAATGCTTAGAGATATTATACAATGTATACATCACATACAACAGTCACAAACATAGCATTGTAAAGGAATGTCTGAAATTATTATACAATAAAAATGATAAAAATGACATACACCCCTGACAACAATGTCAGTGAGTTACTGTACTGTATATAACAGACAACATTCACATACATTATTGGCAAGTGTTCTGGAGTTAATATAATATAATATAATATAATATAATATAATATAATATAATATAATATAATATAATATAATATAATATAATATAATATAATATAATATAATATAATATAATATAGACAGTATAGTGTTATTATAAAAAAAATGTTTAGCAATTAGAAACAAAATGATTTACTTACTGGGGCAAAGAAGTCCACAAACCAGGGTTTGCCACTCTGGGTGACAGGATGGGGGAAGTCTTTAGGCCCAAGAACACGGGCTGGAGTTTTATCACTTTCCTTTGCGAAGGCAACAATGTCATGCGCAGTGTGACGCCCTGACAAATCACAACAAGGGCAAATACAAAATGTCACTGACTTGTTGAACCCTGCTGTTCCTCTACCAAATGGTGGCCTAGCAATCATAACTGAACTAATGTTATCGAATATATATTAATGTTCAATGTATTGCCTGCGATGTTTGAAGTACATAACAAGCACAATGTTAACACATACATATGGTAGTTACCAAAATGACAGCAATCAATTCAAATTTTTTGATTAATACTAAGAATTCAATAACTCCACACTTCAGTTATACAGACAGTCACTGATGACAATGGTACATCAGATATGCCAATTGATGTTTTAAGCCTTGAATAAAGCCATTTCCTGTCTTGTAAACAATGTACACTCTTCATACTTCCAATACATGATTAACTTACCATAGTGAATGTCATGACCACCGCCTGGTTTTAACATTGCAAATGTTGGCAGCTTTTGAATGTAAAATTCAGCACATTCTGTTTTCTGCATGCGGCAGTCAACACGACCCACCTGCACAGGACAAATGTAACATCATCAGACACCAGTGTACAGTGTTTCTAAACCATTCAGGTGGGTAATATGCTATCCATGTGAAACAATGCTCTGTGTGTGAGATCTCCAAGTAATATCTCTTCACAACATTATTTAATTGTTTTTTCTATTTCAAAAATTATTTCCTGGCCACTATGTATAGTGAACAATTCCTTGAAACAGAAGCCAACCTAGCAAATAAACAATAGAGAAATATAAATAAAAAGAGACATGGTAGGCATGCTTTTTAATTTTCGTTTCCTTGGTTGTAACCTGTGAACCTTTAATAATACACTGTTCCACTTTTTAAAACTGGCAGTTTACGTTACTAGTTGTTTTTAACAATTATAGCATGCTGTGAAATAAATGTTCTCTGACGACTCGTATCTGTGTGTGCATGCGCGTAACTGTGTGTAGGTTTACATATCGATTATCTTTAATAAATTCCAGATATATATATGACTGTATTACGTAAGTACTTACGTTCATGCCAGAGAGCAAGGCGGGCAACTTGCGCAGTTCCAAGTCATGGACATCAGCATCGACAAAGTGTATGAGCCACGCAGACTCCTTGTTCAACTTCAACTTGTTCCGTGCCGACTGCAACAAGCAGCAAATGGGAATAAATTTACTTCAGGTAAAACCCATAGACCACATTATGTGGCGAGTCTAAATTACAAGTAAATGTGATGATGTTTGATACAAATGCACCATTAAAGTTTATGTTTTTAGTATTGTAACAGGGTCATTATGTGTCAGACGAAGACTTTTCTGGCAAATTTCCATAACACCATCTTAGAATTGGCTGGGTTTTTTTTTATGTAAAAAAATACACAAAAACTAGGTTATCATAAAAATGTCAAATTTTTGTTAGAGATCTTAACTTTTGTCAGATTTGTAACAATTACAATTTTCAAAAGGGCTTATAAAATGTGAATATTTAATACAAGGCTTTGACATTTTTCTGTTTACTAAATGACATGTGGGGAACTCAAATCTTCTACACTTCAAGTGCTATATGAATTGAAGTATAGTTAGGATACATGCAAATTGGGTTTGGTTTAATCTGGCTCACATTTGCAAGGCAAAATGTATATGAAAACATGATATTTAACAGCGACGATTTTTATTTTCAGTTCCCAAAGAGGTCTACCTTGGGAGTAGTTGCTATTCCAAAATAAATCAGGACTCACACTGTTTGTTGGCATTACAAATCTCCAACAAAATGGATAAATATATATGTTGGACCAATACAAACATGGTCATATCTCCAGTTCGACTTCCTACCAATGTATAGTTTTCTTCCCCAAATTAAACTAGTCTTCACATGTATCACATAAAACACACAGCCAGGTCATCAGTGACACTCATCAACACAATTTACTCGAGGCTAGTTTATTTACTGTACAATGTCATGTGACCTGATTTCTCTGTCATTCCCACTCACCAGGAAGTCTCCTCTACTGAGAATGGTGACGTCAGGGAGCTGCTGCAGCACTTTGAAGGCAATCTCCTTCACATCCAGGGTCACAATTTCCTAAATGAAGCAAAACAATATTGTTTGAGGAAACAAAACCACTGGAATTCCACAAAACCCATATAGAGGTTTAATTGACATGTGCAGAATCTAGCCATGTTGGAAACTGATAAGTCTACTGGAATTGTTTATACCAAACCATCTCGTAAAAGGCATAATAAATCAGACTACTTAGAAACACACTATGACTATGATTGTGACTGCTTGACCATACATTCCTCCACATGATAAAAACCCTTGGATTTATTATCCGTGTCCAATGTCCAAGTTCTGTAGCAATGCGTTGCAACAGCACCAGAAACAAAGAACAGTCACACAGCGACAGGGAACTAAACTGACTTGTTATCATTACTGTATCATGTGTATGCCATCAACCTACCATGCCGTTGTCCTTGTCCACCTTTCCTTTGTTGTAGAAGTACGTGCCATGAGCTCGACCCAGATTTTTGCACAGCTTCTTTGCCCTGTCACAATCGACTGAGGCCACATTGATGAGTTCAGTCTGAAAGTACACCGGCAAGAACATGTCAATTTTATGTGTCAACTTCTGACCTAAATCCAACTCTCATATTTGGGACATTTGTGAACAACCAACTCTACTGCAGTAGCACAGTCAAGTAGAAGTCACTCGCTATATACTTTAAAAAAACATATTCTAGTTCACACTTTATCTATATTGTTATCTGGGATAGGCTTGGGCAAGGATTTTTCACTCAAATTAACAATATTTCTGCGTGACCTACACACAGAAGTATATGAAAGACAGAAAAAAAAAATTTCAGGCTAAAGGCCAGGACTCACCAACATGGCTGCGAGCTTGGTGGACGACAACTGCTCAAGACATTCTGTCAACAAACAACAAACAGTGTTGAAACAGCCGCTTAGTGTTGAAAGCATGCCGCAAGGTCAACATCGTGTAACAATACAATTGAATGGCCAACATATTAGAGTGATTAATAAAACTACATGATTTATGATAAATTACTGTTTGTTTGCAATGAAATAAGTATTCTTCCAAGAGTGCTGATGACATGTAGAGTTGCTACTAACCTCCCCCGTCTCCACAGAAGGTGATGAGCCAGGGCAGGGAGGCTCCTTCCTCACTTCGCATGGTCGACTGGAAGTTGGCATCCGTCAACTCTATCACGCTGACGTGAGTCTGCTTTAGTGAATACTTCACCAGTTTCTCGGTTGTTCGCTCTCCAAAGTACTTCTCTCTCTGTTGGTAAATACAGTAATGTAAAAAAAATTCAATATCAAATATGTCAGTATAGTACCGATGCATTCTGACTGACTTTGCAGTATTTTTTTACTAATCAACTAAACAACAAAGATTCCATGTGGCTAAAGGCATTCAAGTTTCAACATTCTGCATCACTTCTATTAATTGGATGAATTTGATCACATAAAATTATTGTAATTTTTATGGGATTAATAACCTTTTCAAAACATGACCCCTGAACTAATCTGGAGAAATTAGTAACTGAACAAGCAATGTGAACAAGAGTTTGCTCTACATTGATATATAGTTGTTGATATATAGAGACATAGTTACCTTTGGGTAGATAACAAGAGACGGGTAAGAGTGAATGTTCTGACGACTACAGAGATGCCAGTCGTCTTCACAGTTGACGGCACCAATACGGATGACACCCTCCAACTCTCGTGCCACCTCGCGCCACTGGAAGACAGACAGATCAACTTATTCAAAACCAATATGAATGACACCCTCCAACTCTCGTGCCACCTCGCGCCACTGGAAGACAGACAGATCAACTTATTCAAAACCAATATGAATGACACCCTCCAACTCTCGTGCCACCTCGCGCCACTGGAAGACAGACAGATCAACTTATTCAAAACCAATATGAATGACACCCTCCAACTCTCGTGCCACCTCGCGCCACTAGAAGACAGACAGATCAACTTATTCAAAACCAATACGAATGACACCCTCCAACTCTCGTGCCACCTCCCGCCACTAGAAGACAGACAGATCAACTTACTCCAACCACAAATGCATTTTGCCTTCAAAACTCATAATAGTCTTGTAAAGACAGTAAAGTATAGGCACAGAAAATAACAATTTAATCATAACTTCAAAACCTTACAACCATTTCTATTTATCACACCTGAATGAATCCTGTATTCATACAAATGATTAACTAAAACAAAACTTACATCCTACAAACATTGGTTAAATTTTAAATAGTTATCTATATGTATACATATATAGCTTATAAACAAAATAGCAAATAACTTCATAAATTTGTCTTATATATATATATTTATATATATATATATATATATTTATATATATTTATATATATTTATATTAATATTTAAAATGAAGAGATTTCAAAATATTGAAACAAGTTAGTTGATGTCAAGGAAATCTGTTTGTGCTGTTGTAGTAGTATTTGCTACTTACTGTTGGTGCCAATTCATGGCAGTGTGAACACTGGGGTGAGTAGAAGTTGATAAACCAAATAGTATCTGTGTTCTCGACAGATTGTTCTGTAAAAAAGGTGACAAAATACATTTTAGTACCAACAACATTTCATGTTTGTTATGTTAGATATTAGTTTCTTCCTAAATTAGTTTATTCATGATTTATTCAGCACATTTCTATCAGTGTTGTATAAAAAAAATGCATGTCAAATCTGTACCTTTAACACACATTTATCTGCTGGCTGCCAGAAACAATCGCCCAAAACATAACAACATATTTTAATCTTGTCTATCATCCTTAGCTTCTTGGCATATCCATCCTGTCGACAATGCCTAATCCTTTGTTTTTTGTGACATTATGCTCAGATTTTCCAAGGATATTGGTGCCAGGGAAGTGAAACTGCAAGTTGCATTCTGACATAATTTCCCCTTTTTAACGCATTTTAGAAAAGTCAATGTACACCAAGACCGATATTTGCTTATTAGTATACTTCCTACCACATGTCTCACTTTGTAGTTGTATGCGTTATTTGATCAAATATAAGTTTGCAACAAACAACGGCTCTGGAGTTTCCCAAAAGTCGATCTATTTTTTACCATCGGAACTCTCCGGTCAACGTCAGTAAACGATGGGGCAAACTAAAAGGCGGTTCCACATATCCACGTTAGTCGCTAGAGGCGCCACTAGGCAACAATACCATAGTTATTTAAATCATCCTCAATTAGCCATTGACCGTAAAGGCGCGTAGCCAGCGATAGTTTGTATGTGGGCAACTGGACATGCCGTAAATATGGAGCGTATCGAGCGGTGGCATCTTTGTGAATGTGGTATGTCGTTTCCGTGCGGTCTGCCAATTGTGATCCGCCTTTTAGTGTGGCCCTAGTGTGGTTTCCTGACAGCGCTTTTCAATGGAATTCCCTTCATCGAGGTCTAAACCAATCAGAGAATTCTAATTGGTGAGGCTCACCGGAACCATTTTTCGTCTTTTGCTGCTTTTTATCTTAAAATGGCATATTATGTGAAAATAAGTTGATAGGTAGTTGAGGAAAACAATATATAGTGTATGGGGAATGCTGGTTTACTGGGAAATTGTATTTTAAACATGGCGGAAGTCAGAATGCAACTTTAAAGCAGTGATACTACACAGAATACAGTGATTTAGACAAGTTACTCACCGAAATCTGAACTGCTGAGTGTGATGATCTCTGGGTCGTCGTCATAGATACCTGGGTCAAACAAAACAAGACATTCTTACAGAAAACTTCACATTTGTAACAGCAGACATGATGCTGCCAGTCAACCACCCACTGTTCATGTCTTGTGGGACAAAAACAAACTAATCACGACTATGATTTATGTAATGTAACATATAGATTGCGATGTGATTCATTGACTGACAGTGGTTGAAAGTATACAGCCAAGGGCATTCCTCTGCATAAAACCTTGAGGTCTGAAGATGTGTGATTGCTTGATTTCTGATGACTACAGACAGTTATTCTGTAGCTTACAACACATCTGACACAGAATTGTACGTTGGAGTGACAGGACAAATATAACAATAAACATAACATGTCACCAGCACAGTATGATTTCTTTGATAAATATCGGGAATCAAATATAAGTAAACCAGTTTCAGTCCTGCCACATTTTTTGGGATGACTGTATTATTGACCAAAAATTCTAAAAGATTCTGTATAAATCTGTAACAGATAACTTGTACACAAATTTGTTGCGCTTACCATAACAACACATGGATACAACATATAAAGCAATTAAACACCCAATATAATTTAATACCAGCATTGTTTAACCATAAAAAGAAAGCTGAATTCGTACTGAAAATGTTGCAACCACACAAAACTAATTAATGGGACATCATGATTCACACACTGCATTAACATAATCGTTACCCATTATAAAATATCAGTTGTCTGCTTAGTAACTGCTTAACTGAATAGAATAATTCTCCAATTTTTTTTTATTTTGCCTATACTATAGATCGACTGTAATCCTAGCCTGGGCAATGCAGGCTATAATTACTAAAATACAAATGTTTTGGACATGCTTCTTTCTATCTGTAATATTATGTTCTGCTGTTGAGACTTGTCAAATATACATGAATTAGATCAAATCTATGTTGGCAACTTGGCATTGTGTTGAATATTTACCAGACGGCACATCGATTAACTACATGTCTTCACATGCACTGAACAATACCTGTCAGGTACAGCATTGTACTCTTATCCAACTTATAACTGGTGTCAACAATAGGTCAAATAGGTCTCCATTGTCCAGGGCACATAATACTTAATTAAATTAAGCCCTGCTATTGTCTTGGCTAACTGAACTGGATTAGCTACCTATTGTTTACCATGCAGGGCACATCACAATGACCAGTTACAGTGTATTTGAGGTTTGAAGTCTGATCGTCTAGACTTTAGAAATTTCAATAGAGGCAGGCACAAAATTTTGCAGCCATGTATTGCTGATAACGTCACTAATAACAACTAAAATAAAATGTTGCCAATTTGGCGAAGAGTTTTTATTTATTTTAGCCAAATAGCTGTTCTACCTATAACGCAACTGGTGATCGGCAGCGTTAACCTAGCAGATTGCACCATTCCCACCCGTTTGAGCCAACTGCTGCATTTTTTAGAATGCACATTTACAATCATGCTACCTTTTGCATGCTACAATAAATTAATCGGTGGCTTAGTTCGTTCTTTGCGAATCGACTTATTTAGTCACTAACAATAAACGATTATTCCATTATACTGCATAGATTTGTGATGCATACAATAGCATAATGTGGTTAAAAAATATTTCTCCATAAATTTAGCTAAAATCCGTATCAAAATGGAGTACGACCGTATCACTTAAAATTTGTTGCGAATCGACTTACTTACAATAAACAATTATTCCATTATACTGTATAGTTTTGTTACGCATACAAGAGCATAATGTGGTTAAAAATAATTTCTCTATAAATTTAGCTAAAATCTGTATCAAAATGGAGTACGACTGTATCACTTAAAAACCCCACAATCTGTATCAGCTATGGGTAACCCGCATCATGTGGCAGGTCTGCAGGTTTCTGACAGACCATGGACACATCTGATATACAGAGATTGCTGTCTATGCAGAGACCCTACCAAAGTCTGTCTGGTAGTAGTTCCAGCTCTGATATCCTCTGCCTGACGGTCCGTCTTCCTTCAGTCCTTCTTCACCATGGGTATCATACTTCTTGCGTAACTCATCATCTTTCAGAACTTCGTAGGCACGGTTTAGTTTCAGGAAATTTGCATGTGCATCAGGATCATCCTGAAGAAACCACAAACAACTGTACACTGTGAAGTATGACAGAATGCACCACATAAGTACTTTAAGTTATACTGGAATGTTTTGCTGACGCAACACCATCAACAGTAAAATAGAATGATGCATACAAAGATGAAGATTCTATGGAATGTACCAGGTAGTTCTTTTGAAGTCTTACTGCTTAGTAAATAGTAACCTAATTACCATACATGAACATTTTATAATCATGGTTTGGAACGCTGATAAGGCTATACATCTTATTATTTTTGCCAAGACCAGAACACGATAAAAAGAGTTATTTGTGCGAAGAATATGGTTCTGTTGTAAAGACTATAGTAGCTACATGTGCATTGTGATTGGACTGTTCAACTAATATGGTTGTCAGCAATCAGCTGGGCGAGTACCTGCTATATCTGGCAAGTACCTCATGTCAACATGTCATTGTTGAGTAACAATGTTGCTTTAACATTAATCTAGGTATATTTTCACACCCCAAAAGATGATTATTCAATTCAATAACTTTATTCCGGAACATTACATCCATATAAAAAAAACTAGTATGACTAATAACTATTATGGTATACTTACCATGTTCTTATCAGGATGTTTTTTGAGAGCAAGTTTCTTGAAGGCGCGACGTATTTCACGTGTTGTGGCGCCTCTCTCCACACCAAGTAGAGCGTAGAAGTCTTCGCCGCACAGGACAAAGCACGCAAACAGACATGTCTGCACCAAGACTGCCCACAAGGCAATGGCCTTCATCTTGCAAAACTCTGATGATGTGATATTTGAACTGAAATGGATAACAAAAGTGTAATATTAATAAAATTACTTACTAGTCATTACATATTAATTGAAGTTATTTGGCTTTCTTGTTCACTTGCCATATATAGGTGTTGCTTTTGCATTACAATCTTGTTCAATCCAGCTGTGAGTGTATTGAAAATAAATTCAACTAAAAAGTTATTACATTATATAAATAATATGCAGTAATAGCCACATTTAGGTAAATATAATGATCATCTGCTGAATTAGAAATCTATATCATAATTGAATCATTAAATTTAAGCAAGTTGCAACCACTAGGTTGCACTAAAATAAATTACACGTACACTTTAAGTATCCTCTGTGGCACATACTTCACTATAAACTACAGACTACCCAGGCTATGCTAGCTATGATTACGAATATGCCGCCTTACCACAGCTGTATTTACATACAATTGTTTGTTTGTTTTACGGAGTGGGTATATGTCCGCATACTGTCGAATAGTCGGATGTGGACAAATGGTGTAGGTTGGTACTCAGGCTATTTGTCTGGATATATTTCTTGTGAGAGTTCAATTCGAATTCATGCAAGGCCTACATAGTTTTATGTGTAACATCAAACAAAAATAATGCATTGTTTTGGTGTTCGTATTATGCCATATTTGTACAAAAAAGTAAATAAAACAAGTCGAACACATGAATCAAAATGTGCTGTATTTTACAATTTAAAAATACTTTCTTAATCTATAGCACTTAGACTATTTGATTCAATTAGTGTAAACATATGGCTTGAAAAGTGAATTTTGGCGAAACACCATGCATGGTTATATTATTGGGTAACATGCATTCGTGAGAAGTTGCATCTAACGATGTTTCATCTGTCTGCTCAGTATAGTTAGGCACTTCAACCAAAAAATTTAAAATCATCATAGGATGTTGGAAATAGGCTCAAATGAAAGGTAATAAGTTACAGATCACATAATTTTAAATTTTATTACGATAGCTTTATTAGATCCAAAGTTATTGCAATTTAAAGACGGAAAAATTGCACAAAATTTGTGTATCTCTTTTAATGGTAAAATGAGCTCATTTTTGTGTTTTCTATTGATAAATATTTGAATAAAAGTGACTTTAAAATGGCATAACTTTGTTATTTATACGACTATTAAAATACTTTTTGCAGTGTTTTGAAATGCATTGAATGGAGTAATAAATTGTCTACATAGTTTTTTTGCACTAATGAATTCAGTTAATTGGTTAATATTAGTTAAGTAGTATACAGTAGTAACAGACCAATACATTCTAATCAAGACCAGCATAGTCCATAAATATGAAGGTATTTATACATATAATGCAGTGTGCACAACCACATTGATATTTTATGAGAATAAATATATGTTAACTAGACATGTAATAATAAATAAATTAATTAGTTAATAGGCGATAATTAGCAGGCCACCTCGACAGACAGAAACCTTTTGGTAAAATACCACAATATCCATGAATATGTTTATATTATATAAACATGAAATCTGTAGAACCACCTTACTATAGAGTTAAGTAATATTAATAATAAACTAATTAATAAATCAATATATAATTAGTAGCCGTGCTTTGTATAGACGTACACATGAATAAAAGGCCGCAATGTCCATAATTATTAAGACATTCCCACATTAATTACAGTAGTAAATACACATTAGCCAGTAATTTCACATTAACACTAACTTAATTAATAATAAGTTAATATTGGTTAATGTTAGCATGCTAACTCGACTAATGGCTAGGTTTTGATGAAAGCCCGCAGTAAATAATTATGAATTAAATATAATTTATGCAATGTTTAGAACCACATGAAACATTACGATCAACCACATGTCATTATAGCATAAATACTAACTTTATTAATAATTAACTAAATAACAAACTCAACAGATCAATACATGTCTATGAAGAACAGTTGTCATACTTCACTTGTTTATGGGTGACCGTGATGTTGCAGGTTGGACAAATGCTGCAGACTCAGTAGTAGCCAGTAATAAATTGTTATCGTTTCACAATAGTCTGCATTTAAACATGAACTTGATGAAGTAATGTTTATAAACTGTTCACAGTGTTTCATCACCGACTCCGACATCTCATGTCAAATGCAAGACCACTTTCTGTGATACCCTCCACATGGATAAAGTCCGAGATGAAGAAGCTGCTCACATTACTCCGCCTCACTATGTTCAGTGTAGATATGTGTAGCTATGTGTATTATGTGTCACATTCAACGAGACAAATTGTGTAATAAATTATAAATTAGTGTAAGCAGATGATGCATGTGATATATTGATGCCTTTAGTTTATAGGTTCTGTATCTTCACAGTTAATTGACACATACAGTTTTGTTCGTAAAATAGTGTTGTATTATTGTCTATTAAAACTGCAGTGTACATGTCACGTTCACAGGGACTGTATCTTCAGAGAGTGTAGATATGTTGCTGTGTCATCTTCAGTCAAACGAAGCTTGTAATTATGCATACTCATGTGTGATTTGTTCAGGTGCGAGACTTCTGAAATAAAACAATTCAAAGTGCATGCAATAACTACAATAATTCATCAGGCACATTATGTCGGTATTATTGTATATTCATGCCAAGCATTTAAATAAATAAATAATTATTAGTAATGTGTAACATTTATAGAAGTAATTGCATTATTATTAATTTTAATTAGGAATAGCAGTAGTGATATTTTATTCACAATGTCATAAAACAGCAGCACACCAAATAACATGAACTTTATCTTATTAACATAGTGGACCTGTAACAATATAAATAACACAAATAAATATATAAGTAAATGTTAGTCAACATTGACAATACATAGCAATGCTTAATTAGGCCTATTTCCAACAATACAACTGAGAATGACAGATCGGTCAAATGTCATGATTTTTTAATGGCGCAAAACCATATTTTGCATCGAAGCACGCCACAAATTTCTTCACCACTAACTAACATAAATCCCTTACATTAGGTTAAACACAAAATATGTTCACATAAACATATATATATATATAGATCTTAAGCCAATAATTTGGTAACACGCACACGATTCCATCGATAGACGATACATATCACGTGACACAACACCTACGCTAACCGGGTTAACAATGGTGAAACTTCAATTTTTTGAATGGGTCAAAATCATATTTCGCGCCCGCGCACCCCAAAAATGTCTTCACCACAGGTTACAATAAACCTCATAGATTACCTTAGATACAAAATAGTCCCCATGTTTGACACCGATATTGCTTAATCCAACTTGTTTTGGTGACACACACGCGATTTCATCATCATTTCAAGTCGTAACAACGGTAAAACTTGAAGCTGCTTGAATGGCTCAAAACTGCATTTCGCGCCCATGCACGCCAAAGATTTTTCATGACAGACTAATAAAACACCCATAGATAAAAACACAAAATATTTCACCAGCTTCTTTGGTATATTTGGTAAATTCATTCATGAAACACTGCTACGTCATCATATCGATGAAATCTAGCTTAATTATGGTCAAATTTTAAAATTAAAACAACGTAAATAAAGTTCTACTTACCACCAATATCGAACCGCAAACCGATGACGTCAATCACGAACCACGTGCGCGAATCAGAGACAGAGAGTTAAAACAAAACGCCTACCCAGGTCCAAGTAAACAAGATGACGTTGCAGCTACGCGGCTTTGCGCGGAGGTAAAATCACAGCGGCAGCAGAATGATTTGAAGTACCTAGTATAGTGTGTATGCTCAATGTCGGGCTATTTGCACATGTCCATATTTATCTGGTCAAATAGTAAACATGAGCTATTTGTCCATATCCGGACAAATATATAGTTCCCTGGCCTAGGCTATTCGACCATATCCAGTTAAACACGCTACAGCCTTGTTTTTATTTAGGCCAGCATGTGGACTTTATGTCACATATGTCCTAAATTTATTATTAACTTTAACTTTTATGATATTTTTGCACTTTAGTCTTAACATAAATAAGTCATAAATCGGTTGCTATAATTTATGTTAGCACAAATGCTGGCACTCTTTGTAGAACATTTCCAATTCCATATTTTAACTGTTACTTAGCATCTTGTTTTTGGGACATATTGTCCACAATATTTGGGACATAAGTTCATAACATAACTGATAAGTGACTTGGAAATAACGGCGTTAACGTTATTAACGTCTATAACTCTTTACGCTTAATAAATAAATAAAAAGTAAACACAAATGTAACGTCAGATCGGCCATGTTCCAACATGAAGTAATTAATGGATTGCCAGGTGTTTTTACGCAAGAGGAACACGAGCGTGGCACTAAGTTTCTATGTCTAGAGACTAGACGCCCTAACCTGCCTAAGCCGGCCAAAACTTTCAACACGTTTTAAATTTCGTCAACAAACTCGAGTCGATACTAGTCAAAACATGCAAACTCGGTATGTAACTTTGCATCTCACCTTTCGTGTTGTTGGTTATAGGAGTTGTAAATGTGTTCTGTGATTCACTAAATCGTCGGCTAAGCAGCTGGGCACGTTGCTAAGATAACAGTGAATACGAAAGACCATACAATTTAAAGGTATACGTGGGCTTTTCCGATAGATCGGCGTTCGTTACGTTTACATCGCTATACACCGGATGATTATTCCGCCGTATCGATACCTCGCGAACATCTTTGAGGTTTCACTGTCCGCCATACGACGCCACCGGTTTTAATAAACTTGGGAATTCATAACATATCCTTTGAATAAACGAAATATAAATCGAAAATAAAACACCCCTTAAGGCTCGAGCTCAAGCAAGGTCTCTTTCACGAAATCCTAATTTTATTCATCGCAAGAACAGCAATAGCTGAACTGCTTATTAATAGCAAATCCGCTTTACGCGGAAGATGGTTTGGAGGAAGAATGGGAAAGTCCAACGAACCATTTATGAAACCTGCAGAGGCGCGGTATGGAAGAACCTCTGGAAAGAATGGGAAGAGGTGCAATCATTAAGGATATGGGGCAAACGAAGAATACGCTTTTCGAAGAATCTGTTTTTTATACATAGGGGAAAGACAGGTAAAGTGGGTCCCTCGGCTATTAAGTCGGCCACCTCTGTCGCAGCTTTTCTGGTATGCAATGCAGTCAAAGCAATGGTATAGTAGTGTTTACAGACCTGCCAGGAGACATAGCTCAACGTCGTAGTTTTTTCTTTGGCACGAATGCAAAGCGACGAGTAGAAATGTTTTATTTAGGTACTTTTGTAAACTAAATGATGTGCTTTATAAACACCACATTTTCATGAATCATCAGGGTACATAAATGTGGTTCATGGAGCAGTAGGCCATACTTAGGTGAATGAGAAATCTCAGTTTGACATGAATAAACGCATTAATTCCAAAATGGCGTCCGACGATAATGCAAATTATGGCAGATTCCAATGTGCCCCATTACACTACATTGCGACAAGCTACAATGAGAGGGAAGACCTGGATCATTACATGCAGCCCTTACAAGAAAGAGACACTACTCCTTGTTTGTAAGACTCGAAAATTTACTCCAACTGCAGAAAAGGCGAACGCTGGAAGCAGTGCAGGGAGTGTGACCAGTGGACACATCGTGCATGTGTCGGGTATGAGCGCGGCGGATTTGCGGCATCGCACAGCGTTGTGAGGGGTGTTACAACCGATAATGTAATAATCGCCTGTTTATGTAATAACTGCCCGATAATGTAATATAATCAACCGATAATGTAATAACCGCCTGATAATGTAATAACATCAACCGATAATGTAATAAACTTGCTACCCGATAATGTAATAACTTTCGCCCGTTAATGTAATAAACTCCTCTTGCCTGATAATGTAATAACTTTCGCCTGATAATGTAATAACGGACAAATTTCTCGTAGGACTTAGTCGTTTTCGTGGATTTCATGTTGGTTTCTTGTACTTAGTCGATTTCGCCGATTTCGTCTATTTCGCAATACCACAACTTTTGCTAGTGGAATCAATATAGTTTAAATCCAATATGCTGGTTCAAAATCGGAAGTCAGATTTGTCCCAGCAGGTCAGGATTTTGAGTTATGCATTCTCACACCATTAGTTGGTGTAATATGCTACTTTACAACTGTGGGCTTAATTGATAACGAAATTGTCGGCCCAAATCCTGGTATCGATGATCTCACAAGTGTTGCCTTTCCATGCTATAATGTCAGGGTAGCGAATGCCCACAGGCGTGGGGTTTGCCGGTTCAATCCTAGTGTGAAACCCAGATGAATAAATGGTTTATTAAGACATGTGTTATATAGGTTTTAGTACGATGTTTGTCGACACTTTCATGTCTGGCAATTCTCCCGTGATGTGCTCAAGATATATATATATATATATATATATATATATATATATATATATATATATATATATATATATATATATATATATATATATATATATATATTACGCGATGAAAAGCCGAACCAATCGGCGGCAGATTGCGCAAACAGGTAAATATATAATACAGGAATATATTGCAAAATATATGTTTGCATTGTGGTCGAACTGCATATTTATGATTTCGTTACAGTTATTCTTTATACTTTATTGATGGTTAAGTTTAATTTCGCGCTATATAGATGAACGCATACTTACCTAAGATACTTTACTCATAGCCTAAATGAACCGATTTCGAACAGGTGAAACGGTGTTATTGCGGGTGACTGCCTTTTGTTCCCAGGCATGGCGGGCCAAAACCAGGCGCTTGCCGCAGATCCTCGATCGGCGCCAGGGCGTATAATTAGTCAGCATACCCTCAAAATGTCGAAAGTGGGTTCTTGGCGGAATCAATCAGCAAAATCATCAGTCTTTCAATATTT